>JACBWW010000020.1:14534238-14902491 GCA_020086605.1 Lanius collurio | reverse complement strand
TACACGACAAGTACAAGGGCCGGGGGGCGCTCGGGTCGGGTCGCGCCGGGCCGGGCCAGCCCAGAGCCAAGCCCAGAGCCAAGGCCAGAGTGCAGCCCAGAGCCCAGCCCGTCCCGCCGCCAGGGCAGCGAGGGGACGCCGGGCCGGGGTCCTGCCGCTTGCTGCCGCGCCGGAGAGCGGCGAAGCAGCGGCTCCGTCCGGGCGCTTCCGGGCGCGCCGGGCGGCGGGGGAAGGAGGAGAAGGAGGAGGAGGAGGAGGAGAAGGAGGAGGAGGAGGAAGGGAGGGGAGGGAAGGGAAGGAGGGGTGGAGGGAGGCTGGCTTTTTTAGGAGGGAGACCCTCCTTCGCGGCCGCCCGCTCGCAGCCATGGCTTTGAAGGAGGCGGGCGGCAGCATCCTGCCCATCAGCGACATGGTATCGGGGCCGTCGGGCTCGCCGTTCCCCGAGGTGGTGGAGCTGAATGTGGGGGGCCAGGTGTACGTGACGAGGCACTCCACGCTGCTCAGCGTCCCGGACAGCACGCTGGCCACCATGTTCTCCCCGTGCCGGGGCGGCCCGGCAGCGGCCCGGCAGCTGCCCAGGGACAGCCGGGCGCGCTTCTTCATCGACCGCGACGGCTTCCTCTTCAGGTACGTGCTGGATTACCTGCGGGACAAGCAGCTGGCGCTGCCCGAGCACTTCCCCGAGAAGGAACGGCTCTTGCGGGAGGCCGAGTACTTCCAGCTGGGCGACCTGGTGAAGCTGCTGTCGCCCAAGGTCACCAAGCAGAGCTCGCTCAACGACGAGGGCTGCCAGAGCGACCTGGAGGATAGCAACTCGCAGGGCAGCAGCGACCGGCTACAGCGGGCAGCGCTGGACAAGCGCTCGGGCTTCCTCACCGTGGGCTACCGCGGCTCCTACACCACGGTGCGGGACAACCAGGCGGACGCCAAGTTCCGCCGCGTCGCCCGCATCATGGTGTGCGGTAGGATCGCCCTGGCCAAGGAGGTCTTCGGAGAGACCCTCAACGAGAGCCGTGACCCCGACCGGCCCCCCGAGAAGTACACCTCCCGCTTCTACCTCAAATTCACCTACCTGGAACAAGCCTTCGACCGGCTCTCCGAGGCGGGCTTCCACATGGTAGCTTGCAACTCCACCGGCACCGCCGCCTTCATCAACCAGTACAGGGACGACAAGATCTGGAGCAGCTACACCGAGTACATCTTCTTCAGTAAGTGCTGCCCGCGCCCCGGTGTCGTCCCCCTCGTCCCCGTCCCCGTCCCCAGCGGGTGCATGGCGGTGTGCCCTTAAAGTACAGCCGCAACCCACAGCCCTTGCTGTCCAAAGCAACATGTAGCTGGAGAGAGGTGGGGGCTGCCCCGTTTCCCCTCTCTCCGCTCTGTCACCGCCACAGTTCAAGTTTCATTTTGCGCGTTGTGGGGGCGGGACAGGACTGCCTAAAATGCCCCTTCCGGAGCGCGGCGTGGGAGCATTTCCCTACACACACGCCGTGGGGCAGCCTGGGCTGCTCCCGCCTTTCAGTGCCGAGGGGAGAGCCAGCCCCCGCGTGTCGGGGTGTCCCGGGGGAAGTGTCGCTGGTTACGGATCGGGGGGCTACGGTCCCGGGGGTTGTCCCTACCCCGCTGGGCGGGCGCGGGGCGCGGGGCGGGGCGGGAGCGGCTCCGGCGCGGAGGGTCGCGGTGCTCCCGGCTAGCGAGGCGGCGCAGAGATCCCGAGCAAGGAAGGGTTTTAATATTTTATCGCTGCGTTTCCTTCAAGTGAGCGCACTGCGCCTGGGCACGGTCCCCGTGAGGGAAGGGGCAGCGAGGGCACAGCCGACTTCCCAAGGAGCAAGAAAAGAGTCTGGTTCCAAGGTGGACGAAAATTGGAAAAGAGAAAAGAAACCACTCCATAGCCAGTAAACAGCTCCTAAGCAACTTCGCTGGTTGGCTGTGGGTAGCCTTAAAGGTTTCGGGTCACTCGCAGATGGGAAAACCGAGCGATGACGAATGAGTATCAATCTGGCAAAGTATGTAGTGCTATGTAGGGCACTGGCTGAGCAGCAGTGATCATGAAACCGCAGCTGGATGGAGAACACCATCCCCTGGCAGAGATTTGTCTTTGAAAGGCAGAGGCAGCCTTAAACATTGCTGATGTGTTTGAGAGTCGAGCGAGCCGGCAGAAGAGAGAGGTGTTCTGTATTCACTTCTTTCTTCTCCTGCCTCTGTGCGGTCTCGCGTTCCCTGGGCAAAGAAGGGATGGGTTGGCAGAGCATCTGCCTGCCTCTGTGGGGAGGTGGGAGATGCAGCCTCTAACTAACTTCACTAGTAAGGCAGCTCAACAGAAGCAACCTGTTTGCCCAGCAAAACTGAACTTAGGCACAGTAGTTAATAGAGGAGGGAAAGATGAATGGTTTTCTACTGGGAGGAGAAATTAATTAGTTTACATTGCTGTATATAGTACAGGTGGTGACTACCCTTTGCTAAGTAGACTTGAGTGCTCAGATCAATCTTTGAAACTGCATTAAAATAGTTTTTGAAGATTCATTGCATAACTTATCACTGGTCATATTTCAATAGGATATGTGAAAACTGACCTCTACAGGAGCTTCACATTCTCCTGGGTGGAATTCTATCAAGTATTTTACATAATTATTAAACCTTCTTTCTCAGAAAATTTGGCATAATTATTTTCTAAATAATAAAAATTCCTTATTGAAGTAGCATGTACTGTTTGCTCAGAAATAGTTTTGAAGGTGCATAATTTTTTCTGTGCATTTGTGATGCTCATAATGTTTTGGGTTTTTTTTTTTTTTTGTGTGTATGTTATGATGAGGTGACTGTATAGAACAGTCCTCTAATTCACATCAGTGTTGTAAATTAATACCCAGTGTAATACCACTGATTTATGTGGAATAATGCCAGGGATGAATTGGATGTTGTATGTCATGATTTTTGTTTTGTTTTTTAGTCTTCAAGCTTCCGATGTTGTGAAAAGTAAAATAGTTAATTACTTAAATTGATACAGTTAACTGAAAATTTATGGTTTTGCTTAATTTTTTAGGTGAGGTTTTGTTTTACTTCTGAATGCAAAAAAATGCCTAAGATAAAAGTAGGCTGAAAACGTGTTGAGCATATTTTCATTTTGATTGCTTGTTATGCATTTGGAAACCTTTATACATTGTTGTATGGTCAGATACATTTCTCTGAAATATAGCAAGATGGAAACAACACTTAAGAAAATCACTTAAGAAATGGGAACAGAAAAATGTGGAACAGTGCCTGAAGTAAATGCTTTAGTTTTTTGTTGTTTTTTTTTAGTCTTACTAGATGTCCAATTGTTGGTGACTGTTGATAAAACAACACTTTGCTATAATAATAATTATAATATGCCCTGTATGGATTGTGTGTGTGCTGTTGCCTTGCCTGACAGCTGCAAAAAAATCCAGCAAAGGGAGAGGAAACCTTGGAAGCCTTAGTGCTCTGCACCAGGAGTGGGAAGAGGGATCAGGGCTACTGGTTGTAGGCTCTCCAGCAGCATTATTCAGGGCTGTGTTCCTTCCTTGCTCACAAGAAGAGCCTAATACATAAAGAAAAGAGCAGTTGCTTTTCAATTTATTCCTTGCCAAATGTCCCATGAGCCCCAAAAAGGAAGCAGTTTTAGATGGGAAGATTTGAACATTTGCTGATTTGAAGAGCTCTCATGTCCAGTCCTGCACTGTGTCTTACAGGCAAAAAAAATATCAAGACAAAAGACTTTAGGGTGCCTATTCCAGTTTTGGACAGCGCCTGAGACTTAATTTGGTGCTAGCAAAGAAGAAACTTTGTTTTATATCACGCTGGAAAAAGCCATACCTGCACTTGCATTTGTTATTCACAGCATGAGCATCTGCAACCAACAGCAACTGTATTATTTTTTGGTCTTATGTCCATAGCAGTCACATAAACTTCTTTTTCACCATTTCTCCTGAGGACTGTGAACAATTCTGTTTCCTAGTAATGGTAGATCGGAAAATGATTGGAAACATACATGAGAATATATTCATTCTGTCCATTTTCTTAGGTCATAAGTAATTGAATGAGTTTCTCCCCAGGAACCACTAAAGAAAGACAAAGATTTAATCTGTGGTTTGTGAAACATATTTCAGGTCTGTTTCTAGGATCTTTCAAAATCTGGTAGTTTTTTTTGAGTTGAAATTATTATCTGTCACTTTTATAAAAATGGAAATTACTTTATATTCTTAAACATTCTGGAATATCAAATTCACCTGGAATACTGCATATGTATTTAACTCATTTATGAGCTGCTTAATGTCTAGGGATGGATGAGTTGTTGCAGACTAATTCTGATTGAAGAACCAGAGGTTGTTTGAAACTGCTTACCCGGAAGTAACACGTCAGCCTTTGGCAACATGTCATGACAAATATAAAACCAGATTTTCCTTCTTAGTATGTATAAATCCTATAAAAGAAATATTAAGTTCTTTGCCCTCAGTGGGGCTATCGAGCTATCATGTGTGCAATGACAGATTCATTTGTCTGTTTACACTGTTAGTACATGGTCAGAATTTAGCCTGTACCTAGCATTGGTGGCTTAATCCTAAAAAGTGCTCATAGATTTGTTCAACGTGTCCATTGAAAATCCTGTCTCTGTCTCTTAATGGTCAGTTAAAGGAGTAAACTTCTACATGGTAGTGAAAAGGCTCTATCAGAGAATACCACAAACTTTTTTGGCTCCATGCTATTAACACTCTCACCTTAGTACATGAGGATGACTTGATTAGTGTAACATGAAATGCATATGCAATTTGGGAAGGATGCTCAAACTCTTCTGCTGCTTAGTTTCTCACTGCTGTAGAGGATTGATTAATTAATTACCTGTTGATATGTGTTGAGCTTGGATGGGTACCCTTCCTTCCTGGACCAGGGTAAAGGAGCAGAGGAAGCTGCTGTTCTGCTAAGTTCTTTATTTCACAGTCTCATAGTTTTCTGAAGGCAGAATTTGAATTTACATGATTAAATGATTACATGATAAAGCCAAGCAGAAGCAGCAGCAGCAGGCAAACAGCAGGCATAGCACTTCTTCTATATGCTCTATTCTATATTATTATTTTCTCCTCCCTTTCTTACAGAAGTATAGATTATTTTTGTTAATTAACCAATCAGATTAAGAAATGGTTCTATTTTTCTTTTCCTTAACCTATCCTGGTCTAATTCTAACAGTCGTAATTCTTACACACATATGACGCAGGTATTACACAAATTTGCATGTACAGTTTCTGTCAGTTCTTATTGTTCATGTGAACACTCTTATCTAAAAAATGTGAACAGTATAATTCTATATTTTGTCTAGAGTAAAAAATTCTGTGGAAGGGTGACACTGCTGCAGTAAAATCTGTGTCTAAGGTTTCTGCAGCAGCTCTTCAATATTTAAGACACTTTTTAAGGGACTTAGCATATATTTCTTCTAAAAGGTAAAAAAAATCTCTATTTCTACTTCACTTTGGTGTGGCTTCACGTATCTCAACTTGTCCAAAGGTTTTAATTCAACTCCTGTGCCTTGGCTTCTCTCTGGGCCTGAGTCCAGAGAGGCTTTCACTCCAACATATATGAAATAGGTTATGGCCTTCACAAAAGTTGCTTCCAACTGGAGACAGGAGACCTTGCTTCTTCCTGTGGCTGCAAGCACTGTAACATGTCTTCTGTTAGCTGACATCTTTATGAGAAAAGGGTGGAATTTACATGTTTAATGTTTTTGGGGGGATTTTTCTTTTTTTGTGGTTCATGGTATCTCTCAGAAATGTTGTGTAATGCAAGACTGCCTGTGCATGCTATTACTAGTTTTTTTCTTCTGTAGAATCTAATTGGTCCTAATGGATTTTACATTTAACATCTGTTACGCAATGTGACTTACGGGTGTTGAGAGTATTGTGCTCAACTGGAAGCTTACTGTGCTGAACTGACATCTTTATTATAAGAAGAATACAGTAATATTTCCTGAAAACTTTGACATGCTTTCTTATGTTGACACTCCTGTTTCACATATGACAGTTTCTGTTTTCCTTTTCTCTTGTTTTTGTTTTGTAACAGGTGACATTAGCATGGATTTATGGTTCTTATTTTCCACTTGAAATCACAGCACTCTGAGATTACACTGGATGCTGTGGAAATTGTCGTAAACAAGTGATAATAATTTTGTAATCAGATGGGGAATAAGCAGTTGGAAGCAATGAAGTTTTAGGAGGCAGTATGGTATTTTGACAAAACAAGACCCCAAATTTAAACAAAATGATACCAGAAACCTCCCCCTCAAAAACCCCACCCAACAACAACAATGAAACTTAACCAACATTGTTTGTGTCACTGCGTGTAAAATACTTTGAGGTGTTAGTTGCTCTGTAAGCGCCAAATCCAATTCAGTATCCCACTGGGATAGTGAGGGGTTGAGGGGTCAGCAGATAACCCTAAAGTGCTCTTTTGAGGGCGGAGTGGTGTGAGAGCCATCCCACAAGTGGTTACGGTGACTGTGTCAAGCTGTTCTTCATCAATCACTGCATCTTTCGTAGAGTTTTTAGTATGTGGAGTGTATCTGTGCTATATTCTTTTAATCTGGATTAAATATATGTAATACATTGAGGAGAAAAAGGAGACCACAATAAAAAAGAGAAGGGTATTACTTCCCCATGACAAATGGAGATAAATTTGGACAATTTACTTTGAACCTGAACTAGAGCCTCAAAGAGTACAGGTGGGGGAGGATGATGTGAAGGATTAAATCAGTATCACAAGCACTGTGTAGAAAAGCTTCAGATTTCTAACAGTATCAAGATCTAGAAATGTTTCTGACAGGACTATTGAGCAAAGCCCTTTAAAGAGAGATTTTGTAGGCAGTCCTTCGGCTTTGGAAAACTGATGCAGAACTTCAGGATATTCTGTTTTATGATTCCATCTCAACTCTTAATAAGCTTAAAAATAAATAAATAATAGACTGCTCCTAATCTTGTCATTCTTCCAAAATATATGTTCCTGAATGCAAATGGCCGAATCAAAGTGTGCAGTCATAATTACTAATATGACAGTATTACTCTTACGCTGACACTTGATATAACATGTGATAATCTAGTCTACTGAAACTGGTATTCTAATGTTACTCATCATTTCAACCAATAGACTTTATTTCAGGATTATTTTAAAATATGAGATTAAAAAGAACTTTGAAAAAATTTGACTTCTTAATAAATAATGAAGATAACCTGCATTCCTCTAAAGCTGCTTGTGAACTAAGACACTGTTGCAGTGAAAAATGATGCCAGGAACCTCTTGGTTTTTTTACACTTCAGTCAAAATAGGCATAACTCAATACAATGACTTGTGATCACATTTTATCAATTGTCTCCAGTTACTGGTCTTACTACAGTAAAATCATATTTTTAAGTATTGTGGAATCTTTTTAATATTTAGAGCTGAGTGTTGAAAATGTTGTTTGGGATTTTAAAAATATAATCAGATATTAACTAAGAAAATCAACTATCCTGGATATTATATACCAGGATCAATGCTAGATAAGGAATAAGCAAGAACTGATGGAAGCAGCTCTTATTTCTGATGTCAGGAAATGGAAACACATTGGTTTTGATACTATCCCAGACTGGTACTTCTTGTGGATTACTTGGGGGAAAAAAGTGACAGTGTTAGAAAAGCTGTCTTTGCTGGATCTGTAGTATTTGCAGGAAAACCACTCCTTGGTGTCAGATCATTTCATAGATTTTCAAGGATTTATGACAGTAGTTGCAGGGAAATGTTTATTTTTCCCCAGTAAAATGAGCAAATCATATTTTATATTTTTCTTTAGCGTCAACATGAAATTCTAGTTATCTACTGTTCAAGCACAGAAGTTATGCATACAAAAGCTATCCTTTTAATATTGTTCCTGGCAGATGATTTAAAATTAAAACATTACTGCTAATAAAACTTACTTTGCAATATGTTTGCTCTCTCACTATGGTATGGCTGGTATTTTACTATGGCTGGTCTTCTCCTTTGTTGCAAATACCACATTCATTATACTGTGGTGAGAATTTGTGTGGCAAACAGAAATTCACTAAGATTTGCACCAAGAGGGAGTTCATTGATTGTCACATTATCCCCTTTCCTGCCATAGTTCCACATTTAAATACAGGTCTCCAAAAAAGAAAATCTGCTCAGGCAGTTCTCTCAGAGGTCAAAAGCAAGGTTCTGTGGGTGTGAGGGGAGAAGAGGCACAGGAGAGGCTCTTCCTGCTCCATGAACACCAGCATGGCCGGGACAAAGCGGCCAAAAGTAATGGGTCATGTTCTGGTGTGTTCCCTGTTTAAGGACAGGCTCAGAATACCCAGCTGGGGCAAGAAGGAAAGTGCACGGGGTGGTGTCCATCCATCTCACCCCACTGGGGTCCTGAGCAGCTCGAGGCTGAGTGTGGTGCTTAGTGGAGCTTGCAGCCAGCTCAGCATTGCCCACTGTTGTCTCAGCAACTCGGTGGATCCTGGGTGTCACACACTGCGAGAGGCGAACGGCGCAGCCCTGCTCTGAATTTGCTCTCAGATTTTTCTTCAGATTTTCTATCTCCAGTTTTGGATACTTTACTGCTAGAGTCATGTAAGAAGTCTGTAACAGAGTTAAGCTGGCCAGGGTCATGTTTGCAGGGCTTTTTCACACTCCAGACTGGTTTTTGGATGGCGGTTATTTGACTAAGATTGAAAAAAGTTGGAGGCACGGTACCAGCTAAGATCCTAACCTAACAAACTGATGTTATTTTTATATCCAAGAATGATTTTCTTTCACTTCTCCTTACAAGACCTTTATTTCTTAAAGCATGTGGAGTACTAATGCCACTCAAATCATAGCTCTTTTATAAACTGAGCCACTGGAAGTCCAGTGGAAAATTCTTAAAAAAAATTACTAGGCAAATTTCATTTTGCTTTAGCAAATCAAATGCTTTATGATGGATTTCCTGGGGAGGTTGTTCACTCCAGCTTGATCAAACTGCATGTTCTTTTTCAGAAGAAGTAATTTATACTCTGCTTAAAATTCATATATTTAATAAATGTTAGGAAAAAAAAGTGCTATGTGTAAAATATTCTCAGCAGAGATGAAGTACTTTCATTTTAAATCAATGTATTGTTTTTATTTTTTATTTTTAAGCCAGTAATGGCCATTGCACATTTAGTTCTTACCTTATATAAATTCAAGAATATTCAGTGAATTAATTCCTTTTCCTTTTTTCTTCTTTGACCTAAATGGGAGTAATCATATATATAAGAACTAACAGTGTGTGAAACTCAGAATCAAGTTCCATTCAAAATTGCAACTTCAGTGGGACTGAAGCAACAAATAGTCTGTGCTAGTCCTTCGCATAAAAGGGAAATTCAAACTACATAGGGTGGTTAATTGGTTTCATAACTGTTTTTAATACACAAAATCCTGTCAAGAGATAAGCAGTGATGAGTTGTAATTTTTACGGGAACTTTATAAACTAATGCCATTCTATTTTGGTTGCATTTTATCAGATTGTGGTAGCTAAACTTGTCATGTTTGTTACATTTTGACAGTGTAGCTTCAGAAGACATACTTAAAGAGTGCATCTTGCTGCAAAGTGCAACTCCATTCATATCATCATATCTCTAATTATTTTGGGGGCTTCACCAGTAAAAATCAGTGGTGTTAATGAGCTTCATGACTCTAGCAACAAGCATTGAATACAATGCTTTAAAAACTTCTATGCAAATATTATTTCTTTGCGAAATTACTTGTATCTTGTCTTTCCCAGCGTTGCACAAAAGAGGAGATACGGCTTCAAAGATATAATACAGTGTGTGTGCCCATTCTTTGTGCAATGGGGTCTGCCTGGCCTTAAGCAGTGTGAAGACAGCTCTCAGTTACAGCCGGTGCAATGATTCCTTCATCATTCCTTGCAGCTGAGAGTAGCTAGGTCAAAATGTCGTCGTGCCCTTTCTCATTGTTCCCAATATGCCTGAGCCCTGTAGCAGCGGCTCTGAGCAAAAGAGGTGCAGAGACAGGGGCTGCTGCCTCTGGGGACTGCCACTGCCTCGGGGTTGTCTTTGTACTGCTCCAGTCACATACCCTGTACCTGACCTGCTTGCTGTCCCAATGACATGCACTTAGCAAATAAAGAAAACTAGAGCAGCTTGTAGAAGAAAAAATAATAGTACTTCCTTTTGAAGGGAATGGTACAACACTTTTTAAAAAAAATTACTGTGAATAACTCAGTCCAGAGACAACAATTCAAGTGCAGCTACATGTGGCAACCAGTGCACTGAAATAGTATTCTGTGTACCTCTTCAGGGGTGGAAAGTGTGGGCTGGGAAACTGAAGGGAGAAATCAACATCATTATTGACTTTTACAAATGAAAGTAAATATTCCAAGTCTTCCCCTAGCATACATTCAGTTGTATTGTATTTAATACAGATTGTTCTCTTTACATTAGCAGAAAGATACTATTCAGAAACTAAATCAGTCAGTATATTTTATTTTTTATATAAGCAAACAACAATAACCTTCAGATGCATTTGTATCTTTTCTCTTTCATCCTTGCTGGGTTTTACTCTTTAGTATTAACAAATATTCCCAAAGAGAGAAGTGCTAGTGCTCAGGGACTCCTGTCACATTTTGTTGTAAACATTCTCCTGCAACTTGAGTTAATAGTGAAATTGTTCTATATTTTATTGAGTGTAGATGTTTAGAGGTTCTTTTAAGGGTTACAACTCTGTCGCTGTATTGCACAGAAGTTATTAAAAGTGTACTATCATTCCAAAAGCTTTGTATCAGTGAATATTTTATATATGTCACAGGGATCTGTGAAACATATTTTATTCAATGATAGGAACAAAAAGGCCCAGAAATCCATATATTCATGATTACATAACTAAATTTTTTTGCAAAAGGGTTACCTTCATAACCTCTTACTAACAGTTTAATTAAATGAGATTCCCCCTCTTTTGTTACTCAAATCATCATTAAAACCACCACACCTGCAAAAGTATGACAGTAATGACAAATGTTCATTTTGTGTATACAGAAGTGTTATTCTCTAAAACTCTGGTTCTTAATCCAAGCTTTTTCATTCTCATTGAAACTCATGAATACAAAATAATATGAAAACCAACTACAGAAGGGCTGGAAGGCAGATAAAATAAATCAGTAAAATTGAGTGCCAACAATTTAATCAGTGTAATGTGTAGATAATACAGTGGAGACAGATTAAAACTAAACAACACTTTTCCTAGTTTTTCTTAGTAAACATATTTTCTTTCTCTTTCTTCTCACAGTCACCCTTTTATAGGCAGTCACTTCTCAGTATTGTCCTCTTCAGACATCTGTTACTATTTCTGTTGTTAATGCCTGCTGTGGCTTTTGAGCAGATCTGAAACAAAGCAAAGGCATGGCTACTCTTGCCTTTCCATCTATTTTTGTCTATTTCCAGTGTTTGGTAATATAAATATCACTCATTCTGTCCTTCTAAAAATACCATTATACAGCTTTATAAAAGTGTGATCAATATTGCTGAAGCTACATGGACTTTAGGGGGAAAAAGAAAGAACAGAATAATTTAGCTATTCATGATGCAAGATGGAATGCGACTGTTGTTAAAGCAAGATTGGTTTTGTCCCCTTTTGATTTCAGAATTTTGGCATCAAATCCCACACCTGCCTTTCTGCATGACTTACCCATTTGAAGTACCCCTTGTTTGGAGCAGGAATTTTCAGAATCTGTATGTGTAGTTAAGCCTTATCATATTTAAAGAGTGAAACAAAACTCTTTAAGGAATGGAGGTATGATCACTGTAATTAGCAATCCTGTTTGGAATTTTTACTTTCCCAGGGCCCACAGACTTTAATTTTCTCTGTTACCAATCCCTCAGAAGGCTGTGCTTTTTTTACCTGTCTTAATGTTGTCATAGCTTGCAAATATAAATTTCTCATCTTCACACTGTTAGTTTGTTGGGGATGCGGGAAATGAATCTAACCTCTCTAAATCTTATAGACAGAGATAGATACAGTCTCTGTGTTTTGTTCCCCACAAAACATATGGAGTAGCAGATAATGATACCCTTTGGCTTCCAAATAACACTGTAATTCTTTAGGATAGAAGGGACGAACTTTTCAGAAATGTTTGTTATTTAGATATTTGAAGATTATTGGAACTTTTGAAGTTTTACCTCATAACCTGCTAGGTTTATATCTTATTATGACTTTTAGCTGCCTAGTAGTTCAGCCTCCAGTCATACCAACACTCACATTTTTATTCCTCTACTTTCAGTATTTATTTTTCCACCTGTAGCTGAAGTAGTTTGGTGTCTAAATTGGTGGAATTATGCCCCTAAATAATTGCATCTGTGATCACATTTGATTACAGGAAGCAGAATGTGCTTATGGCAGAGGAGATTAGGTTAAATGCTGTCTGTCTAATCAGATCCCCAGCGACTGTCTTCTGGCAGCAATTCCTTCCTAAATCCCATTTCTAGGGATGTCACGAATAAAAGCTGCATGGCCTGTGCAAGTCCATAGCTTCAGAAGATGGTTTTGCTTTTCTGATTTGAGGGGTCTGACATGGACTTAGGAGCAAGGCTGAACACTGGTCACCCTTGCCAGAAGCATGTGTGGGGCTCATGGTGCTTTTGAGTGGGCTTGGCAAGGTGAGTGTAAGGCCATGGGGAACTGGAAAGTGGATGTGCAGCTGCCTAGGGATCTGGCATCCCGACTGGGACAGCTGGAATGGCTTCTGGGCAGGTTGGGGAAACCCAGTGGGTCTGTCAGGGCTCATACAGCCCTGGGGGTGTCCCCTGGGGGCCACATCTGCACTCTGTGAATACCAGCAAAAAAGCCAAGAGCTGCATCCTCCAAGGACCTCTGGTCAGGCACCATAACCACAGGTCTGCTTCAGTGCTTCAGTGCCAGAGCAGTGAGTCAGGGTGGGGTATTACACAATTTCAAAGTCTTGTTGTAGTGCAAAGCACACAAGAAATAACTCCTTGAGTTATTTTTATGCAGGAAACCAAAGGGTTCTTGGTCAGAGGCACCAGTAAGACCAGTGTTGCATCTAACTAATATTTATGCAGTAGTATGGCACAGTGTTTCTGTTCCTGTAACCATGCTGCTGAAGCAGCTTAAATTCTGTAGTAACCTCAAACTTAATATAGTTAATGTAAATATTCTTTATTTGTCTGCAAAGTATGGAAGGACAAAAGCAGCTGTTATAAGCAATTGATAACCTGGGATTAAAAAAAAAATGGAAAAAATTATTTGCTTTTTAGACTATGGCAAAATGTTTCATTTATAATTAATATTAATGATGTATGCAAGACTTTATTTTGTCACATATGATGCATAAGGGTACAAAGGAACCTGGGGTGGTTGCTTAACTGCATTTTCTGAACACAGTAAAAAGATTCTGAACTTTGAGAAAATAGCCTTTGTTTTTTGAAAATATTTTAATACATGATTTTGGAATCAGTATTATCCTTTGTCATCATAGTGAGATTACTAGCAAAAATAGTTAACCTTTTTAATGAACCATATAATGAATCACATTGGAGAATAATATGAGACTAAAATGACCTCCAAATCAATGCTTTCAATCTTGAATGTATTTTCAGAAAAACCAGTCAAGTTCAGTGAAAACTTCCATCTGCACTTTGAGTACTAGGCAAGCAGCAGGGATAGACAAATTTGAATTTAGACTGCTGGTTTGGAAAATTTAGTTTTTCTTATAATTTCTATGACTGGCAGTAAACCTCACTTATTTCTTTCCTTCTTTATCCTGTGACCATAGCATAGGTTTAGCAATCCAGAAATTGACATTTACCAAAGTTCACCTTGATTTTTAGCAGTGGTTAGCTCTCATTCATTAATTTGCTCAATTAAGTCCGTTTGTAACAGTGAAAGCAATACTAGTAAAAGTTATTTATTCTGTTATCAAGCAGTCATATAGCACGAGTATTGCAAATTACGAGATAATTACTGCTGGTCTAGAGCATGTTGCCATAATTTCTCTATAAAAAGGTATATGGTTTTAGACTGTGGATCAGGAAATTATGAGTGTTAAATGTTACATGTGGTAGGCACATAACACTCAGCTTTCAAGCTTCTTAATAGACTTAAAAGTTCCTTGATAAAAGACAAAACATTTCCTCCATTATGGCAGACAGGTGTTGGAACAGGCTGTGCAGTGATGCTGTGCATGTGGCATCCTTTGAGGCTTTCAGGACTTGTCTGCATCAAGCCCTGCTAACCTGATCCAACCTCAAATGTGTGCTTTTGAGAAGGAGGTTGGACTACTCCTAAGTTATCCTGTGGTTCTCTTCTCTGATGTGATTTACATTGGCATTGGCTATTTGAAAACACTTCTTAGGAAAGGAGAAGTGAACTGAAGCAGGTAAATTAAGTAGATGCTAGAAAGCTATAAATTCTGATTATTCTCAAAGTCAAAAACTTCAAAGCTTTAGCTTTATGTTGTCTTTTCACTTACATCTGTATGTCCTATCAGAATGGAAAGAATTGCTTCAGGATAAAGTTTCTTATAGGATCTTCTGGCCCAAATTCAAAACCATAGACTGTTAATTAGGCCACAGTTAAGAAAGTACCTGAAAAAAAATAATCAAACTGCATGTTGAATAGTACTGTGGTTTTTGGTCACATGTTGCTTGAAGAAAGAACTCTCACAAATTTAGCAGATCACCACTGTTTAAACCTTTGATCATTTTTATTGTCATTCTTCAGAGAGATTCTGATGCTGTCTCTCACAAAGGTGACAGACTGCCTGGGATTTCTTTGGGTTTTTCTCCATTTTGACGGTTTTAATCAGTGCCTTTATTGTGACATATTTTTTGCTGCTGTTTTTCAGCCTCTGTATTTTTTCCCCTAGCATAGCTTCAATCAATTTATGTTGCAACTGCAAAAATGCTGAAGAGGATTATTTTGGTAGCCTGGAAAACTTAAAAAAATAATAATGAAGGAAATATGAACAATACAGATATACTTGTTAGTAATATGTTGCTGAATGGATGCATAGCATGAATACAAGGCAGTTCATTATTAGAATTTTTCAACAATTTGAATTTTTTCCTTCTTGAAATTTTAATGTAAGAATAGAACATGAGGCACTAGTAACTAGGATTATAAAAAAAATGTTGGATATTCCTCTTCCTTTAACCACATTACTGAAGAGATTGCTGAGGTGATGTAGCTGGAGGTTCTTTGTGCTGTTAAAAATTCCCTTATGTCAACAAACTAAAACAGAAGTATTGCTTGCTTTGACTCACACCTCATAGATAAATATAGATACATGGTTGTAGAGAAGCAGCATAATAAAAAGATCTTAAGTGAGTTCTTGTGTCAGTTGTAGGTTGTCAAACACTTTCAATATGAATGAAATTGTGTCAGTTATGCTGAGTAGCATATTTTCTTTTCAAAAGTTGTTTTTCTAGGTGGGACATACATTGTTAAAGTATAGTGTATTGCCATCACTATTTATTTTGATGGAGAGACTGGGCAGATTGGTACAGATACCCTTGTTATGAGCTCACCCACATCCACTCAGACAACATTTGGATGTCTTGATGGCATCAGCTAGTCCGTCTCTCTGTGTCCACATTAAATATAAGTCAGAACTTAGGTGACACGATATTTAAAACTCTTTGGCTTGGCTGTGTCCTGCTTGGTGGAGATGGCTTCCCTAGAGAGGGGACGAAGGGATCCTGAACAGCAGGCACAGAGTTTCAGTATGTCTCTCCTCTCCCTGATTGGTGCCGTGGCCTATAAGCAGTGGCTTGTGGAGCTTGGTCCCTCAGGGATTTTCATGGGCAGCCTCATTACTTCAGGACTTCTCAGGTTCATCTTTCATCTTTTAATTAGTCTCTTACCTTTGCTTATGTCTGCATCATGAACTACAAACTTTTCATCACAATCTTGAGCACCAGATAACTGCTTTATATTTTTAAAATCTGAAGCTCAGACATGATCATGTGAATAAGTAGCCTAGTGTGTACTGTGCTACGTTTCACTATCTTTTTAGTGCCCTCTTTCCACCCTTATTTGTAGACTAATATTGGAACAATGATAGTAATGCATCAATACAGAATTTCCAGGTATTTTCTTAAATCTAAGATATCAATCTTAAATCTGCGTATCACATATATAAATCTATCTGTATTCAACAGTTTAAATATTTAAAGAAAAGACCACTAGATTGTGATATCCTGGCTAAGTATTGTAACTGAGTTGTATTATGGGGGCTTAGGAGACGTATAACTATGTTCTTTGTGGAAAGTATAATGAAATATATGTTATTATATAATATTATTGACAGGCTTTGAATAACTGGCAGGATACCTTACTTCTTTCTAAAACCTGCATGAAATAGAAGGTTGTACCAGTATAGCTCAGAATCCCATTGGCATATGATATAGAATTGTTGTTAGTTTGTACATTTTACGAAAGTTAAATTAATACCTCCTTGATCCATGGTATTAGAATATTTATAGTGTTGCAATGTTTGTTTTGCTGTATGGCTCGCTATATGGAAAAATTCCTAAATTACTTTATACAAATAATTGTGTGGTGTGAACTTTCAGTCATTGATAGAGCTTGTATTCTAAAGAGGGTTTTGTTCAGGATGATATGGAATATCTGCACCAGCCAAACATAGAACTGTCTTGCTACAGTTCTGGAAAGAAGTAGACAATAGTTTAAAATTCTTGATCATCGCAGTGTTAATATAGAGATTACAGCAAGTCATAGAAATATTATACAATATGTAAGTGTTTATAATCACTGGTCTTTATGAAGGCTCTGCAGCTTTTGCAAATTTATCCTATCTATGCTCCATTGACTCATGTTGCGTGTACTTAACTTCATCTGTACAAAGCTGGTCCGAGTGAAACAGGTCAAATCCTTTGCATGTTCACTGAACAATTGTAGGTAATTTCACAGGACACAAAACAAAGGAAACTGGGGCTGCATGGACAGGAATGTCTGGAAGGCAAGAGAAAATTTTCAGCTAGTACACAAAGGGGCAAAATCCAAAAATTTCTGATTTTCTGGTCTTGCAGATTGCCATGTTGCAATGCTTTCCATATAACATGATTTAGAGAATCAAGTCTTGAAACTGTGAATTTGCAGTAAAACATGTGGCAATTAAGAAGAAGCTCTTTTTTACCAAGAGATTCCTACCACTAAATACTGTAGAATTTTAGTTTCACAGAGTTACACCAAATGAGGCTACTGGGACTAAGGGCTCTGCTGAGTTTGGCTGCCACGGCACAGTACCATCTAATGGAATCCATTGCAGCCTATCAGGGCGGGGGGTTTCCTTAAAAGGGAGGGCTTATGTGATTTTCCATAAAGTGAAATGACGAATGTTATGAATATCATGTGTGGGTGTTCAAAATTGATGGAAGCCAAAAGAATTTCATCTGCCTTTTTGTAAATTCTCTTCATCTGTTTTGTTTTGGGTTTTTTTTACTCTATTTTTCCTCTTTCTTTGTTATATTGATTTTCTACACTAGATGGCAGTGCCTTAGCACTAGTGCATGACAGGGGAATTGATTTAATTTGTCCGGGGGGAGAAATCCTTCTGTTTCATGTTTCCTTCTACATACATAGCTTAAAGAATTGCAGGTGGGAGACTGGATTTTGATGATCCACATATGGATGGGCAAAGAAAAACGCAAATTTTTTCTCCTTTTTCTTTGTACAAGTGGAAGTCTATTCAAGCTGATTGAACCAGGCTTGCATTGGCTGGATGTGAGATGAACTGGGGCTGTCTTTCAGTGCTGTCCCCAAGGAACTGCATTCATAGAAACTTCAAGTGAAAAGCTGTATTGAGTTAGAGCTGAGAGTGCAGCCAGACTCTGAGCAGATTGCCTCACAGTTTTGAGCCATATGTTGTCTATACTGAGAAGTCAGTGAGAGAAAACACAGCTTCCTTCTCTTTCCAAGAAAACCAAGTGCTGGAGAGCTGGGAGGTGCTGGGGTGCACTTAGATATTGCTAGGTTAGTGATGGAATACAGCTGGAGCTTATATATCCACCTATGAGCTGGGATGCAATCCTGGATTACATGTGAATTGAAAGACTGGAAGTTTGCTGACTTGAAGTATTTTAACTAAAAGGTCTGTGGAATGAGGATTGAGGGGAGACCATTATTAGAAACAAATGGGCTCTGGAAGAGTAAATATGGCAGTAATAGGTGAAAGCTAAAAGCTGGAAGTTTGTAGTTTGAGTTCAACTTAAAATTAGGAAACAATATTCAATATTTCTGGATGAGATCCTTGAAAACAGAGGGTTATTAAAACAAGCAGGTGTCTCTGTAGTTCATATTTTCAACCTTCTTGAAAGAAACCTTCAGTTAATCCTCTGAAAGGAGGATACAGGGGTTTTTTAAACAATAAATACCAACTGATTCTACAGTGAAGATGAAAGAAATAGACATGTCATTATTGGGAGAAATTAAAAACAAGTAATAGTAGGGGAAAAAAAAAAGCAACCCGACATAGGATTGATTGACTGTATGAGAAATAGCTGAAAGAAGGTATAAAAGCACCTGAAAAAAAACCAAAAAATCAGAAAGTCAAGAGTTGTCAAAGACATTTTCTCTTTGTAAAATTTATGAAGAGTATTCTCATTGTATGGTTTGTTCAAAAATAAAATGGTTCCAAGTTTCAGTGCAACTTATACTTCACTAATGTAAATTTGATGCAATATCTTTACTTTTTCCATTGGAGTTCACCATTTAAGAATCTGTAAGGCTCTGTCTCAAGGCTGGGAAGCATACTGCCATGAATATATTTTCTGAAAGAAAATTTAACTTAACTTGGTGTCTCCTGGGACCTTGCTGCATGCAGCTTCTCCTTTATTTATTCAGTTTTATTTTTTGCTACATGCCTTCTGACTGAGCTGGATAAAACCAAATTGAAATACAGGAAAACAAATTTTCCCTTACTTTTTTTTACTGGATCTGCCATAGCAGCTGAAATTTCATTAATACTGCTGGAAGGAAGGCAGGCCAAATAAATGTTTATCTGTCTTCTACTGCAGCATTCACAGAAATGGAATATTTTTTTCAAAATATGCTGCTATTTGCTGTCATTTTTTGCATTTCACAGCAAATGATAGTCCTTTATAATTTATTACATAACTCTGCCAGAGCAGAAAATGCAGGTGGCTTACTATAAAAATACAGTTCAAATTATATTTCATAGTACTGCTTAGACGATTCCTTACTAGTTAGGGGAAGCAACAAATGATTCTAAGTTGGAATTCAGTGCTGGAAAATGAGCCTCAGTCTTGGGGCAGTTATGTGGGAAGTAGAAGTTGCCAGTTTCTTAAATCAGATAGAACAAATGATTGAATGTAGACTTCCCACCTCCGAGATGAGTTTTCTAATTTCCAGGTTAGATTGTCAAGGGATGTACCTATTCATTTTGCAACATGAATATTTTTTCTTTCTGAACTTGAATATAAATATCTTCCCTTAGAGCTTTTCATAAAACGGAAACTTGCCTTCCAGTTATGCTTCTTTACATCAGTAGAAAGAATGACACTGAGCTGTTTGAAAAAAAATTATTTATACGGACAGAATAATGCAGAAATTTGAACTTGAGGATGTTACTTGTTGATTGTTTTTGTGTTCAGTCGTGGTTTGGTTCTCTTTCATCTTGTGGTGAATGATAAAAACATCATTTTCCCTTGGTACAAGGAGCTTCAGTCTTGCAGAGCACACAGTTTTCCAGACTAGATTATAGAGAGTATTCAGGGAAGCCCCCTGGATACCTGTGGCCATTCTGTAGCCGTTTTCTCTTTTTTTTAAATCAGCCATGCCCAACACTTTGCAAAACTAAAGAAACCCTCCTTTTTTTTTGTTCATGTAAGCTGAGAGAAGCTCACTATAATAGATTTTTATCATGCTCGTGTGTTCTTGATTGAATCTGAAGAACAAAGGAATGCCAGGATACTTCAAACCACACAAATGATTTTTCTTTACTCATATACATGATTTAATTGAGAGCAGGAGGTTTGTCTTCAAGAATTGGATTTTGTAAGCATAAAGATTACCCTTGTTTGTTAAATATAAACACTTCTAATTCAAACTTCTAATCCCTAAAAAACTTATTGTTCTCTTCTAGATTGTTTTCTTGGCTTTATTCTGGCTGTGTTCCTGAAAACAAACCCAAACAAAATGCCAAGTCTGTCCAGTTTTGATAATTTGGCATTCATGAAGTAAACATTCAAGGTGTTATCTTTAGCTAGTGCTGCTTATGAGTTTGTACTGCTGCTTCCCCTCCCCACTATTTTGTTGGCCTCCTAATTCTAAAAATGTAGCTTCACCACAGGAACAAGAGAGCTGCCGCTCTTGCCAAGTTAATGTCAGCACTCCTCGTGGCAGCTTTTATGCCATCCTCTTGGTCAAGTTCTATAGCTTGCACTTGCATTACTCCAACCACTGCCTGAAGATATTCTTCGGACTCACTGGACTTCAGAAAAGCACCTTAATCATAAATTCAATCTTGAATGGCTTTTCTTGTCAGATACTCTTGCAAAATACTCATTAAGTATTCCACTGTCTTCCTAATTTTTGCCTCCTCCCCCTTACTTGGATATATACAGCTGCTTTTCTTCTTTTGCCATCACAGAATGATTTGCATTGGAAGTGACCTTAATGGGCAGGGACACCTTTCACTAAGGTTGCTCTAAGTCCCATCCAGTCTGGTCTTAAACACTTGCAGTGGTGGGGCATCCACAGCTTCTATAGGCAGCCTGTTCCAGTGCCTCACCATCCACACAGTGAAAAAATTCTCCTCAGTATCTCATGTAAACCTACCCTTTTTTAAAGCTATTTCCCCCAGTCCTATCACTACATGTTCTTGTAGAAAGACCCTTTTCAGCTTTCCTGCAGGTCCCCTTGAAGTACTAGAAGATGCTGTAAGGTTCTCCTGGGAGCCTTCCCTTCTCCAGACTGAACAACCCCAGCTTTCTCAGCCAGTCCTCCCAGGAGAGGTGCTCCAGCTGTGTGATCAGCTTGGTTCTAGAATTGTTCCAACAGGCAGTAAGGCCACTAAAACCTCACTTAATGAGACACTTAAAAGGGCTTACTTTTCTTTATGTACTCTTGCATTAGACTCATTGGAGAAACACCAACAGGATATTCTCAAGAGGTCAAAACACCACCAAAAAAACCCCTTTGCTGGCAACTTAGAAAATCAGAGACTTTTGAGCAACATTCAATCAGCTGAAAACATTTCACAAAGCATTAGATTAGCCCATTAAACATAGCAAACTCCATGCCTATCTGACTTAAAGTTTTTTGAAATGCTACTCAAAATTCTGAGAACAATTTAGAAGAAGAAAGACAGAAAAGATACAAAAACGAACAAACATAACTACTACTCCTGGTTCCAGTAGCATTCAGCTAATAGAAATTCCAAGAGGAGGAAGGGTCAAGATGTACTTACTCCATGTCCTGCATTAAATACCATTTGACTTTCCTGTACCCCACCCTCAGGTGGGACTTCTAGTCATCAGGCTACTTACAAGCTGGTTTAGGGGCTCCAGAGGTGGGGAGTGGAGCATTGCCTTGCTGTGCCAGTGATCAGCAGCCACTGCCAGGCTGGGATACAGGCTCTAGGGAAGGGGGGAGTGGAGTAGGACATTGCCTCAGCAAAGGCAAGGCATAACCTGCTCCTTTCCCTCACACAAACACAGACACACACACACCGGAAATGTTTTGAGCCAACAATCTCCTCGAGTCTCTCACACAGGCCCACGTCCTTCTTGTGCTGGGGACCCCAGTGCTGGATGCAGTGTTCCAGCTCTGCCTCACAAGGGCAGAGTAGGAGGAGAGTGTCTCCTCCCTCAGTCTGCTCTCCATGCTGCTTTTGTTGCAGCTCAGAATCAGGTTGGCTTTCTGGGCTGTGTATGTGCATTGCTGGATCATGTCAGTCATACTCCTCTTCAGAGGCTTATAAATTAATTCATTATGCTTTCCATTGTGATGCTGTTTTTATTTTACATTTGGGTTATTTTTTGTATGCATTTTGGTGGTGTTGTTACTGTTAATTAAAAAAAATCTCTGTTTCCTCATACAATTTCTTCTAACTGGAATACATTGTTCTACCAGCAGTTGATTTTCGTACTGAGTCCACTCTATCACATTTTAATTTATTTATAACAAAGTTAAAACCTTTAGAAGACATCAGCTTTGGTTCTTTCTTAATTGTCTTTTTTTTTCTCATTTCTATCATGCCATGCATATGGAAAACAGCTGGTTCCCTTGCTGGCATTCCTTAACTGTTACTTCCTATGGTCACATGCTGTTGTAACTAAATGCAAGTTCTTTGGGTGGCACAACAGAAACAAGAGATTGGTATTTTCTTTATAAAATGCTATTCTTCCTTCTTTTTCTTTCAATTCATAGGTTTGTTGTTTTGTTTTTTTTTTTTTCCATAGGGTCTGAAATACGTAATTTCACTGTTTATGTGTTCTTAATTTACTGATTTATGAGTAAAATTCTGCAGCACACTCAAAACCATTTACTAGTCTTGTTGGCTGCTGTAGATACAAATCCTCAGTCCAGCTAAAAAACCTGAGTTGTTTGATAGAGAGAAGATTCAGATGCAATGCAGAAGTGCGAAACTTCTGCTATAGTCTGCAGAGCTCTGTGACTATGTTCTGCTAGGGGATCTACCACAAGAGCCAGACCAGTATTTTTCACACTGTCATTTCAACTACCCTAGGTTGTCCTTAGTCAGTACCACTTGGCCGCTTGTGCAGGTCCCTGGCTGATGCATAAGGACCATTTCCAATTGGATGTAGCCACTTTTCTCAAAAATTTAAGAGGGAGTTTATGGGCAGCAAGATGCATTGGGATGTCCAAGTTCCCACCAATCCAGCTCTCTGGTGAATGTTTTCCTGCTGTACAGGCAGATGCCTGCACCAGCTACATGGAGGCAAGTATTTGTCCTTCCAGTTTCCCTTGCGTGCTGTGGCTACTATTGAAATCTATGTGTAGGGGTCTTTTTTGTTTATTTAGAAAATGCCTGTTTACTTTGGATGTAGAGCAGTTGTGTCACTTTTTTAATGTGAAGACCTGAGTATTGACATGACATATTACTCAAAAGTTGGTGCGTGTGGTAAATTGTGGCTGGCCTTGCAGTGCACAAGTAATAAAGCTTTATGCATTTGCCTGTTTTTTAAGACAGACACACATACAAAAAATAGGCAAATGATTAAATAACAGCTAATAAGATGTTAGAGTCCCTATCCTTTTTTTTTTTTTTTTTTCAGTTTTTAAACTTTCTGCCTCATTTCAGAAATTCACCAGAATTTATATAAGTGTAGTGTCTAATGATAGGAGCAAAGGTACTGAAGTAGATGTCATTCCCACTGTTAGAGGCATAACTTACAATACAGAAATGTAATCATATCTGTGCTAATATTGCTACATCATTATGTAGTGAGTTTTCTTATCTTTTAAAAAGTTTCTAAGAAAAGAAAGGGAAAATTGCCAATTTTACTCAACCTGAAAGTTATTCTATTAAAAGAATTTTAAAAGCTATCCTAAAAATTAAATACCCATTAGTTATTTCTATTACTCGTACAGTATCCTGTGGACTTGATTTTCCAGTTTTAGGTGTGTAATTTTACCATTGCCTCATTGTCATTTTAGCTTTTTGAAATTTTATATTGAAGTGAGTGTTTATGGAAAATACTGTTCTCTACAAAGATGACAAGAGAATCATGAAGCATTAAAATTCAAGAGGAGTTGTCTGAGGGGGAAGGGAACATCATATTCAATCATGCTTTTTCTTAAGAAGTCAACAACAAAAGACACAGGATATTTAGCTGAAATGATCCCAGCAGTGTATACAGACAGAAGGCAAAAACAGATCTGGCATTTTAATTTAAATATCCAAAATGGCTAGTCCTGTGGAATTTGGTTACTGCTATTAAAATTACTCCTTTTCTTCCTTTGGAAGCTTGTTAGAGTTTGGGATGCTGAATGTTGGCATTGTCTGTGCAGTTCCCCACTTCTCCATTTCTGTCATTTCGATACAGTGGATAACCTGGGGTGGTGCTGTTTCTCCTGGCACTGGGATGCGCAAAGTGGGCTGGTGTCCAAGGAGGGGATGTGAGATACTTCCCGGAGACAAAAAGTCAGGGCAGACTTAGAAGGCTGAAAACAACAGCAGGGAAAGGTGAGAGAAAGTGTTTTCATTTTCTGAATGGCTAAGAATGATTTAATTGATCAACTGCTAATACAAAACCCAGAACGCAGTGGAGTCACAAGTACATTCCTGTTGGACTTTGATGGACATGCATAATATTTATCATTTGGGGTCTCAGTGTACTCAGTTTCCTCTTTGACATTTAAAATATCAGTGGAATTAATCTTGTAAAATGAAATATCCACCCTAAAACATTCTCTTTCATTAGCTTTAATCTATACCTTTTAGTACCAGTCACTATTTATTTACTGTATCAGAGAGAACAATTAAAAAATCTTTCAAAACAGCTAGAGAAGATTTGTTTGACACAATGAAGAGACGAAACCCCAATTTCTGCATGTTCTTACCAAATCACGTTATAGATTTCCCTTCATTCTTAAACCAGATATCATGTATTTTTCCTCTTTTTCGTTTGCATTTTAAAAATCCTTTAAGTTGGGAGTGATGTTAATTTTTATTTGAAGCACTTGCCAAAAATCCTTAGGCAAGAGTTGCTGAATTTGTACTCTGAGTACGTAATTCTCTTTTCCCTGGCTGGAGGGTGGAACTTCTTTCTCAGTACAATGATTTTTAGGAAAATAAATAATGAATGTTACCTCACACCTCCTTCTAGCTTACAAAAGATTATGAATCTTCCTGGAAGACTTGCCTCAGTGGTGGATTTGGCAGTGTCAGGTTAACTTCATGATCTTAAAGGTCTTTTCCAACCTAAATAATTAAGTGTTTTTCTGACATTGTTTGATTTTCTAGCAAATGAAAATGTGTGAAAAGGAAAAGTAAGAAAAAAAGAACTGCTTATTAAGTTTCCATAGTAACATGTATAGAATATTTGCAAAAGTTTGATTTTATTACATGCTTATGTTGTCTCGTATGAATAGATCAGTTTGGTATAATGAATTTTGCTTCACATTTTACTGGGTTCTGACTTGTCATAGCAATATAGGCAGCAGTCAGTGTGACGTGCAGATGAAGGCAATTTAACTTCTCTTTGTCACAGAAGTTTTATTCATCTACTGTATTTATTTAATGGAAGAGCCTTGTGAAGAAAGCTGCAACCTTTAACTTCATGTTGCTACAGTCCTCTTATGAAAAACATAGCATAATATGTAAGGTTTGAAAACCTATTTCTTTTCCTTACCTATTGGTATTAAATATCTTTTTGTGTCAAAATTGCTAATATTTGTTGCCCATTTGGTGATGTAAGGATGCTCCTTATTCTGTTCTCTGAAAGTGCAGTCCCTGTAAAGTAATACCTCTGGGGCGCATACAATTCCTGCAGATACAGCAGTCAGCCACAAACCCACACTTTCATGGCTGCTTAAGTAGCTCTACCGAGGAGGACTATAAAGGATTAGCTCCAAATGAGGTCTGCCAGGGAATCAATCTCAGTCTGATTGATTTTTTACTAATTAATGGGATACCATAATAATTTTATTTCTGTGAGCTAAAATAAAATTGATCATATCATTATAATGTGGACTGCAAAGATCAGATATTCTCAGGTCTTTCTAGAGTGGCTGGGTGGGAGTGGAGTGATAGATACTCCTCTTATCACAGGATAGGTCTTTCTTTCTGCAGGTTAGTAGTAAATCTTAATTTTATATATAATACTGCATCTCCTTTTATAGGGAAGCAATAAATTATCATACAGAATTGGGTGAGGTGGATTATTTCCTCTCTCAATCCTCATTTAGGAATACATTCTGTATCTTAAGATGAAGGATAAAGATAAAATAACAGATTTCCTCTAGTAACCCATTGAGAGACATTTATCTTTGTCTTTTACTGTTCTCTCTGTGCAACTTCCAGCTTTATTAGGTGGATTAGATTGGCTTGTAGGAAAGTAGGATGCAAGTGTGGGAACGATGTTCTAGATGCTAAAGAGCTAATATTTTGCATTAGTAAGTAAATGTACATCATCCGATATTAATTTAAGTGTATATCTGCATGAATTTAAAAACTATCACTTAGCTCGCTATCACTACTTTCGTTGGTTAGAAAACACTTTAAAATGTCCAGCCTTTGCTTTAGTCAGTCAGTTTACTCTTTTTAAGTGCTGCTACTGCTTCAATTTACATAGGTCTTCTTCCTTTAAAAGAACAATCAGATATTTTATGTGTTTTGTTTTGCTAGGATGCACAAGATATGATTTTTTCAGGTGCTACTATTTCATTCCTCTGAGCTCTAGTAGATTTATTTTCTGCATCTGATGCTGTTTAACTGTTCATTTTCTGAAGACAGAGAGAAATGTTTAGATTACATTTAATGGATTTTTATTGCTGCTATGGCTTTTACACATTTTAGGATAACATTCATTATTTTCACAAAGCCAAATCATTCAGACATTATTTTACCAGATTAAGATATTTCACATGCCTTGTTTTCTTCAGATGGGAAATTTCTTATCATTAGTGCAACAGTTAGTTCACTTGGTAGTAGTATTACATTTCACCCCATTACGTTTCACACTGCTTTGATTCTTTCGTGATCTTCTGGTCCTAGGTTATTGACTTGTCTGAACCCTCTATTGTTGGGAAGGTTTTTCTTGATCTCTTCTGTTTCTGGGTGTTTTTTCTTGTCTCTAAACCGCTGTGTCTTTTTACTACCACGTTGCAACCATGCTGCAGCCCTCACAACCTAGAGATACAGGACAATGTGGCCAGAATAAATGCAAAGCTGCTCTGTTTTTTCTTTTTTAATATAAAATTCACAGAATCACAGCATCATTTTAGTTGTAAAAGACTTCCAAGATCTTTGAATCTAGTCTTCGACTGACCACCACTTTGTCAACTAGACCATGTGTTGTGGTTTGACATGGAAGTGTTTTTTTGCACAAAAGGTCCTTCTGGTTCTAATCAGAACCAATCAATTGTCTGGCTTGATTATTGGCAAGTTTTAAGCCACTTAGGAGTTTGACACGTCTCTGTGAATCACGTTTTAAGATAGACAGAGCCCGGGAAAGCTCTCTGGACTTCTGGCCATCAAGGAGGCAACTTGGGCCTCCGGGCCCTGCGGCCCTCAGGGCCGGGTGGGCCCTGCTCAGCCTGGCCTGACCTGGGACGCAGCCGCCCCCTCCTTGGCCCTGTCCCATCTGGGCCCCCCAGCCCTGCCCCATGCAGGTAGAGCTGGGCTGGCAGCAGCCCCCCTTCACCGCCACGGCAGAGCTCAGCTCCGGCTGCCCAGCAGAGATCATGGGACAGAGAGAGATAAGAGAAGTTCCAGCCGGGCCGGGTGAGATTAACCCTATTAGTGCTGTTAAGATTTCTTCAGAACAGATGGACCTGAAAATGCTGATCCTCTCCCAGAGAGAAAGGTGAAAGGACATGAAGAGACACCCTAAGGTGTAAGTCAGTAAAGATGGAAGGGCTGAAACCCTGAGAGAAAAGAAAGAGGAGATGCTTCAAACCTGGAAGCTGAAATTCTGTTGCAGGAACCCTTTGGGGATGAACTGGACTATTGGAGTCCCTGCTGTAATTTCATAGAGCATCAGAGGGGGCAGAGCAATTGGGAGCTAAGGTGTCTCTGCATTTCCCTTTTATTCTTTTGGCTCCAGAGTGTTTGGACTCAGTTTTACCTTCACTTGGAGGGGTGTGCAGTACACCTGAAGCTGATTCTGCCTAGTGGGTGGGGGGCATGGTCCCACCCTTGGATGTGGACTGATCCACTGATTGAACTGACCGTACAAAGGGACCAAGAGGGGTTAGTGCGAAGATGACCCTAGTTCCTAGAGATGAAGATTGCTCCTAGAGGTGAGTAAAGAAGACCTTGCTCCTGAAGGTCTCAGCCTTAAATTGACACCCCATGTTAGCTCAAATTGAAATCCTCGAAAAGCTGCTGTGGGGAAAGTGGTGATTCGAGGTTAGGGACTTTTAACTGCAAGCAGAAACCTCCCAGGCGGCTGTTTTGCTGTGATATTGAACCCATAAGAGAGTTGTCTCTAGTGGGAATGTCTCCATAAGGTCAGCAAGAAAGACTCAGAGACTCCTATCTCTTTATGTGAACTGAAAAGATTATAAAGGTGGTAAACTGACTGAAATCTCAAGGGTTGTTTCTACATTATCAGCGTGGAAAAAGTGAGGGGAGGAAAAGTGTTCTAAGGGTTTAGTCTGATTCTAACTTTTGTTTCCTTCTTCTAGGTCTGCTAATAAACTTCTTAGAGTTTTTTTAAGTTTGTGCCTGCTTTGTTTTCTCCTAATTCTTATGTCACAGAGGTAAAATAAGTAGTAAGAGATGATCTGAACATAACTACTACACTATGGCACTAAGTGCCACATCCAGTCATTTCTTGAACACCTGCAGGGGTAGTGAGTCCACCGTGTCCGTGGGCAGTCCATTCCAATCCTTAACAACACTTTCTGTGAAGAAATTTCTCCTGATGTCCAAACTGAACCTCCTCTGGCTCAGCTCCTTTTCTCCAGGCCAAAAAGACCCAGCTCCTTCAGCTGCTCCTCACAAGCCTTGTGCTTCAGACCCTTCACCTTCTCTGGACTCGCTGTAGCATCTCAGTGTCCTTCTTGTAGTGAAAGGCCCAGAACTGGACACAGGATTTTAGGTGTGGCTTCACCAATGATGAGTACAGGGGGCAATCACTGCAGTGGTCCTGCTGGCCACACTATTTCTGACACAGGGCAGGATGCAGTTGGCCTTCTTGGCCACCTACTTGGCCACACGCTGACTCATGTTCAGCCACTGTCAGCAGCACCCCCAGGTCCTTTCCTGACAAACAGCTTGCCAGCCACTCATCCCCCAGCCTGCAGCGCTGCAGGGGGTTGTTGTGACCCATGTGCAGGACCCAGCACTTCCCTTTCTATAAACTATCTTTTTAACACGTGGTTTTAGTGGCTACTTGACTGGGGTAGTTCAGATACTTTTTCATATTGCTTTAGATCCATTCTTGTTTGTCATACTGTGTAGATACTTTGACAGTCAGTCCTCACTGAGGATTTTTTGCATTATTTTTATAATAATGTAAACCTGTATTTGTTAAAAAAAAATATAGGTTTAGTGTTGGAGAACACCTTTAAGACATCATATATATATGTGTGTGTGTGTGTGTGTGCGTATACATATGTATATTGGATCTCAACACCTAAGATTACAAAAGAAATTTGGGAGGAAGGATTCTGTGAAAGTCAACAGAAAGTCACTGACTGGTGTTTTTTGGTTGTGCAGCAAAACATCAATGTGTTATAACACAGAGGCTCTACTTTTGGTATTGTGTTTATTCTGTCAGCATGTAACATTGACAGGTGGGACAGCTGACATTCTCATTAATCTCACTTTATTTTATGTAGAATTAAAAGGAAATATAGATAAGAGCTGCTGACTGTGGGAGTTCAGAAGTTTCTTTTTGGCTGTTCTGGTGCATAAACTGCTGAGCATTCTGTAGCTATAAAATCTCCTTGCTCTTTGAAATTGCAAAAGCTACTATAGGAACAATGTAAAAGACACTTAAAAAAAAACCCAAAAAACCCAAACAACTAAATACTGTAAAAGAAAATTCCTTACAATGTGATTGCCATAAACATCAAACACAAAACAAATATTTTTCAAATTTTGAGTGCAGTTTTGTTTTTCCGTGGGAAACATAGTTTTCTACTTTGATTTTTTTTTCATTGGACCAAACCCCTGATCTTGTATCTCAAGCGTTGACAGAAGGTACAAGAAGCCATGATGAATGCCAGAATGAACTGTGTGTAAGATTAAGCTGAGAATAGGGAACAGCAGAACACTTACTGTCATTTATCACAACTTCCTAATTGACAATTATGTTAGTTATGGAAATCTTATGATAAGTGTAGTTTTGTGGGGTTTTTTTTTTCAAGATAATTCCTTGGTTGTACAATTTAGAATAATCTCATAACTGAGCACAGTGGCCTACTATGCATCTGTGTTACATTTGATTTTTAGTCTGTTACCAAATAATGCATTTTTTGTCAAAAAGAAACCCTCTTGTCTTTGTGCGTGCCAAAAGGTGTGGAATGGTTATGTTGGGATTAGTGATGTTCAAAGTGGAAGAAATAGCTGTGTCAGGCTTTTGCCATTTTCTAGTCAAAACAGTGGTTTTTGTGTTCTATAGAAAGTGCTTAATAATGTTACTGATACTTTTTTTTTTTATAGGCATCTGTTTTTTGTTTTTTTTTTTTAAAGGATGGATTATAGAATCATAGAATAGTGTGGGTTGGAAAGGATCTTTTAAAGGACATCTGCTCCAACGCACTTGAACTGAGCAGTGACATCTTCAACCAAAACAGGTTACTCAGAGCCTGTCCAACCTGACCTTGAATGTTTCCAGGGGACTGAGCATCCACCACCTCTCCGGGCAACCTGTTCCAGTGTTTCACCACCCTCATTGTAAAAAAACTCTTTCTCATCTCTAATTTGACCCTTCTTCAGTGTAAAACAATCATGCCCTGTCCTATCAAAACAGGCCCTCCTAAAAGTTTATCTATGACACTATAATAAATCATGCAATTTGACTTGGAATCTCAATATGACCTGAACACAGACACAAGGGTTTCCCCAGGTATTTGATTTTCTTCAATTTTTATATGCTTATTTTTCTATAACTGGTATCTAAGAATCTTTAATCATACCATTAAAACGTGGCTTGAATAATTTGTAACACTCATGCTTTTCATGATTTAATATTTGCTGCTCTGTGGATTATTTTTTCCCTTAGCTTAATATGAAATTACTTTAATTATATATTGAACTCTACTTGTTCCTCTTACTTGGTGCTAAAGATATCCACTAGAAAGGGATGCTACAATTCTGACAAAAATTAAGCAACAAATTTGATACCTGCTGTGAGTGTTCAGAGAACTGCTCCCAGCTGTGATATTAATATTGCATTGTTTATCAGGAAGGTAACTTGCAGAGTTATTTCAAGTTAAAGGCCAGGGTTATCTCCCACTGAGATAACAGCGGCATATTTCTTTGTACAAAATTATTGGTCTAATTATGTTTTTAACTGTGCTTTTAACTATGGTAGCCATGCAACTACATGCATTAGGGTTAAAATGATTTTACGTTCTATATACGACCCTAAATTTTCCTGGATTTAAAGTATATTTTGAAATTTTTACATGGTAGTAGCCTGTTGCCTTGGTTTTGGGTATTGTTGTTACTGAATGTACTGAATGTTACTTTAATGTAGTGATTCAGGAAAATTAGCTGCATAGAATTCTTGAATGTTTGAATGTTTTAAAAGCAAAGTATGCTTTTTTTGTGGATTAAAGAATGGTATTAATTATATTTTTTTAAACATTAGTAATTTGAAGGGGAAGTTATAAAGTTAGCATGTGTTAGAGGAAAGTGAGCACTCTGTCAGAATTCTACATTTTCCAGGAGTAAATAAAAACAACATTAAAAGAATATTTAGTCAAATTGGCAGAAACTTTGGCAGCAGTCTTCAGTCATATTGTGTGTTTTCATAGTGGCTTCCAAAGTTTGTAGTAAAAATGTTTCTAGACTCTTTGACTGAAGCTAAGCAGATAGGCTGACAGCAGCATCTGTCACCAGAGGCAATGGTATGAGACGGTAAAAACCAGCAATGTCTTATTTCTCTTGGTGAGTATTAGTAATATTATTTTCAGACTTGTTTACTCTCCCACAGTTGAAGATTTTAGTGCGCTTTAAATATATGATTTAGTGCTCATGTCACCTCCAGAACGTGTGGGACTACCATTTCCTTTAAATAAAGTGTAATAATGCAATCAGAGAATAAAATACAGAACTGCAAGGCATTTTTAAGGGCTGCACTAAGCACATGAGAAACTGGAAACTGAACTGTTTTTTGCAGAATCAAAACACAGATGAGGACTTAGATGAATAAGTGTTTGAAACAGAAAGAGAAGGAAAGAAGAAAAATACTTTTAGTCTTTTCAGTGCAAATTAGTTCTCCATTCTGAGCTTATGTAAAAAATCAAAAACTAACAGTAGCAAGATGACAGGCTAAAGCAACATCCATAATACTGGGTAAAGTCATTATGAGAAGTGTTTTCTTAGCTGAATAAGCAGCTAATGCACTGAAGATTTTGAGCATTTGAACCTCATTCAGTAAACAGCATATGGCAAGGAATAATTTCCCTTTGCTTGTTGTAGCCACTGTAACAGGTGACGTGTTTAATATATGGGCTCAGCTCATCCAGATACAGTCAGCACTTGATTATCCAAGGATAAATCCTTCAGACTCAGGGTTCAGTGTGCCGTTGATGCAGAGACACCGGAACTGGCTCTGCATGAGCTGGTTTCATTTCAGGAGGAGTGCAGGCATGCTCAGGCTGAGTGCACAATATGTTTTTGACTGCTTGCTGGGTGCCAGCTGGGGGATTTCCCTGCTCCACACTCATCAGCAGCATTGACCCTTTCCCACTGCATCCTTGCAGTGTGTTCTTACGACCAAGTTTTACATTTGTCTTGTGTCATACTACGTGAGCTTATGTTATCCAGGTTATCCAACCCCTTCAGAGTCTGAGAATGTATAATGAGGACCTGATGGTTGCATGCTGTTTTCTCTTTACATTTTGTATGTACCAATTTGCTAGGAAGCTATATTAAAAATAGGAATGAAATAAAAAATGCTAATTTCAAAGTTATAACTTGCATGTGACCTCAAAATTAGACTTGCTGCTGTGTTTCAGTAATAGAATTCATTATCTCTTCTGGAATCAAAAAGAAATTCCTACTATTATTTACTTAGACGTTTTGTTTGCCTTGGGCTTTTGGTACACAGTGAATTTAAAGCATTCCTACAATGTAGTTCTTCTGCACAAAATTCATGACTGTCCACTTCAAAACTTTGAGTGGAATAGATGCACTCTGCAATAAATAGGAAGTAGTGTGAGATTTAAATTTTATATGGTTTTATTTCAGCTCTTTTTCACAACAAGTATTTAGTCCCACTTTATGATATTTCCATGTCTATATTCAGAATTTAAAAATTCTCATCAGTTGTTTTCAGTGCTTCACCATAACATGACATGCATTTTGGAGTGCCAATTATACACCTACGTTCAAATATGTAATTTTTGGCTGTGAACTATATTTATTTCTAACAGAAGGCATCACTGGCACTGTCAGACCAGTTGATTCTCAACCACAAAATCCAGTCTGTGTCTTGTGAGTTGGCTTTTTATTTATAGATTATAATAGACACAGTCATTTGGGTGTAGTCTAATGGAAATCTACTTATGAGAGGTACTTCTGTTACTATTAAATGAAATTGTATATTTTACCAATAATATATAGGTTTTGAACTATCCTTTTTCTAAGGCTAACATTTCAAATGCTTAGTGTGGGCATTTATGTTCGAGTTACAGTACAGCAGGTAAGATCTAACCAACTTAATGTAAAAAGCTTTTGATTACTTTCATGATGGAAAGTGTGTCAAAACAATGCACAGGATGACTTTACCTACCAGGTTAAAGCTTTGGAGTCATTGATACTCTTTCTGTGAAATGTCTATAATTTAATTTTTGGTCAATCAAAGACATGATGTCTGTAATCATACGATGCCATTTGTTTCATCAATACCATCAACTGCCTCACGGAGAAATATGAAATTGTAGTATTGCAATCAGTGAAATCATGGGAAGTACATATCTGAAAGGTTAAAATCTACATTTTCACTATTTCTTCCAGGGAGTAGCTGAGCAAGGGAAAAAAAAATAAAAAGAAGACTGAGCATTTTGAAAAGTAATCTTTTCCTCTGGCCTTTAGTTCCTCACAATATGCTGAAATGATAGCTGCTTTTGAAATACCAAGCACATTTTTCTTTGAAAGATTTCCAACTTTTTCATCTAATATGTAATATCAAGCTCCTATTGGAATGGAAATGAGCTGGTATCAGTATTTTTGCTTATTAGTCCACCTGTACTTCAACCCACCTGCATATGTCCCTCTGGAATTGGCTATAATATGCAAGGTGGTCGTTTTGTTACAAGACCAGGGCATTTTCTTATTAATATATGTAACTGTGTTTGTGATATATTCCCAAAGGATTTTAAAAGCCTTCCTCTGTGTCTTTGAGCCAAATGGAAAATGTAATACTTCCAGAAAAATTTCAAAAGCTTTGATGTGGCTAATAGCATCATAGGTAGGATTTGTTTTTGAAACATATGGCAGTAAAGATAAGTAGGTGTTTCATATTTAAATCTTCAGTTTTCAGGATTCCTCATTAACAGCTCACAACCACCAATATAGTTTCTGCCCTTATAATGAACTATTTGTCTTTGATTTCCTAGACATTTCTGTCACAATCTTTAGCAAATTACTATATATAGAAGGGAGAATTGAGTGAAGACACAGGTACTTCTGTTCTGAGAGCACTTCCCTGGTAAATCTCACTCATACAATTGCTCAGATTTTAGTCTTCTGTCTCTTGGCTTCACAGCAGGACATGCTCATTTTTTCCCATGCTACTTTAGGCTGTTGCAGTTGTGACCTATTTTCACTCTTGTTTCAAGCAACTTTAGTATAAATAATAAGTTCACTTTGGCTGTGTGTTCACAAAGATTGTCTCTTGCTGAGTAGCTCTGAGTTGTTGAATCATCATCACAACCAGCTGCCTTTTATCTGTGCCCATTTGTTTAATCTGCCTTTTCTCTTCCATCCTTCTTTACAGTCTGTCAGCATTAGTGACTACTCTTGTAGCTTCAGCCTTTCTATTCCCTTGCATTGTTGGTAAAATTGTTTGTCTGTGTTTTGCACCTTACTGTGCTCTTCCCTCCAATTGAGATCAATTTTCAACCGCTGTCCTCAACAGTACCCATCCAGCATGAGTATTTGCAACATCTTGTTGCCTATATAGTCTCTCTGTCGTAAGATGGAAAATTAGATGTCTAAGATGCAATTAAACTCCCCACAAGCTAAGTGCTACATTTGATCATTATGCAGCTGCTTCAGACCAGACCAGACAGGCTAATTTCACTGTACACAAGATGTACTTGAGAGACCAAGGCATCCATCTCAAGTAATACCTCAGCCTTTAGGAACACCAAAATGCAGAAGCAGCTATGAGCCTGTAAAGTGGGCACAAAACACATGGAAAGCAAGGGTGCAGCTCTCTGTGTCAGCAATTATGTAGTGAGGGTTGGACTGTGTTTTCACTGAACAGCTTCACTTCACAGACACTGCTTTAGCAGGCTGGTGAGCTCCACAACACGAAGATGTCACCAGAAGTGTACAAATCATGGCCAAGCTGATAGGAATAGGAGAAACAGGACAGAGAAAGAGGAGGGGCAAGGCAGGGTTGGAATAAGAGCTTTAAGGACCCTGAACCATTTTCCCAGTCTTTAGAAGCAGCCTAGATAAAATTAATAGGCATATAAGTTTCACCAAAAGTTTTTCCAAAAGCTTTACCATCAATGGCAAACCTTCTAAACAATACTTTTGTTCCTTATTTCTTGTACTCACTCTCTGTACTCTTATCTTCACCTTTAGTTGCAATTCCTCAAGCCTGCTACAGAGTTCTGCACAGATGACTTGATTTGTGATTGCTGTTTCTGTCTACTTAGGCATGCAATAATCCTCTGCCTGCCAACAGCTGGTGTAGAGGGATGCATTCAACTTTGGTCATCCCTCCTGGCTCTGGAACTATATGGGGCTGAAAACTGTATTTCTAACCAGAGCATGTTTGGCAGATGCCCTTACTGAAAGAAAAGCATGTGGAACTAGTAAGAGACAACATTCTCTCCATCCTTGCCTCAAGTTTCCCACACTCGATACAGATACAGAAGAAGAAGGATACAAATCATCTGGACAGTCTTTAATTCCTCTAAGCCAAATTATGTGCAGAAATAAAGTTTACTAAAATTCTTGCCCTGCACTCCCTGATTCTTTGAAATTTGCAGTGCACATGCTGACAGGTTTCCTGCGGTAGTGAAAATAAAACCTTCCCATCTCTAGCCTGTCCCTCTTAGCTAGCACCTTGTCCATTGCTGACAGTGTCTCCACAGCAGATCCATAGAGCTGTTTTACTAGAGCAGCTTGATAATTAACCCACATGCAGTGAGGCTCAAACATCTAGCCAGGGTAATTCCACCACCACTGCAATTGTCAATTACTCACAGCATCAAAAAATATACATACCAGGTATGTGTAACTTCACATTTCCTGCCTCTACTACCTGGTCTATATATGAGGTTTCTGGGACAATCTTTAAATCCAGATTGTACTCTTTAATCTATATTTGTATTATCTCCCTACAAGCTGTGTAAACTTTCATTTTATTCACCAAAATTGTAGTCTCTCTTGTACATACACATTCCTTCTCCTTATATGAAACACCCATCTCTACAACATGCACATGTAGCACATATCTGCAATACATCTACCTCGCTCAACTGGGCAAGTTTTTTGGGAGACTGCAAGTCTCTCTGTACTGCAAGCACAGCAGGGCTGTGTCTTTCTTGAGTAACAAGAGTAAGGAGAGTTGAGCTGTGAATCAAGACTGCTTGGTGGTGGAATAAAATTATACACATTCAACAGTGACATAGGTGCAGTCTGTGTTCTAGTACTGCTGCTCAGAGTTTGTGTTTGCCCAGCTGTGGATGTGATCTGCTACAAGCCAGGGACCTGACAAGTCTTATTGGCTGGTCTCCCTTGGCAGTTCTTTGTAAGGCAGTTGTAACTGTCTGCATCATTTATTCAGCCTGATCATTTGATGGTGTTAGCTTAAATGAGTGAGATGCCTAGCAAAGTCCTCAGATTCATTAGAAATGACGGTCTGTTGCTGGATATGACATGACCTGGTACTCATTAGTCACACCAGACAACGAGCAGAAACTGCAGTAGTTGTTTGTGATCTTGACTCATTTCGAGTAAGAGTCTGCCACAGTCTGGGTGTTCTTTTTTGAAAAACACAGAGGCATCAAAACAGATTTGAAACAACAGCTTCTTGGCTAGCATCTCACATGTCGCACAGGGTAATCAGGTGAGTGATTCATTCATTTAACACTTTCTCCTGGATATGCTTTGAAACACAGAGTTTTTGGGGTATGCTATAGCATGGCTAATAGTGCTCAACAATCATCTCTTCAAGAATATAGTGACATGATTTTTTCTTCCAAATAATTTTTCAAACAGTTTTTTTCTCTTAATATTCAGGAAGAACATGCTCTGGTGGTGGCTATGTGGTGGTCATTTCTAGGACTTGATTGGCCAAGGAGGGAAATGAATATTCAGACTTGCTACCGGGGGAATGGCAAAATCCAGAGCATTTTGCAGTGGCGTATCACAAGATGGTGATTGAAGCACTGCACAGAGCAAGTGCAGAACCACATCATGTGGTTGAAGGAATGGCCAGTGTTGCAGCATTCAGAGACTCCTCGGAGCTCAGCAGTGGAGGCAGCAGTACCTTTACCAGCTTGCTGAATTTGTGGAACTGAAATACAAAGTCAATGACAAAGGATGTAGGCAGAAATGTCTAGATGGAAAACTGGCTATGATTTCATCTTATATCTTGTTCTTCCATACATCAGGTGCAATAAGTGCCTATAATGGCAAACATGGCCAGTTGAAAGAACAGCATCTTTTGTTTTGGGAGCAATCTCTCTTGTCTCAAAATTATCCTTGAATTCAGAAAATTCTGAAATCAAATGCCATGATGCAGAAGCACTTACATTGAGTCACTTAATGCATCTCAGGTGTGTAGATCCAATTTCCAAGCACTCTATTTCAGTGACTGGAGCAGCTCTTTATGCTGTGAGTGCTTGCTGCATGTTCTCAGGACTGCTGCTTCCTTGTCCAAGGAGCAGTGCCACACTCCAGCTGGTTCTGCTCATTCTTCTGCAGGATTACACCCTTCCTATCAGAGCCCCAGAGTTGTCCTTGTGGAGTGGGACATGTCTTGGTGAAGAAGCCAGCAGCAAGCAAGTGTGACTTCTGGTGGTTTGTAGTATGGACAACGTTGCCTTCACAGGGAGGAGCTGTGTGTGATAGAATGTCTTCATGGGCCAGAAACAATATTTTGCATATGCAGTAATGGCATCTTACCTGGATATTTATACCCCATATAATTTAAGTGGTCTTTGATGCATACATAAATTTTTCTGCCCCCTGCTTTTGTTTCCATGGCTATGTAGGAGTCTGATGTCTTTTTCAGAGAGAAAATCAACAAGTCCAACGTGACCATGATTGCTATTGCCTCTTTCTTTGCGTTTGTCAATATCAAGTTTTTTTTTAAGCTTTCTTTCTTTATTCATTGCATCTCTTTAGAAACCAAACTGACAGCCTGACATGGAAAGTGCTGACTTAGATTGTTATTTGCTATTCAATTACCTTGTTGCTGGCTATCAGCCTGTCTGTTTTTATGACCATATGTAATTTCTTTGCAGTTTTGGTATTTCTGGCACTGGAGAGAGAGATTGTTTGCAATAGATAAATTAGCTGCTTACTTAATGCCTCTTGTAATTCTTGAAACTTTACAATATGTTTATAAATTAATGAAAAAAGTTTAATGTTAATATTAATGTTAATATTAATGACACTACTTTTTTTAGATGCTTAGCTAACAACACCAGTAGGTTATTGCTATAGCTGGACACATCCTCTGCATGAAAAGTAACACTACAGAATTAAACAATATAAAAAAATACATCTAAGGTAGTACACAGCGTCACCTTAAGTATATCACAAACAGTGATCCTTATAATAAATTATGCAGCTGTCAATTCTTGTCATTTGTATTTCAAAACTACACTCTGTTCCTAAATAACAGTATTTTGGGAAGACATTGCACCTGCTTTGTTGTATTGTTGCTACAGAAAGCTGATTATTCCATCTGGGGATCATGTATTTATGACTGTTTGGAAATGCGCCGAAATAAACTCAGTGGTCTTTACCTTTTAGAAGACTAAATTCAAGGTGCTTGGCTGATTTTACTTGTTTATATATGAAATTACAGTCATAGTTGGGAATAGCTAATGGTTTCTGTTTCCAAGAGGTCTATAATAAATGAAATGTTATTGTATGGAAAACATGAGATACGTGGGGGAAATTTGAAAAACATCAGGGCTTAGATGACTCAAAAATTTATTTAACTGATGGTTTAGCAAACTTGAATACCAAGGCTGTTCAGTTCTGTAGTAGCTTCAGAATTGAGATGTAAGTTCTAGTGATAACAGTGTCACTAAAAACCAATTTACTAAATTGTTTCAGCAAGAGTTTCTGTTGCCTTCATAAATGATGCTTATAAAAATTTACTTTTCATTCTATTTACTTCAATACTGTATTATTTTAGTGCTGCTACCCCTCTCTTTTTCACTTGTGACCATTTTTGCTATATTTTTCAAAATGTAAGTGTGAACCAGCAGAATGGGGAGAGAAATAGAAAGTACAAAGGAAATCTAAAGTTCAAAGCTTTCACTGAATGCCTTCAGGTTATGAAGTCCTACAAGTAGAAAAGTAGGAGGAAAATTAATTACTTTCTGGTGAAAAAAACATAATTAGAAATAATAATGCATAGTACAATATACAAAATATAAACAAAAGTTATAATATATTATTAATATCAAATATATTTATCTAGAATCAATTTTCTAGCCACACCACACTGGATTTTTTTTTAGGCACACAGATACGATTTTAATTAATCAAAATAAAGATTTCCAAGTGAAAATTGATGTCTTTGGAACTATGATATTGTTGCATTTAGATCACATTTCACTTAAGACCTTCTTCACTTGTAAATTGTAGCCATCTCCAGAAGAGAATGGCTTCCTGATGCATAATGGTAACTTGGGAAGACAAATGCTATCATTCCAAATATCTCCCCTTCCTCCTCCTTCCCCCCCACTTTATACAGTGAGCACGATGTCACATGGTCTGGAACATCCCTTTGGCTGGTTTTGGTGACCTGTCCTGGCTGTGTCTCCTCCCAGCCTCCCACCTACCCCCAGTTCCCTCACCGGCATGGCCGTATGAAAAGCAGAAAGGGCCTCGGCTCTGGGTAAGCCCTGCTCAGCAGTAACAAAAACATCTCTGTGCTGTCAACCGTGTGTTCAGCACAAATCCAAAACACAGCCCCACACCAGTCCCTGTGAGGAAAATTACTCTACCCCAGCCAAAACCAGCCCAATCTATTTTAAGATAATGACATGACCTCCTTTAGTGTTAACTTGATTTCAGCTGGGGCTAAGTTCATGCTCCCAAAATTAAAACTTCATCTGAATAAAACTCTAATTTTTTAACAGGTCTAAAATGTTTTTAAGAGGTGATACAAATCTAATCATAATGTTGCAATACCAAATGAGCTGTTTAACCATTCATAAGAAACAGAGTTTGAAAGTATCAAAATTAAGATCTGCTGGCAGAAGGTGTCCTGTAATAAAGAGAGTATACATGGCCTTAAGGCTTATGCTACAAAAGAGAGTCATGAAGAGTAGGTAAGATCAATGTCAAATAGCAAATGCCCCAAAAGGTGTATGAATTGTGATGATCCCATATGGTACTTCCTCTAATAGTACATAAAGGTGCAAAAATATTTGCCTGTTAATATTTGAAATGTAGATGCTGGTGCACCAAAACATGAGGCCTAAAAATAGATGTCTGGATGCACTTTGGGAAATAATTTTGCTAACTATGTGTTTTCCCTAGAACCTAATATATCTTGCCCAAAAGAAACTTGACTAGGATAAGGTAGACAATTTTGTTGGCAAATAATAAAACTATTCATTTCAAAGTCAACATTAAACTTTACCTATCTAAAATACTTTTGAAGTAACTATTATTCACAGATACTTTGTAATATCTTTATGACTTGATCATTAAATTTTAAAATATGATGTTAAAGCAGAGGAATCTTGGAGACACCAAAGAACGTCACTTGGTGTCCTGAAAAAGAGCTGAGAAAATAATTCATAATTTATCTGCAGGATTTTATTTTTTTTTCTCTCCTTCATGAATACTTCACATAGAACACTTTCCCAGTATAAAAACTCAGGTGTTGGGTTAGGTTTAAGTTCATAATTTTGAGCCAGTAAGCTTTTCTTTTGTTAACCATATTTGAATTTACAAATGCTTGATGTGTTTGGATATTTTTGGGCCTTAGTTGTGACTCTGTACACCCTTCTCCTAGAAGAAATAAAACTAAATAACAATTTCTTTTGTGGACATTAGCATCTTGGTCTTCAGTTGTCTCTGTGATTTCCTGTCTGGAGTTCTGAGGACCCCTGATACTGAAATTCTTTCGTTGGAGAATGCTCATGTAAAATAGAATATATTGTTGTTTCCCTTAAAAATTAAATACTATAAGGTTTGTGACAATGAAAAGGAGTGTTAAGTGTAGACGTTTATAAACTTAGAATAAGTTTGTTTATTGTTCAATGACAACATGAAAAGTAGAAGAGAAAAAATAATACTCAAAGGATGGAGATAGAAATGGTTTTATAGAATGCAGGAGAGATGGATTTTCCACCCTTAGGTTTTCTTCATCTTATGAAAGATAATCCATGGCCTAAGATATTTACTCTTAAAGGGCATTAGTGCTGATTAAACTCTTGCTTGTAGGTAGGCATCTGACCTTGAGAGTGAGAAATAGTCTCCAAGTTCTAAATAATATTGTTATGTAGTTCAGGTTTTAAATGGCACTAAGATGGTGAAGGACATTAACATAATTTGTAATAAAAAAATGTATAACCTTTTCTGCATTTGATTGTAGAAATATTTGTCTAGTCTCATATATGTAGTTATGTAAATTTTATGTATCTTTTATGAGACACCTACTTTTACTTAGAAAACTAGGCATAGTGTTTGCTCCTGTCCTGTGTTTCCACTAGCACTGAGTATTTATTTCTTCACTCCCAATCAAAGTTTGATTTTGATTTGTTTGTTTCTAAATGCTCAGGGGCAAAGTGGAAAATAATTTTATCTTGCTTCAGCTAGCTGAAAATCCCTGCCTTCAGGGGAAGCTCATCTGTGCTGGAAGGCTTGCCCAGACCAGTAGTTTGCCCTTTATGCTTTAATGATGATTGCAGCAGCAGCTCTTGCAAGGACCATTGTAATGTAATCTAACCCTAGTGTTCTTCAACATGTTGATCTTAAAACATAAAATATGCTGTACTACGGGTGATCTGAAATAATAGTAACATGCAGGGCATTTCCTCCGTTGTGAAATGCCCTTCATTGAAAACAAAATCGTTTTTATAAAAGCCAGATCTGGAAATAGAAGACAAAGTGACTTTTGAAGAATTAGCTGTATGAAGCAATGTTTCCCCTCTCACAGTTTAAAAGACATTTGCCTATGAAAAGGGTCTACCTTTGCAACTGGATTCAAATGAGAAGATACTAAAATGCAGAATCTTAGAATGTTAAGGTGTTGGAATGAACCTTAAAGATCATCCACTCTTCCTCCCTTTTCAGATACAGGTAAAAAAAAGTTAACAAGTTACTTTTGGTTAGATACCTGAAAAAGCTGAAGTAGCTCTTTCTGCTATTTATTCTTGCTATGGTCGTGCTTAAGAGAGTGTGATGAAGATGGTACCAATGTTTTATCCCAGCTCTCTGGTTGCCAGCAGTTCCTTTGGGATCTTGGAGTTCTCTAGTGCTACAGCCAAGAGTATCACACAAACATGAGGTGTTTCAGATGACTGTCAGAAATATCTCAGCTCTCATTTAGTACTGAGCACAGTTAGTTTCACAGCTGGTTTAAATGAACAAAAGAAATAAAAACTCATAATTGAAGTTTACGGGTTTGAAATATGCCTGATATTACTATAGTATAGTATTAACCAAGCTTCTGTGCATGAATATTTGCCCTGCTGTTGAAAATTTGTTGTCTCTCAATGCTTAGCTCATGAGTTGTATGCAAAAGCCCCATTTATGACTCTGATTCTTTTGTTCTTTGCACAATTGTAACTTTACATTTGTTTTGTTTATTTTTTGATTTGCATGAGGTGCTTAATATTGTCAGAACAATGCATTTTTTGCCCAAATATTTTCTTTGATGTAGGTGACAGATTATTCCATCACTAAGGTAATATCCAGGATGTAAAGAAACTTAGTATTTTATATACCTTCTGTTTTCAGCTGCCTGTTTTTGCTATGCCTGCTGTAACTAAAATCATAATGTTGTCAGCCTAATTATTCTGTATACCTCTTTCCATTTGCTCTAATTTTTAAATTAAAGCACACAAAAACTTTGCTTTTCTAGGATTTCATGGCACCTCATTTCTTGTCCTGAGAGCCAAATTCTCACTGTGAATATGTTTATCTGCCAATAGTGAATTGCCTGTCTTTCTATCTTGACTGTTTTCGGGCTTAATTGCTGTGAGTCAGCAGTAGGAAATTTGAAACATGCTCCATAATGAACGGAAGCTGTTTGTGAATATAGCCTTTTTCCACTTCAGAGCCTTTGCAAGTATAAGCTGATTTTTATTTTATAGGACTATACTTCCTTTCAATTTTTTTTTCATTTTCAGAACTTAATGGCTTGCCATATTTGAGAGGTCAAAACTAGGCAAGAGTTGTAATCTGTAAATAATCAACCAAATGATCTTGTATTTTGAAGTCTCTAAGGTTTTTAAACATGAGCTGTAATTCTGAAAATTTTGATTATTTTCATGTCCAGCTTTTCCCAAGTGAAGTGTTCTTGTGCAGTTTTGGAAATGTTGCCTTGTTAGCTCATGTAGTCAGAGTGAGCTTCCCAGACAAAGTTCCTATTCCAAAAATAATGAGAGTAATACATTTCTTTATATGGTGACACACTATTTGATATCACAAGGATTAAATGGATGACTCAGACGTGATCTTGAAGATTTATGCACACAGTAAACTTGCAGCACTGTAGTAAATTTAGGTTTGCACATAAATCTTCCCAGGATTAAATCATAAAATTTAGGAGCTGATTGCCAAATATTTACACTAAATAGTGACAAAAGTGTTCTACTTGGTAATCCGTATTTAAAGATCGGCTACTCCTTGATTTTTTCCCATCCTTGGGGCAAAGACAGTGTTATTACCTTGAAATCATCCTTTCTTCTTTTCTCTTTTTATACTTTGCCTTTGCTTAATTTTTTTGGGTGTTAGAGTCAAAGCAATTAGAATTTATTTGGTGTGTTTTCACTCTAATTCAAGACTTGAAACCTTTATATTCAGAAAGACAATATGAACGGGTATTTATATTTAGGTCAGATCTGAAGCTTACAGAAAATTGTTCTTATGTTGTTATGCTAAGCATAGAAACAAGATTTTTAGAAAAAAAATGATGAGAAAATTGCACAATACTACACATAATAATAAGCTGCATTTTGTTCAGCTTGGACATTTTATTTTCTCTGAATAAAATGTGTGAATGTAAAATGCCTCTTTGGGGATATTGTTGCATAAGGATACTTCTGATTTTTGAGCTATAAGGTCAGTACAAGGGTTTTGCTGGTGGCTCCCTTTGTCTGGTAGTTTCATTCCTTTGTGTCCCAGGTTTTCCATCTGTAAAGTAGCTGTACTGATTTTGATTTTCGAGAAGTTTATTTATGAGACAATCTCTTTAAAAGCCACATAAGTTAGAACGCCATAACATACATGAATATATCTCCTTATTAACAAATCAAGTCATGTAACATTTTACCTACCCTAAAATCTATGCCTGTTTCCTTGATTTACTAAGAATGATCATCCCCCACTCCATTTTGGTATTCTTTCTCAAAAAATTACAACAAAATTCCTGGATTCACCTGATAATTCAGAATTGAAGCTTCGTTTGTTGCTAGTTTTATTATTACTATTATTACTATTATTATTTTTTTATGTGGTTACTGGCTTTTGTAAATTAGAAAGAAAGGATTGACAAGTGTACCTCGGTAGCATGAAATGAAGACAACAAATCCTTTTCCCCTCTTCCTTTCAAGACTTTAAAGCCAATGTCAAGATTGTGGGCTTATCTTTTGTATTTGAATGCTTGGAATTAGTATTATTTGCTTAAAAATTCTTTGTCTCTCTGGAGTAGCCATTAAGTACAGTTCACCCTTGTGGACTTATGTCCCCTTATGTTTCACAAATGGGACACAGACAGAAAGTTCAGCTATTGAGTGAGCCCATCTGTTAAAATAAATTAGAATAGCTAAATCATGTATGGACACTGTATGGAGAATTGAATTATTCCATAATGTTTTCATAATCCACAATGGCTGAACCACCATGGAAGAGCAGTAGTTATTTGGGAGTAGATACACTTTAGGGAGAAACTCTTCCAGTTTACTAGAACAGATGAGGAGGCATGTGTTCAGTGATGTGTCTCATTCTGCAGAATTGGCAAACTCTGTCTTAAGTTGCAACTAAGGTAGTAAAAATTTAGAGCTGCTTTTTGTTTCTGAAAAGTTATCAGGTTATTAACCTTTCTTAGTGCTACAGTTCTGTGGCTTTCAGCCTGCCCCCTGCTTTTTTGGCCATGTAGTGAGCTGTCAGTGATACCAACTGTCACCCACTGAAAACTTCGGTGAAATGATGCTGAGTTGCTTGAAAGCAACAAGGGGTAAAATTTAGCTGCAGGCATGTTTTTCTCCTTTATGTCTCTTTTTGCTTCTGGCTTTCCCCACTATGGGGATGGAGAACCTACTTGTAGTTTAGTATTTATCCAAGATGCCAGCATTGGAAGGTTCAAGCAGCCTGCCCCAAGCTGAAACAGTAAAACCTGCTGTGAATTTTTTTAATTCTAATTGAACTGAAAAATACGTGAAAAGCAACCATATCCATATGGCTTCTGAAACACAGGGGTTTCAGGAAGGCCTTCATGCATGTGGAAACAGAATTGGAGAAGAGAATGGTATTAAGAAGAGTTCTTTGAAAGGAAATATAAAACTTAAAAAATGGCATTCCGGAAACCCTGCTCAAAATCAAGGCCATAACACACAATCCTATTAAAGAGCACAGAGGAACTCAAGTTGTCACAAACTCCCATGATGAGTGAAAAATGCAGGAAAACAAGCAGGTTCTGAAGTCAAAATGGGACTTTTCCAAATTAATTAAAATTTATTTGAATGTTCTGTTAATGTCACAGGATCAGTTCATTTTATTCTAGAAACAGATGTGAAAATAAACCAAAATCTCCAATTTACAAAATGGTGATCCTCCCATTTTTACCAAGGTGAATGGAAGCTAGTCGCCTTTTCTTGGCAACTTTAATACCAGATTCAGTGCATTGTAACGAGGTTTCATAATATGTATCCTCTTACTCCGGCTGAGATTCAGATCAAAGCACTGTTTGTCCTTGCCTATGTCAAAATGTGTCCATCTGGTTCTACTGCTCATAATTGGATTCTGTAACCTTCAGTTGCCTGCAAGTACCACAAATTCAGCTTTTTATGGTGAACGTGTAGAAGACTGAGGCATTAAAAGAAAAAGCTGGGTTTGTTTGCGGGCAATTAATATTTGGTTATTCATGCATGTAATAGATTACTCCTTTTTTCTTCTTCTGACTAATTATAAAGGTCTGTTTTAGCTTCAAAGTCTAGAGCATCTTCATAGTCACTGGGGTCACATCCTCACAGGCAGTGTTCAGAATGGCTGAAGAAATGGTGTCAGGGCTTGCCTTGAACCTCTTGGAAGAGTAAATCTTTACTAGAAAGAGATTGTATATTCAGTTCCATTTCTGTGTGGGTATGTCTCTAACGTGAGAAGTAGTCAGCATGCATCACAGCTGAGTGATGAATACATGAACAAGAAATATATTACTTTGGAATGTTTTGCAGCCACTAAAAAGAATAAAGTTCCATCTGCTGTCCACTGATAGCAGGCCTTTGGGAGTTATTTCAGAATAAAATACTAACATAATGGACAACAAAAATACAGCGTGTGTATCTAATGTATCATAAAGCATCATTCACTTCTTTAGAAAAATTAAATCAAAAGGGAATGGCTTTATAATAAAACAGTGTTAATAATAATAGTAAGTGTAGTAAGATTAAATGTAATGTCAGATTTTTTTTTTTTTATTAATGAAATGTTTGGCTTTTTTTGAGGAGCTCTGCAGTAAGGTTGCTGTCATTGGGACATGATATAATAGGCATTACTGGCTGGTACTATTACAAATGGTTATTAAAATTTCTTCGTAATATGCAAGTTTTAAGCCTGCTGGTTGCTGCTAAACTTGGAATCTTACAAATGGAACAGAAATTTGTTACAATCGAATGATTCATGTAGAGGAAATGTATGTTTTTACAATCTTTCTCTGATGCATACTTGTAATTCAAGATCTGTGGAAATACTGCAAAGAACTTGTAACAAACCATATTGAAAAAGGGTGATTTTTGTAGCCAGTTTAGATAGTCAAGGTATCCGTTGTGCTAAGCTAAGGATTCTCCTTAACAGAAATTCCCAGTCTTATGGCAAGTTTCAGTACAGGTAAAAATTAAATTAAAAAAATTAAACCTCAATTACTATAAAAAATAGTTATCTGTAAAATCATTCCTGTACTTCATTTCTTGGTCATCACTTTTTTAGAATTCACTGCAAATGTTTTTACAAGAAACTGCAAACAATCCTGTGTGCACGTACTTTTATGTCTTTTTAATTCAGCAGATGTTTCCGCATGGATGTGGAGATGATGATGAACCAAGAAAAAGCTTATTTTGCAGTTTGCTTTTTAGCATGGCCCACAGTCGTTTTATCTTTCTTCACATAGTGAGTTCACTTGTCTTTTTAAGGTTGTAGTGAATTTGTAGTGTGTTGTATTCAGAATACTTAACTGTACAATTTCAGGGAAACAGAACAGTTATAGAAAATCACCATTTCTGGGAAGGGGAAAAAGGGGGAAAGTGGGAAAAGTCCCACAGGAATGCTCAAATACTGGGAGACAGCAGATGATCGAGACATTGTTCACTGAAGGCTGCACACAGGGAGCAGATAATTATCATAGTATCTTCATAGTCTTGTGTTACAATACAAAGCTTGTACATTAATCAAGATCACTAAATCTGCAGATCCATGGTTGGACACTGTCTCCAGTAGATGATATGACACATAAGGCATTTGTTACCTGAGCACTCACGTCTAGAACTGACATGAGCACTTTCTTTTCTGCTACAGATGTCTACTGGGTTAATGTCCTGAAATCCAGAAGACTGAACTGATTGACTTAAACTTGGATAGGTCAGTCAAAATGTATGAATGATTGTGCTTTCTAAACCAGTTTTGGTAGGAAACAAAATAGTTGTATTTGAAATTAATTGGAACAGTGGTATTTGCTTGTTATATAACACACTATAAAAAACACTATTTCATACCTACTCTGTAACCTTGTAAAAAAATCTACTGATAAATGAATTACAGGGAAGTTACAGGTGCTCAGTAGCCGTATAACTGAGGCCAGAAAGTGGACAATTTTTAAAAGATTGCATATAATAATCTGTTAGTTTATCAGAGCATCAGAGTGTTGTCTTTGTAGCAGGAACTATTTACACTTCACTGTTTACAGGATTCTCAGAAGAGTATGGCCGGAACTCTGGGGTTCAGAGCCATTACTCTTCAGTGCTGTAGTGGCATTTTATCAGTTTAAGGCTGTTTTAGTGGCCATACAGGCATCATGCCCTCTCAGATGACAGAATACCAGTCTAACACTACATCTGTCCTTCTAACCTCAGGAGTGCTGAGGGCTTTCCTATACCTCATTAGCTGTGAATAATTTAAAGTTGCTGACAGCTATCATAATTTGGAGGAATAAACCCTGTTCACACCAAAGCAAACACTGGGAGAGTTCATGGAAGCCTTTGCAGATACTCTGTAAAAGATTACCTGAATTTCATGTACAGAATGAGAGAAAAAAATTTTATATTTAATATTAGCTTCATGTCATTCTGTTGTAATTATGCAAAAGCTCTTTTGTATCAAAACATCGTTAAACTTTTAATCAGATGTAATAATGTGTTCAAAAAAAATCATGCTAGGAATGGAAGATGTTTCATTTGTATAGAAAAAAAGATCTATAGAGAAACCTTCATTGGATGGGAGAACATTGTACATAGTTACAAGTTGCTTGAGTGAGTAATTTTTAAGTCAGACTCCTTTGTATTTTGTTCCACGTCTCAGTGAATTCTGCATGAGAGCTCACGGGAGGCTTTTTGATTATAGAGTTTTTCTGTGGCAGAAGCAGCTCAGAAGCATTTTGTTCCAAGCAGTGCTGGCCTGTTGGGCAAACACTCTGATGATGTATCTGTGCATGGCCTCTCCTGAGACTCAGCAGTGTGCTTGTATCTGCTTCCCAGTACCTATGGGCCCAGGGTGGATGATGAGTTTATTATGATTTAGTGAGATGGGAAAAAGGAAATACAGAAATAATGTAATAAGAAGAAATATAAATACATATGAGAACCTCCTTATCTTTTACTTTTTTGCCTTCGTAGCTTCAAGTCACAGTGTTTGATAACCTGCTGTGACATACACCATGGATTGGAGAAATGTTGGGCTGCTAAAATAGGAGGCATACGCCAATGGATATGTAAACACCTAGGCAGAGAGGGAAGTATTCAGCTGGAAACTGTCTGCTACAATGATTGCTTTCAATGGAATGTAAAACTAGTATTTCTTTATCCTGGAAAACAAAAAATAAGCCTGACTTTTAGGGGCAAAGTGCACACAGAATATTTCATTTAAATGTCATTCAATTAAGTATGTTGATAGCAGAATTGCACATTAGCAGCACAGTTTTAATTCCTCAGGTGCAATTAAGGGAAATTCATCTGCTTTGTATTTGATTGCAAGACAAATACAACAACTTCAGTTTTAATAATTGATTTGGTATTGTTAAGGAAACGTTTTTTCCCATGTTTTGATCTCCAATGTATTAGAAGATAAAGAGAATATAAATACAAAAATAAAACAACTGTTCTTAACAGGCAGAAAGGGAAAGAGAAGCCAGTTGGGCAGTCCTGTGCTGTTCACCACTGTATCTCAATGGATTTAGTCCATGGAAGTAGGAGTTTACCACTGTGATTTTTGTGTCAAAATATTCATTATCTGTGATTACACAGAAAATTTCCAGTCACATGTGAAAATTCTTGGGACTTGAGAATATTTTTTAGAATATTTTTTGTTTAAAATTCATATAAAAATCACATTACTTGTATCTGTTTTTAACTATACAAGTTCTATAGAGGGGAATATGCACATCTTAAACCTTAATTTCAGGATGCATTTTGGTAGGTACTTCTTGAAAACCATTCTCTACTTTCTGCTGCTTTATTTCATTATTGACAAATTGTACCAAAAATAAGGAGCAAAACCAGTCCAGGCAGGCTGTTTTTGATTTTTTCCAGCAAAAGTTTATCCAGCTAATTTGTCTGAATCATGAATAAAATGAACACATTTGGAAAACATACACCTGCAAACAGTTCATTGTTTCAAAAGAGGCTTTCCTGCATTTGTAATGCATGTCTTTTCTAATGAATATTTAGCTCTGTGGTTTCAACCACAGAAGTGTCAAGCCACTATGCCCATGACAATAAAGGCACAAGGTAGTATTTTTCCCTTGTCTCAGCCAGATGTGGCTGTGTTCATTCCCAGCACAAGGTGTATGAACACATTTAGTTTGTTCCTTGCATGATTCAACCTACTATTCTTCTGAGGGCCTACAGGAGATAATTTTGTAATCAGTTTATTATATATTATTTTTTTCTCTATAGTACAATCTTCATTCATTCTTCCTTAACATTTTTCCATAGCTGACAGATGCTATGTGATTGTTAGATTAATTAGTAAAAACATTACCCCAAAATAACACCCCAAAGTGCCTTGCTCTCCCTTCCCTGGCTATGTTACACTTCGCTTTATTTTCTCCTTCTCATTAAATTCTTTCTATTCATTGTAAAAATTCATATAATCAAATTATTTTGACATATGAATATGATACAGATGAGTCCATTCAGAAGTAAATGAAAATACATCGTTGCTTTTCTTAGAAGAGTTTGAATATTTGTAGGTTTTCACTCCAGTCCTGTATCAGGAAAAAAGCTGCCTATTACCAGCGTCAGTAAATTTTTGATTAATCTTCTGTGTAGGCAGTCTCAGAACCTCTGTCCTAAAAATGCCAAACCTGGTTTTACTGTTTGCTGTGGGAGGGGTTTTTTGTCAATCTGAGCTGTCTCATTTGCCTTGAGGGTAAATATTATGCTAATATTTAGAAGTGGTGAATTCCCCTTTATTTCAGTCAGTCAAAAAAACAAAAAATTGCCTCTTTCCTCATCTTCCAAATTTCCTCTCTCTGCTTTACTATATCTGGAAATTTACTTTTCTCTCTGATTCCTTTGCAGAGGAACCAGCTAAAGGGGAAGGTCAGGCATATTTACACTTGACTGTTACAAGAAACAGTATTTTAACAAACCAAGCATACCAGTTTACTTCCCTTTTTTCTTTAGATTCCTTTGGAAATATCCATGTCCTTTCAGTGACCTCAGAAAGGCTTGGTGTGCAGATAATATGCACCTTAAGGAACATCTGTTGAAAGAGACCAGAAAATTCACTTCCTTCTGCCTTCCCAAGTGTTTTCCAAGCAGTCCAGAAACTTCTCTCAGGGCAAAAATGCAGAAAGAACAGCTGTGTTCTTCAGTGTCAGAGCTGCTGTTCTTCCCAGCTGGGTGCACAAGAGAAGCTAGGAGGATTTATTCCCTTCTGCAGCTCTGTGCACCTAGGCACCATCTGACCCATAACTGCTTTTTGAAACATGTATGTAATGCAAATTTCTAAGCTGCCACATTTTTATTTGAAGTGTTCATGTGTGTCTCCTGAAAGATGTGAAAGCAGCAGGCAACAACAGTCTGTGCTAAAAGAAAAGAAAAATTTAGAAGCATTAAAAGGGTGTCATCATCAAGGGATCTTTCTCCCACTAATTTTCTGATTACTTGTAATGACTAGCAAGTCAGTCAGGCAGACTTGGCCTCAGATTGCTCACAGTTCTTAGAAAAGGAGGAATCTTTCTTACTTATATATAAAATTATTCACATGATAAATAATTTATTGATGGCACTTTCCATTTTATCTCACCATAGATAATAATCATATTTTCTGCTTCAGAAGTAGGGAGAAAGTTGTAGAACTGAACAGAGGAGACCTTGCCAGATTAAAAATGTAGAATTCACCCAGTAGGTGTCTAAGGTTTTAAAAATTATTGGAGTTACAGGTATTTATTATTTAAATAAATACTGTAAACAGCATGACAAAGCTGTTTCATAAGTAGACATCAGTATTGTAGCATCACTATAGCTGCAAATAATTTTATCCTGTTATCTTAACTTCCTGGCATTTCACAGGCTCCCAAACCTCTCCAATTACCTATCTGTTAATCCATTCAAGAAGAACAGGGAAACTTTGTTACTTTACAGCATTTTAGAAGGGCTGAAAAAACATAAATACATAAAATTATAAAGATTGCTCTGATGTGACCTTTCCTAGGTGTTTGTGACAAATACTGGCAGAGACAAAACATGACTGTGAATAATTATATAATTCACAGGTTCCAAAAATAGATTTATGTTAAGAATTACTATAGCTTAAAGGTTTGGGGTTTTTTTTGTCTCTACTTTATGAGTACTTCTACCCTATTAGGAGTTGTAGTTTGCATAAACAGAATAATCATAGCTACTTTCTTCTGTTATATCATTGACATATTAAAAGTCCATGAACATCCAATCAGTCTCAGACATTATGACATTGAAATCTATCTTTCCAAAATTTGGGATGCTACATAATTGCACATAGGTTTCTAGCAGGTATGAGGTATTATTGGCAGTTTTATTTATGGAAAGAGAATAGTTTCAGAGATTGTTTTGAAAGTACTTGTCTTGTAAAGAATTTTCTAAGTATTTGAAAAGGATATTAGTAGATTTAAATCAAGTGAATTGTAAGCAAAAACATCCCTTGCAGATGTGATGAGTGATCATGTTTCTGAAGATTTCCTTCCTGACTAATGTTGTACTGTCCATTTTTGACTCTTCTCTTGAACAAAGATTTCTGTAAGAGCTACAGAAGAGATAATCCTTTGTTATTTAAATTCAAGTAGTTGTTCCTTAAATAGATTCTGAATTTTCTACAAGTTCAGGTATCTGAAGTGGCGTAAAATAGTAATTTTTGTAGCTCTGCTGTTGGGTTGCTTCCTGTCGCATAAGACTATGATATGAATCGAATGTTTTTTCCGTTTTAATTTTTAAATCAATAGGATGGTCAGAACAGTGGTTTCTAATTGATGCTTATGTCCTGAAGACTTCACTCTGTCCAAAATCAGGACTGGTATTTTAATATTTAAAAATACCCTCCAACAAACTGATTGATCAAAATTGCAGAACTAAGGTTTAAATATAACTACATCAAAAAATACCAGTATTGTGAACAAATACTTTTAAATACTTGTCATGGTAATTTCAAAACAGAGTTCAAACTTAAAATGTAATTGAAGTTACATCTTTTGGCAATATATTAATTTTTGAATTAACTTTAAATTACTTTTCTTACTATTATAATGTTTATTCCTAAGCATTATTTTAATGAAAAAAGTTTAAGCTTATATATTACTGTTTAAATCTTTTAATACTTTTCCTATATATGAGATGAAAGAATGATTTTTTTTTTTTTTTTTTAATTCTCATTTATGTTGCTAGATATGTAATATAGTTCAGGCATGACATTTTACTAATCTGATAGGACATAAGATTTACATTTCATTAAAGTGTTATTCATAAGCAAATTGACTGAATCCCTTATTGGCCTTCCTTTTAAATTTATTTTTGAGATTTCAGAAGCTTTAAAGAGTTGCAGCTCATTCTTATCTTTCAAGGTCAGATATATCTGACCTTTATTCTGTTTCATATTACTTTTAATTCTTTGATTCAAAGAATTCCTTATAGTGAAATACTGCTTTGACTTTTACATCCCATCAGTGAAAGGTAATATCTGCAAACTATATTGATAAGAAAGCAAGGTCATGCTGCTAAATTAATTTGTCCATGTTCATATTGTTAATATGTTAAGGTGCTCCAGTGCAATGCTTGCTTCTACGTTCTGCTTATGCGGAATGAAGTGGGGTTTGAAATAACGGTGTCCTGAAATAACCTGAGATCTAAGGTTTGCTTTATCATACCTTATGTTGCTAACACAGTCCAACATCAGATTACTGATGTTAATTTTCCAAATTACTACCCACAGTTAAATTCTTTGATTGTTTTCTAGAGGATGATGAATTCTGACAGACAGTATTTTGATAAATCCTCATTTGAAAACTATGATTTACTGCATTACGGCAAAGCTCGTTCCAAAGACTTCAATTCCCTCTGTAGCTTTTGACAAAAACCAAGTCATAAAATTTTGTGTATTTGCTCTTTTACCTTTCCTTGTTAGCAGTAAAAAAGTGGATCATACAGAGTGAATAAAAGGAATTGGGATCAACAAATCAGGCATTAATTTCACTGCAGTTACCACTTCTGCTGTTGTCTGTTGCACTAACTTTGAGTGAATCTGCACTTACATGTAGCTCTGGTAAGCCTTTATTTTTAGCCAGTAACTCCTTGTTACCCCTAGTGGTTGGCATTAGTTCAGTTCTCATTCTGCATTACAATTTTGTTCCACACACAGAACAAAACTTTGGTTCCAGGTTAGAAAAAAAGGATATTTTCAAACTCCTCTCCTCTGACTGTGTATCTATAACCACTCATTCAAAGCATTCTAGCAGGACAATCACATACTGTCTTTTGATGAAATACAAAACCAGTACTCATTTCCCCATGGCTGCTTGCTCTTCCTCAGGCATCCTCAGTCTGTCACAGCTCTGTGTTAGTGAGAATGATAAGTGGAGAACCAGTCTGCTGCAGGGCATTGAGCCTAAAATCCATCAGATAAAGTCTTATAGGGTGCTAAAATAAAACATAGTCCAATTCAGTATTTGGTTATTGTGACAGGTAGTTAGTTCAGCCTAGTTCAGTTTTGTGCATGCCAAGAGGCAGTGTTGCTTGGGTCTTGAGTCTGAACTCAGAATATTAGGAACCTTAGGAATATTCAGTTTCCAGAGAGAATTTTTGAGATGAAGCTTTGGGTGGAAATACTTCTCTATTTAAGTCCCATTCTAGATGTCCATTTTCATGGGATAGAAAACCTCCTGAAGCCGGTCCAGCTCGATCATTGTGCATATATAAACGCACATTAAAACATGCTATTTGCAAGTGAGAAACAAGTATGAACAATTGACAGTTCACTGGAAATAGGGAAATGGCAAACAGCAGAACTAGATGTATAAGGTATTTCTGAGAGTGGTCATTGTGATTGTCCTGCAAGCCTTCACATCTGAATATATTTCTAGAATAAAGAGCAGCAGCATCCTCAGGTTTGTTCCTGAACAGCCTGAAGGTGTACCTTGGTATTGCTTTTTCTGCAGGTGAGATTGGATCCCTCCTAACCTCTTGCAGAAGCTAACTTGCTGTGGTAAATGAAGTTTGTCTAGGTCATGGCCATTTGTGATGGTAGCTCAAATGAATGTGATTATAGGCTGCCTTCTAAACATGCCCTTACTATACTGTCTGTTTCTACAGACTGTTGATTCTAGTATCCATTTAGCTACACATTAAATCAGGAGTGGGAAAGGATTAACTCTGGAAAGCCATTTCAGTACACGTGTAGCCTTAGTGCAGCAGTGGCGCTTTTGGAACCTAGCCCTTGCAGACACAGGTTTAAAAATTACTCAAGGGAAAGCCTTGGAATTGTTTATAAAACAGATATCTGCAAATCATCTGCTTTGTTTTAGGAGCAGAGTTGCTGATTTTTTTTTAATTCTTTGAAATTCAGCCTGATGGTTCCTGGAATTACTTGCAAATGAATTCCACTGTGGTTTAGTATCATCAGTGGGAAGAAGAGTGTGAAGCTGAGCAAATCTCTTGCCATCTGGAATGTAACCCAAGCACCTGATAGTTCCATTCTGAGTCCCCTCAGGAAGCTTACAATTATATAAAATGTTTAATCAAAGCTGTTATGCCAAGTATAACTGCAAAGCTGACATCAACATAGGAAAAGAAAAGTTAAATGGCTCCATATGAGCTGTTCTTTTCACTAGAATTTTTAAAAGACAGGAAGAAAAGATAATGCGAACTTTGCTTCCTTTATCTGTGAGTTACCAAAACCGCCCTTTTAGTAAAGTGTATCCTTTGACTTCACAATGTTATTGTCACTTATTTTAATTACAGAATTAATGACCATAGAAACATGGCTTTGTGTCACGAAAGCTGTATGTTTTTTCAGTTGCTTAAGACATGCTAATTTCTCTATTCTAACAGTTAATCAGGCAAAGGTGCCTTAAACCCAACTGGCTTATTGTGCATATTTTTATTTTTTATTTCAATTCTTTAACAGAAAACACTGACTCATTAGAAGCAGTGATTAAAAAATGAACACATCTGATGAGCAATCTTCTTGTAATCAGTATTTTAAAAGAAAAATGATGCTCGGGTATTAGAAATATTGTATCAGACTTTGGAGATGAGAAAAAAAATCCCATTTGGTAAAAAAAGTTCCATGTAAAACACTTTAAAAGTATTTAATACATTTTTGGTTTTTGAATTTTTGTCTATGTAAGGTGAATTTGCATTTATAAAAGTGATGGAATGTAGGCCTTGGGAACATCATTTTGTCATAACAAGTGATATTTTCAATAAACCTAGTTGGAAAATTGTTTGCACAAACAGCCTTTCACTAAAGCTCAGTTTAAAAATTATTTATTCAAAAGAATAAACTAAAAAATATTTTTGAAATTCAGAGGATTTTTTAAAAAAAGAAGTAACTGTATATTTCCAATGCAAAATATAAATTAGTGAAGAAAAATACTAGCATAAGAGATTTTGGGGATTGTTGTTCTTTATGAAATGGAATTTTATGAAGCATTTAACTTCTAAACATATTAGCTACTTCAGGATATTTAAAAATTACTGCCACTTAAAATACTCACAGAAAAATCTGAATCTTTTAAATCCTTTCTGAAATAATTGTAAATCATAGTATATGTTTTCTGCATTTTTCTTATTTTTGTTTTTGCAGTGTATGTCACAAAATCTTATGGTGTTGAAGACTCAATCCATCAGAGCAAGACTGAAAATGTTGAAAAGCTTTAATGTTCAGTAATATAGATAAATTTCAGCTAGGCTATTCAAAGAACTTATTATTTATATAGCTATTAATTGCTTTTATGCAAATTTAAAATAATGATAAATATTCCATCAAACAGTGGTGTTGTGTTATCAGCTGAGGCTTTGGCTGCTGTATTACATCGAGTGATTTTTAAAATATGGATATGAGAAATTCCAGTTCAGGATAATGAAGCTTCTCTGGTACTTTTTTGCATTGTAACATGCTTTGACTTTGGCAATGGTTTCAAAAATGGAATATAGATCTCATGTTCTCAAAGTCACTAAAGAAGCTACAGATTCCTTAAAGCTATAGCTTTATTGTGTGAACAAAGTTAATAGACTATTTTGACTGTTTGAAGAATATCAGGAGATGCTTAAAGGAGCTAGTTAGAGATAAATGCATCATCCCCCAGGTCCCACAGATAAGGAGCAGATTCAAATACCTCTGTACCATCTGACAGTTCTACAGATACAGTTCTTGTTGCCTAAAGGCATTCAGCTTGGCTTTTATAAGTGTACAGTGCTCACCAAATGCTGTAAGTATTGGCTGGCAGGAACCTCCCAAGGTCATCGAGTTCAACTTGCTGCCTGAAGCAGGACAGTGGCTGACCTCACAGGAGGTCAGCCAGCTTTGTTTAGCTGAGTCCTGAACACTGTAAAGGAAAGGGTTTCACAGCTTCTCTGAGCAGTGTGTGTGGTGTAAATATTTCTCCCAATGTCCAGCCTGAATCTCCCAAAGTGTTGCTGTGAGATTACATCATGCTATCTGTCTCTATGAGGAAGAGTTTAGTTCCATCACATGGATACCTAACCACCAGCTCACTGTGGGGTTAATTAATCTCCTTTACAGGTGTTGGATGAGATAGCAGGTATTGCTAAAATCCTTTCTCTCCACTAACAGTGAAGGCATAGCACCATGACTGACTTTTACAATTTCTTGTAGGAAGGCAGGAAAAGAATCCATACAGAATGAGGAGAAGATGCAGTAGTGACTCAGTGACTCTGGTTTGTAAAGTGTCCTTTTTTTCGTATCAGGAAAGCTTCATTTGTCCTGGGCAGCAAGGAAATCTTCACCTTTATTGAGAGGCACTTTGATTCAAGGGGGAAGGAGCTTGGCCAGATGCCCATGTGGTGGGTGAAGTGTACCATCTCAGCTAATTTTGAACAGGAGGTTGACTTGAAATTTTCAAATCCTTTACAGCTCCCTGGGTAATTACATTGGCCTAATTAGAGGTATACCAGATCTTCAGTTACCACCACATCTTTCTACATACCCCCATTTCTTTAGTAAGGAGGCTGGTTTCTGTTAAGCTAGTGTAATAACAGGCTTATCCTGGTGCTTTAAGGGTTACTTGTATTTCAGTCAGTGAGAGCTCTGAAGACAAATGAACAACTTTCAGAGCACCTGAAGAAAGTACATCAGGTACATCTGTGCTAAAAAGGAAGAGGGCTGCATTAACAGTCTTTCAAAGAAGCCTCTACACACTGAAGGTATGTTAGCACTTACCTGTCATGAAGCTGTATTTGAGAGATACCAGTATTAATAGAAGCTTTTAACTGCTAAGAATTTGAAACATTAAGCTAGTTAATCAGAAAAAAAACAGAGCAAAACAAAAAATCCATGTGAAAGCTTGTGCAGGAAAAGTGAAAAATCTCAAAATACTTGAGTGGTGCTCCCTGTCATTTTCTTAAATGTAAAGCACCTGATTGCCATGCCAGTTAACATCAATTAAATTATGCAGAAGGTAAATGCTATTATTTCACTCTTTCAAGTCTCTATGCCCTTTCAGAAAGTCTCCAAAGACTTGTGAAGTGACCCATTCATCTTAATGAGATACTGCCAGGCAATGAGAGCATTTCAGGGATGTGGATACAGATAGAAACCATCCCTGGGATGTTTCATTGCTTCATTTCAGTGGGCCTTCTCATTTTCCCTACTTTAGTTTCATCTCCTATGAAGCTTGCTGGTAATTAGAGCATAAAGCTTTATATTTAGATAAACAATTTTGCAATAACACATTATTTCTTCTGCTGTTTTAATGTTTTATAAGACTTCTCTATGTGCATGCAGTGGAGACAGGAAACAGAATTTGATTCATTTACCGTTAGAAAAAATCAAATAAAACAACTGAGACAATGTTCCTCAGTATTGCAGAAAAAATCCTGACAAGATAAGTGGGAAAATCAGACTTTAAGCTACTCTGTTCTCACTTGCATGATATAATTTTTTCTGACATTTACACAAGACTATGCGAGGTGTGTAAGACCCTCTAAATGTTTTCATTAGAAAGAAAACTTCAATCACTTAAAAGCACCTCAACTTCACGACTGAAGTATGTTTGCAGGCTGCCCCATCTACTTTACTGAGTGTTAGGGTTTTTCAAGTTTCTGTCTTTCCATTCTCTTTTGTATTATGCTGTTAATAACTATTTTTCTCCTAATTGGCAATTATTTTTTATTTGTAAAATACTAGAAATATGCTAGGCAATCACTAAAGTGATTTTACATCTGTCTCTAACTACTTTCATTTCCAGTGCCCTTTCTCTTAACTATGATTTTAATCCTTCTCATTTAGCTCAACCACCTGCAATTGATTCCTTGAATTCTATTCAATTTACTTCATAGCCTTGTCATATTCCTTGACAGTCCTTTGTATAAAACATGCTGTCATTTAAATTATGAATGCGTCTGTAGCACTTTTCTAAGTTTTACAGGGTACACCTTGAGGTAAAATAAGTTTGACCTTGTTTCATATGATCAAAGAGCAAGCAAGACTTTAACTGGAATTAAGATCAGCTTCATCTCTAATGCTGCCAACATCAAGGTTACACTGTCTGGATTGTTCCTTACAAAATAAGGTCAAAGAAGTCAGCTTCTGAGCCCAGTATTGACACCTCCTGTTTTCTAAAGGGCTGAGGTGATCATAGCAATTATAAATAATTACTTGGTTTTTTATATATGTTTGAGGAAATAGTATCAAACAAACTAAACATCTCTGCCAGGCATTCATTTTCACCTAATCCCACCGATTGATGGTGGCAGGAGTTGAATCAGCATTTTTAGATATCCTGGAATCAGTCCTGCAAAGACACATAACTGAGGTCATAGATCAATTCAGGTTTTTAAGCACTTAAACCCTCTCAATATCTGAATTGGTCATGTACCTATTTGATTCATGATTAGCACACCACAGCCATTTGTTTCAAGAGATGCAGGGACCTGATAGAGCAGTTCCTGGCTAAGCAAGCAGTTGTTAATTACTATTCAATTTATTTGGTTAGTATAACAGGACTTGTAAATTTGGGTTTATTTATAAGGATTTTGCTGTCATGAACTTCAGGCCCTGATAAGAACTTGAATCTGTCTAAAACTTCTTTGGAAGTTTTTGGAAATCCAGAGTCTTATGGTATGGATTGAAAAGCTTGAAAATCTTCAGACAATGATTTTCAAGCAATATATAGCTTTTTTAAAAAAAATTACACAGTTCTATTCCATTATATTAAGGATCAATTACCTCTCCCAAGCTTGTTCCAAGCTGGACACAGAAAATAGTGATCCTGTTTTATCTTTTGCCTCCATCCACTGTGTACATTTGTCAGGGAAAATCCCAAATTTCTGAGAATGCATCATGAAATAGTCTGCAATTTTAATATGACCACCAAATGGAAGAGGTTAAAAAGAAATTATAAAGGAAATCTTACCAAAAAGGAAATGCAGTTTTATCAAAGGCTATCAGAGGTGGCGCTTTTTTAATACAATGAAGTATTGTTAGATCTCATATTGCAGAAAAAATGTTTTAAGTATTCTCCCACGTTAACATACAAATATTTGAAAATGCATTACAGCCTACACTGAACACTGTGTAAAGAAAAACATCAGACGTAGTTAACACATTAAAAATATAACTCTTTAGTCCAAAACCTAAAGAAACTCTGGGTTTTTTTTCCATTTTAAGGATTAAGAGATTTTTCACTGCATGAAAGAATTCTTATTTCAGGCCATCTGCCCCTATTGCTTTTTTGGGTTTGATTTGGCATTAGACTAGTATCTCTGCTCCTGTAATTAGGATTTGAAAATCTACTGGTTCCAGTAGATAAGGATAGAATTTTTCTGAAAATTATAGTATTTTTTGAAGGATGCTCATAAATCCTATACAATTAAGAGAAGAATATTAAGACTGTAGTGAAATAAAGCGTATGAAGACTTTACAGTTAACCTCTTGGTCTCCAAGTATAGCTTTTGCTGCTGTTCAGTTGGACCTAATCTTCTGTGAAGAAATATTCACATAACTGCTCTGACAGAAAAATCTTTGCCACTGTGTATTTTGGTTTTGAAAATTGTACAGGTAGAGGTGCTGGGTTTTGGAAGCTGTTCAAAGGCAGGTGTTGGCAACTCTGGGCTACTTGAGGTGAGTAGAAGCTTGAGGCCCCTGCAAGATGCATTAAAGCACCTCTAGTCTGCACATCCCATTGCAGGTGGTCCCTCTACCAGGGTAATTTCCCTTCTGAGGCCAGAGGTGGTAGTTTTCAGGCTGATGCAGATGAAACTAGCCCAAGTTTTGAGCAAGCTCTGATCCAAACATTGTTCAGGGTTTGGCATTGTAACATGTGCTGAGGCTGGTTTAACAGGAATGCACACTCTCAGCAAAACTCATTATCTGGGACATGTGTTCCTCATGTCACAGTTTCCTGCCTGGTTTTGTCTCAAAATTCAGGTGACTAATGCTCTGTGTGCATGTGTATGTGTCAGTAGGAAAACTCCCAGCCTATCATTAGCTGTTCTTGATCTCTTACGGGGAGGCTTCACATGAGAAAGTTGTCAACGTCATATAGTGCATTGGAAATCAATATCTAGTGATGTATTTCTATATTTGGGAAATTGAGAGTGCTTTGTCTTTGCTGGAGGCCTGCTTAGTACATGTCGTTCAAGTTTAGCCAACAATTTAATGAGATACCAATAGGTTGGGGTTTTTTTGCCTTCTTTACAGGCAATGAACTCCAGAATCATCTGTTCAAGAATTGTGAATATAATCATGCCTAAGTTTCACTTAATGCCTGTTTTATTTTAATGGTTTGAGGCTTTTGTTGGAGTTTTTGTTCTGTCTCTTTAGGGAATTCTTTCCTTCTGTGTATGTATTGTTCCTTTAAAATGTTTTGCATCTCATTCTACCGCAGAGGATGTGAAATCTTTCTCATTCCACTTACAATAAAAATCATTTTCAGGCAGAATTTACAGACCCACCAGTTCTAACAAAATCATACATTCTGTTAATCTTCCTCCTTAGAATGAAGTTGCTAAAAAATTACCACAGTATTATTTGGTGAGAGATAAAAAGAGCTATTTTTAATTGATTACAGTATCTATGATTACAGTACCTGTAACCATCAGGGCTTTTAACTTTATATATAAAAAATGGCAAGCCTATCTGAAGTTTGCCACTTAATTCCTATTTCTATAACTTCTTTAAAGAACATAATAATAATAATAATAATATAAAAAGAAATAAAATACTTTTTTTGAGCTGTTAAAATGATGTAGCTGCTTGATTATGTGAATATTGACTTAGAATTCAGATTTTTTTAATATAACTTGAATATGTATTGACTGTATTCTTAAAGAGGAAGTGACAGCAGCAGTCATTCATGAAGACTGGCTTAGGAGAGAAAATACGTTGGTGACCTGAAAGACTGTTCTGTGTTTGGGGTTGAGGTATAGTGAAGATCAGGAAAATAAAGTTGAGGGAGGCCCTGGAAACACTGTTTCAGAGCTGTCTACCAAGTACTTGATCATTTGAGCTATAAATTATATGTAATAATTTCCTTACTTAGAATATTATGTAGAAAAAATATTCAATTTGTCATTTGATCTTCAAAATCTGCCGGTACAAACTGGACCTAATTAATTTTTTTCTTTTTCTAAAGAAAGTTTGTTGTACTGCCTGCTCTGAGAGGATGTTTCCTTACTGCTTGAATAGTAAGACCCAATTTCAGCAGTACTGGCTTGGAGTGAATTCTTCCTAAGTGAATTCTCAAGAGAAAGATGGCCTGAAGCATTAGTGAAAGTGAATTATTCATCTTTTATGGTTTTTATTTACTTATGATAATTTAAGCATTCTTTATTTATCAATTTTCATCCCTAAAGTGTAAATCTGTTTTGAATTAGTGTGTTTTGATAAGAACATAAAACCTAATGGTCCATCCTACCAAACAGTGCTTCTTGAGACTTAAATCTCTCTGACAGCTCTTTTGCCTCTGACTGCAATACAAGTTTGAATTTACTTCAGAAAGTATCATTTCTGAGACTTCAACCTAACTACTCCTTCATTTATCATCACTCTTAAGTCAATAGCTGTCTGTTCTGTCTCTTACACACCAAAAAGAGGAATAGCATGAAATTCGGGGTGAATTAATTTTTTTTTCGTGCCTCCCAAACTAAAGATGTTAAGATGATGCTGCAAGATTTATATCTTCATTGCTTTAGTAAACTTAACACCTTCATTGCCTTCTTTCAGGAATAGGGTTCATTTCTTTTGCAGTCTTTGCTGTTGCTTGCCCTGGCTGCAAGACAGGTTTGTAGCTATGTTCACAGCATTGTTCTAGGAAGACTTTGGTGTGAGGTTGGGCTCAGCTCTACTAATATAATTAAATGTCAGTGGAATAGGATCTTGGTAGCTTTAGGTTAACTAAGCAAAACTGTGCTTTTACACCGCAGTGCAGTCACATCTGACTTTGGTATTGGTCTCAAATGGTGGCTTTCCCATAACCCTGCAGTGTTTAGCATCAGCTGCTGTATGTTAGGTGAAGATGCTTGGGTCAGTCTGACAGTTCAGTCTGTAGGTCACATTTGCTATTAGGTTATATCAGGTAGAAAGGGGGGGATTTTTTTCTTTGGTTGGTTCTTTGGTTCACGTGGATGTGTATTTGCAAATACAGCTAGAGAAGCATGTGTTCTCCTGATCTGGGGAGATTGTTCCTTTACTGGAGCTCGTGGATTCAAAGAATAGGGAATTGAGAATTTGAAGCCACGTGCAGAAAATTCACTCTCTTTTAGGTACTGCATTCATAACCTGATTTTGAAGAAGGCAAAGTACCTTTTACTCTCACTTGCAGGAACTCTTCAGGAAGAAATTCAGTACTTGTTTTTCTCTTTGTGGTTTTTTTTTTGTTTGGGTTTTTTTTTTGTTGTTTTTTGTTTGTTGTTGTTGTTGTTGTTGTTGTTTTTTTGTTTGTTTGTTTGGGGGGGTGGTTTTGGGTTTTTTGGGTTTTTTTTGTTTTTTTTTTTTTTGACAGCTTACTTGCTGCAAGTGCGCTCTGGCAACTGGTAGAATAGTGAGGAGAAATGGAGCTAAGCATTTTGGTGAAAGCATAAGATTTGGAGCTTAATTTCCCCATCACTGCTGTGGTCTAGAAAGTGACCAATGTTCTCTGACTCTTCATTAATAAATCGTGTTGTGTCAATGTGCTACCAAGGACAAGCATATGGACAAGCATATTTCTTTTTCTTGAGAGGGTGATAAAGCTTCACCTCTGATGGGATGACATGGTTGTCAGGTGAGAAAAGGGTTGTATTTCACACAATCTCATCATATAGGCTGAAAATACTTCTGCATCTGAACGGAAACAGAAAAAATCTGATTGCCACTGCTGATTACTGGCACAATGTAGTGGCAGGAATGAAATAGATAAGTGTGTATAAGTGAGATAATTTGAAAAGAATTTTTAATTGCTTTGTTTTATATAGAAGTGAAATAATTATTTCCAAAATATGCCTTTAGGATATGCTGCTGCTTCTCATGCTACTGAGTTCAGCTGTTATAATAAAGGACTTAGCATTTTTGCCTTTCAGTCCAATTAAATGGTATTATTTTGCTGTTTTCAGCATCCAGAATATAACTGTAGTAACTGTAAAATTCCTGAGGAGGACAAATTATTCTTACTAGACATTAGATTTCTTTTTTTTCATAGATAGTATTCACTGTAAAGTTCAGTAATTTAAGCTCACTAGGGTTCATTCTGTAAGTTTTATTATCAGACAGTTTATCAGCCCCTTACACAGGATTTAGTTATTGCTGTTTCTAAGTATTGTTTTTTCTTGGTCTGTGCTATGGGGAATGGAGATTTCTAACTTCTTCCACTTAGCAGCTTTTTAAGCAAAGACTGTAGCAGAGATCTAAGGACTACCTCTGGGGTATAGCCCCACCTGTCACAATTGGGAAGGACTTAATGTGGCTCAATAAACAATTATAATTAATTTTCTGGAAGTATCTATAAGCATTATTTATGTATTATATTTTCAGTTTTCAGAAGTTAGGATGTTTAGGCAGAACATAGCCTGTACAATTTGATTGATAGAGCAAATCTTTTAGCTATTTGACTTTGGATAATCAAAAGAGGTTTATCCATAGCAGAGAAATATCAGCTCACATTCTTTCCACACAATTGAGTAAATAATTAATCTACCTGTCTATGGGTAATTAATAAAGCAGAAATAAACACCCATTTCACCAAAAAGGTACTCATTTTGTGGTGTTTATCCTGTACTAGTTGTTGATAAAACTTGAATTGAGGTTCTAAAAATCAAAAGTTTTGCTGCCCTAGTTCTGTGACTCCTCCAATCTGTTGTCACTGGGGTAAGTTTTATAAATTAGAACGTATTTAAATAGGTAGATAGGCTTCTTCCTTCAAGAAGAGACTTTCTAAATACTTAGAAATCTAAATATTTTGCATGTGCAGTGAAGGGTCTGGAGCACAAGTCTTAGGAGCTGGAGTTGTTAAGTCTGGAGAAAACAGAGGGTCAGGGGGAACCTCATTTCTCTCTACAACTGCCAGAAAGGAAGTTGTAACCAGCTGTGTGAGTTGGTCTCTTCTTCCAGGAACAAGTGGGGAGACAAGAGAAAATGGTCTCCAATTGTGCCAGGGGAGGTTTAGATTGGATATTGGGAAAAAATTTCTTCATTGAAAGGGTTAGCAAGCACTGAAAAAGGCTACCCAGAGATGTATAAAAGATGTGTAGGTGTGGCACCCAGGGATATGGTTTTGTGGTGGACTTGGCAGTGCTGGGGGTAGGGGTGTACTTCATTAATTTAAAATGTCTTTTGCAACCGATTCTATTAAATTATTTTATTATTAACCTTTTTGCCCTTTTTTCCTGGAACTTTCTTGACATAATTCAGTCTACTACATCTAGCAAAATATATCTTCAGTTTTTGCACTTGATTGCATTTGTTTTTAATGTTTTCTCATTTATTTAAAAGACATGAGAAATCAAGACTTTTGTATTTGATGAACAGACTAAATGAAAATAGCCCCAAGTTACAATGATTTATCATCAAACAATATAGCTATCAATGTTTTTTGCTCATATGTATTTGTGTGACTCAAAATGTTTAGAAGATTGAAAGCATAAAAGCAAATCTCAAGGATTTCAAAATAGTACTCTGTATCTTTTTTATGACTTGATTAGTGAGAGTTGCCTCTGCCCAAATTAAGGTGCAAATGAGACCATGTGCTGAAGTCAGTAATACAGGTTTATTTAATAGTAACTGTGAGGTAGCGAGGCAGAAAGAAATGTGGGTGGGGAGGGACAGAGGGCAGAAGATAGTCACCACCAGCAGACCCATTGGTCCTTTCTCGCCCTGGGCTTGTTGGTGGTGGGGTCCCAAAGTTGTTCTTCTGGGGGCACCACCTTTATACAAGTCCAAGTTCGGATGTCCATGTATGGGGTGGTTGCTGGTGTTTCCATAGCATGTGTGTAAGCAGTTGCTTTCTTTCCCACAGTTCTCCACAGTGGGAATTTTTTGACTGGATGCATTAACCAGGATGTGCTAAGCAGACCTCACATCTGCTAGGCTTGGAATTAGCGCCTTCCTGCTGAAAATTTATCCTGTCTGTGCTTATCTCAAGTTCCTGCTGTCGTGGCTTATCTTATGGCAAGTTCCTCTCGTGGCCTTGGCAGTGTTTTGAGACAGGCAACTGTGATTTTTAAGTACTTACAACCTTGTATATAGAACTTTGAAGTCATGGTCTGCAGCCTGATTAATGTCATCCAGCCTGAAAAACCTCCTTGAGGTTTCCTGTGCCCTACAATTTTTAAAAACAATTTCTTTAAGCTTTAAAATCTTCTGAACTTCAGAAGGTACTAAACTTCATGATTCTTTAGCTGCTTGTGGAAGGATCACTGCTGGGAAATTGATGTCCCATATCTACCAAACTCAGTTCAGTATTCAGTCACAAATCACAGACTTTATACCATACATGGGTAGTACCAATTTCTCATCATGAAATTTGTCTGGATGCTGATACTAGTTAGGTAGAACAAATGAATGAATATGCACCCCAAAGGAAAAGCATTTTCCTTCTGAACACTTATAGGTGTTAAATTTAGCTTCATTAGAACATATTCCTATTATCTGGATGAACAGTCAATGAATAAAAGAAATGAACTGCTGTGTGTAACATTCAAAATATTTCCAAGAGGCACTGAATTCAGAGTCACTTATTTTCCATTTTCTAAATAGATGTTTATTACCCATGTTAGTAAATAAACCACTTTTCTTCACAGTCTAGTTAGTAATGTCATATAGGCAGTGATGCAGTGACACATGGTATGATAGATAGCAATAAAAGATACCCAAAACAGGGATACTTTGAATTCTTTTCTGAAGCACAAATTTCTGATGAAACACAGAAATATAGGGGTAGGAAAATACATAATCTTCCTCATCTTTGTATTTATCAGGCACGGCTGTTACAAATGGTTTAATATTTTGATAGAAATGACAGTTTGAAAGAAGTTTTCCTTCTTTATAAGTGCTAGTTTTTAGAAGTATCAATGCATTTTACTTTTTTATCTGAAAGAAAGTTTAAGGAAAGCACAGGTGACGGGGAGTATACCAAATAGAAGTACAGAAAACTTTGAAGTATACATAGCAGCTCTGACCCAATATATGAATTCTTGAGGTAAAAAATGTAATAATCTGTTCGAACACTTCTATATCTCCTACCCTTTCCCATGTTCTCTACTAGAAATGGAGACTAAAATAACCTGCTTCTGCCTGGTCTCCCCTAAAGTAACATAGATAATTTGTAAATTTTGATATGTTTCCAGCCACCCAGCAAATGGTAAGAAGTAGCTGTTTGGGTGGCCAGCTATGTTGAGAATCTCCATGAGAAAGCAGTCAGTAAAGCTCTTGTTTCTTTCCTGTCCAAGCTGCTACACTAACGCCACCTTCTGCACTGGAAACTCAAAGGTGCTGTGTCTGTGCTCCTGCAGCTGTGACGGTGGCCCTGATGCTGATGGAAGCCAGTATATGCCACGAATTCCCACTGCAAGGCTAAAGCCGAGGCAATAATCCTCACTCTGTGGTCCAGATGGTGAGGCTGGACACAGGGGCGCTGTGCACCATCCACTCACAACAAAGCTCTTTCTATAATGAATTCCAGTAAGTCACCTTCTAACCCAGAAGGTGGCTGGGAAGCATTAACTGTGATTGTGTGACTCAAGTGTTACCTGGGTGGCTTTGACAGCTCTTCTTTGAGGAAGTGTGTTAGAACTGCCAGAATGCTATGCTCTAATGACTAAATTACATTATAAAAGTAATAATAAAAAAAAATCCAACAAATGAACTTACATGGAGATTTAAACCTTTCTGAAATATTTATCCAGTAAGGAAACCCCACCAGTTTTACCAGGAAATTTATTGAAAAATGGATGTTTAGGTGACTTTACTTATCAGAAAATGCCAGGGAAAGGCTTCAGTCTTCCAAAACCTGCACAATACCAAGGAAATCATTCAGCAAATTTCCCCTTGCTGTGTGGGCTCATTGGATAGTAATAGTGCATTTAAATACAGGAAACATGCAGAGGTTGCATGGGTATGCTACCATTTCTAAAAACTGAAAATAAAGAGGACATATCCAAATGAATAAAAACAAAATTAAAAGAATGAGCTGCTGAAGGCATAGTGGAGCTTGGATGCTCTTTACCTCCCACAGGACAGGTCTATGCAGGGCAGTGGAGCACATCTCCAGCAAGTGCTGATGAGCCTTGTCTTATGCCACAAGTGATACACTTGATGTGTGGTGGTACTGCCCTGGTGCTCAGGTGTGGCACTGAAAATACGCTGTGGGTAATTCTTGCTGTAATGTGTTATCTGTCTAGCTTAGTCTCCAACTGAAGAGTAGCACAGAGCCAGAGAGTGTTTTGTACCTAAATTAAGAAAATAAATCCCTGCTCCTGGCTACCTACTTCCCTTCCACTGGGCTTATTTCATAGAATATTAATATACAGTTAAAAATGGCAAACACAAAGTGATGGTTAAATCTACAAACACTTGGAGGGCTTTGCCTCTCTCTTCCTTTCTGCTATGAAATTTCACAAGGGCAGATTAGGAGCAGAGGTTTTAAAAAAATACAGGTTTTTTTCCCTGAAAGCAAAAAATCGTAGTAACTTGGTCTTCAACCTTCCCCTCTTATGACGCTCATTCTATTTGTCATATGCAAACTAAATGCCTGTCTCAGAACATAATGCAAGCTGTCATAGCATCACTTTTGACTAAAAGAAGACTATTGCTCTTTACACATGACTAGAGAAAGCCTGTCCTGTGGGAAATGGCACTTTGTGTCAGTTCTATCCAAGTTTCTTCAGAACCATTTCAAATAAGTCAAATTGACAACTATTGTGATTAGTTTGCAAAACCAAACCAAAACAATTTTAAAAATCACTTGTTACTTTCTGAGAAAATCTGAAAATATGTTTTTTGTATCCCCTTACTCATATTGTGCCTTGGCCTCCACCAAAAAGTAACCCTTCTTTTGCTTCATGTGCTCTGTATTTCACATGCTTTTAAAGTTTTTTAAAATGTCACGTGTGCCTTGCAGACATCTTTTTAATGAAGAACTGAGAAGAGCTATGGAAAAAATAAAATCCTATTGTTGATTTCAGCAAAAAAAGCATAGTTTTAATTCTGACAGATGCATTAAATTCTGTTGTATTTTTGCTCTTCAGTGCTGCAAGAACTACTGCTTTTATTTTCTCATCATCATCTCCCCTTTTTCTGTTTGGTTTTGTGTGCTCAGCCAGCGTGTGTTGGACTTGCTGCTCTTCTGCTCCGATTCTGCAAATGTGACCACCAATTCACTTGCATTTTGTTTTCCATGCACACTCTGTAAGCTGTAGGTTTTAATCCAGTTGATAAAATGTAGAGAGGCAGCTCCATGGTGCCCTGCTGAATACAGAGTGAAGCTGCAGTGTCCACCTGCTGCACAATAATCATCACCAGTTTTCAGAATGGGGCTCTGTGTAAGCAGCCCAGTTTTTCAGTGTAGTGCTTCCCTTCATTTGAGTCTTTCTTAGTACTTTTTTATGATATCAATAAGTGAGATCATAATTAAAACTTGAGTAGATCAACAGTGCCTTTGTGTGATCTCTTAATCCTGCACTAATATTAGACATTGCTGTTTTTTTCAAATCTTCTTTTTAATATGTCTGGACTAGTTATTAATTTACTCTAAAGATTGGCCTTGGTACACCAACCTATGAGTGTTTCCCAGCAGTCAGTTGACTTCTTTCTCAATTCGTCTTTTACATGATTTATTGCTTGCTGAGAGAGCCTAATTAAATCTAATGGACTGCTGGTATACATCTATTGGAATATTGACATTTTAGCACCAATTAGACTGTATTCCTTATCTTACTGTGCTCTTAGCTGGCTTTATATCACTTTACTTTACCGGATTAGGAAATTCTTCTTCCTCTGTTTTTCAAAATATTTGTTTTCAATTAAGATGTTAAGGTGTTTTATTTGGAAAACAGAAGCTTTACATGTCAGAAGATAAGTACAGGGCACAAAGATGTATGTAATCAGAAGTCATAATCATCTTAAATATGCTTCTTCTTTTCTTCATTTGTATTCTCTCTTTTTCCGAAATGCATCCCACAGTTTGATAAATTAAGCTCCTGTATGCAAATCTACTTTCAAGCTAGAACTGCTTTCTTTGCTCCAAACCATTTTGTGACAAGAAACTCCTAATGATTTCAGCTGTAATATCTTGCTAAACTTTAAAGCACATGTGTTTCATTTGGAGATACCGCTGGAGAAATGACTGTCCCCTCACTTCATGTCCTGAGTGTCTTGTACCAGGGAGTATCTCTAGACTTTGGAAGAGTGACTCTGCAGCACACTGCAGCACTGAAGGCATGGGGGGCTGTTGTGGAGAGCTGAACCCAGTGTCAGAGCTCCTGGGGGGTTACATAATGCCTATTAGCTCTCCTTCTCTGCAGCTGCTCATTAGAGAAGAACAGCGGCAAAGCAGATGCAAGCAGATGTGCTTGTACAACACCAGTTAGGTTGTGTGGTTTGGATCCCTCGTGAACTTGGGCTTCTCATCAAAGGAATAGAAGAAAGCTAAGCAGAAGTGAGCGCTAAGTTAATTTTGGTCATCTATACTGTGTTCTTTGTACCAACTTAGAAAAACCCAAACTGCTTCTGAGATAAAAGGTTCTCATTTATACACTAAATCACTGTGGCCATATGCAACTGACCTTGTGAGAACAGACCCTGACCCACACTCTTTAAAGCTGTGCCCAAACACTGTCTGAAAAAGAGCTTGTTGGTGTTGTATATCACTGTTCAGGGAAGACTGTCAAAAGATACACCATCTGGCCAATCCTTGATCAGTAGTGTTTTCCATGATTTTTGTTATATTTAATAATGCGTATTTATCTGTAGAGGTTTTCTTTGCACAGTTCAGCCTTATGCTACAATTCAAAGATTTCACTGTATTCCATTAATTTAGGTTGTAGGGGGAAGAAAATCACCACTGAAATGTCTGTGCAGAGTAGTGAAAGTGGGACTGGGCTGCATAAAATTCTGAAAAAGAAAAATAAGTTCAAATTGACATTTTCAACAGTTATAACTGCACTGATATCAGTAAAATCAATGAAAGCTGTTTTACGTAGGCACCATCTTGTGTGCTATATCTAGTGTCCCTATACAACTCATAATAGATAATCTTCACAATACCTTTTCATAATATATGATATGCTGCATTTACACGGTGATTTTTGCACACACTGTGATGCAGGTATAGGTGATATAGGTGCTATACCTATCTACATTTTCTCTTAATTTTCAGTAAGTGTTAATGATCAAATTATAAAGAATATAAAGTCATAATGTTAAATATATTCTGTTATGGGTAGAGTATTTGCTGTATATCAGGTAGCAAATACTCTACCCATATATGGGCTAGTTATTAATACAGGTTTGCTACATATCAGGTAACCTGCTCATCAAGAATATTATCTATAGACTAGAGGATAATTGAGCAAAACAGCTTCTGAAATATAAATTAAAAGGCTGCACTGTTGTTTACATTAGAAATACATGGTATCTCAGTGATAAAAGGAACATCTCTCATCTACAATGTCAGAACCAAACAAAAGTGATATTTTTTAATGCAACACTGAAATGATGTTTTATTAATAAATTTGGTTGTCTGGCTGTCGACTGAGGCACCAGAGATGCCAGCATATTATTTTCTTTACTGTTTTGGGAGGCAATAATCTCTTCCAGAGGTGCAAAGAGAACAAGAGAGAAAGAGAGTTTAAACTTCAGATCTTTTGTCCCCCTTCAGCAAAATCTATGGGAGGATGCCCTTGCTGCTTATATATGTCCCTTGAATTCTGCTTCTGTTGACAACCACTTGTGCTGGTGTATGGCAGGTTCTGCCTTATAAATACATTTCAAAAAAGATAAATTTCTTTGGCTTCCAAAGGGATTTTAAGTCTTAAGTTCCCCCCCTGGAATCATAGCACAGGTGTATAAATATAAATGTAGGTTTTTCAAGATGAATATGGAAGAAACCTGAAAGGTTCCTCTGCCATAGACTGATATTTATGGTCCAGTGGCAGCAAATATTCTATTCTGTTGCTGCTGAGACCTTCAAAGAAGAAAAGTATGTTACATGTTGTCCCAAAAGTAAACACAGTATGCTATTTTTTCGAAACACAGTAATTGATCATTAATGCAGATAAACTAAGGAAACAGGTTATTAACTTAACCCCAAACGACTTACCTTTCTGAAACAAGAAAGGTTTTCATATGTATATGAATTTACTTCATAACCTGTAGCACTAATGACTCCAGATTACAATTATTTGTTTTTGTTCGAGACTTACAGGCAGCTCTATGCAAATTGTAGTGATGATGGAAATTAAATATACATTAAAAATACCATTACTGAATAATTCTAGCATAATAAGTAGACTGCTTCATAATACATTATTATTCTCATAATGGTTGAGCAACTTGTATCACAGATGCATTCGACGAAGTAGCAACAGCAGTGGAGCTAGCAGCATAAACACCATGCTCCACTGCCTGCCCTGTGCTAAAGAAATTACAGTGTGGGAGGAAGGAACATAACACTGCAATTGCTGAGACTGACAGCCAAGGAAGTGATGAAGTCTTATGAAATCAACAGCATGTTGGGTACATACTCTCCAATTATGATGACAGGGTTTCACTAAAAGGTGGACCTGCTATCATTACACATAAACAGAGTTGTTAAGACAGTTTCCAAAAGATCAAGAACAGCATATCTACTTTTAAATAGATAGTAAAAGTTATTTGAATCCAGCAGATCTTCTAACACAGTCTCATCCTGTCTCCTACCAGTATAAACTTTGTGTAATATTTTTTTTAGTTTGGATTATTATTCTGATCTGCCTTCAAAATATTTTGCAGCCCTTTCTTGTCAGAGTGGCACGCTATCTTGGTTCCACATGCTCTGCTGAGAGCTTGGCTGTTAACCACCATGTTCATAGCACCACGTGTACAACATGTGCTGCTTCCAACTGTAGAGCAAATTCCTGGGAAGACCTGTTGGGTAGGGGTTTTTTGTTTGTTTTTCCGGGCAGAATGCAGGATTTGTAAAATTTTGGGGTTTGTATAACTGACCAGCTTCATTGTGAGGCGTGACAGAAAGTGGGTTGCATTTATTTTTCTGTAAGCCTGTGTGCTGCCCTGCTATGTAGGCTGGGCAGAGGGAGGAAAGTGCTTCTGCCTGGTGCCCTCACTGGGTGTACTGAGAGTGGACATGAGCTGCTAAGCTGCTTAGTGTGCAACTCCCAGGAAAAAAAAAAATTGTTGTCCCACAGCACAAGCAATTCAAGGAAAACCTGTTTTTTATTTTGTTCTTCTTTTGCACCTTAATTTATCAAAAGCCATTGAGAAGTACCTGTAAGGAAATTGTCTATGCAGATCCAACCCAAAGCTGTAGCTAATTTGGGGATCTCATCATAGATGTGGCTGGAAGGCAATTCCCAGTTTACTGAATATATACTATCACAAGCAACCACATGTGTATAAACTTATCAAACTGCAAAACCTTCTTGTTCTGGCTTGTTAGAAAGCTTCTGAACTCATAATTGGTTAAAATCAACAATCAATTTTTGTACCAACAGTCTGTTTGCATTGCTTTTTCTTCTTTTGGGCTTTCAAATTAAAAACATATATTAAAGGAAGAAAGAGGAAAAAAGCTAGAAGAACTTTAATTTGAATTGTCTTTCACAAGTGTGGGGAGCCATAATTAAACACAATATTCTGTGTCAGGTTTTACCTGTACCTTGCAGAGTGGTGCAGTATTTCCTTCTGGGTATTCCTCACTTGTTATATTCTGGAATTGCATGCAACTTCTTCTTTAATGACTGTATTACTTTGTTCAGAGGAACTATGATCAATTAGCACAACCAATTCTTTGCTCTCCTTTTGTTTCCACACAGACGTTTAAAGAAGAAATTCTTGTTGAAAATGTCCAAGATGCTTTTTTTTACCATTACCCTTCATCCTGTTTCTGGTATTTAGGTCTTCAGCATCACCTCATTTTTCCAGTATGATTTTTCCTCTGTAATATCTTACAACTTTTTGCTGCCACATTTTTGCAGCATGCTTCTTTGCTAAGGTCATTACTGCAGATATTAAATGAGACTCATCTCAAGTTTGATTCTGAACAAAAGAACACATGTTTCTCTAGTTCAACAATTCAATTTTCAGTGCATCTTCACCTCACACATAGTCAAGTCTGTGGCCACCTTTGTGTTCCTGTGTCAGTCCTCTTCTTGTCTGGCTTTTTGCAGAACATTACCACACAAGTTTCACAATACTTCTCAAATGAGTGACAAATTGTACGGATATCCTAGCAAAATATTTATTGCTCAAAATTCATCTTTTCATGCAGCTGCAGATTCTATTCCTATCAAAGTATTTATAGCACATCCATCACCATAATCCAAGAAACTGGTGGCGAGCAAAAAAACTACATTAACATATAAGCCCTTTAGAAGACTACTGCGTTTGAACACTGAAAGTTTTCCTTCATGTATGTAGTTTTGCAAAGCACTTACAGATTCTTCATAAAAAATGCCCAGAAAAGTGGTTATTTGTATTAAGTCTTGCATAAAACAGAAAGAAAATGCAATTAAATAATGGAGTATCTCGAGTAGTTTTGTTTCATGCTTGTTTATACCAAGCCACACATAGGGTAGTATTCATTTTATGACTAGAGTTGAAATAAGATCTTTCGAACAACATTTCTATAATAACATAAAAGCAAAATGAAGAGAGTTTAAATTTTTTGGTCTATCTAGTATTTTTAGGCTCCATGATAAAATTCGTTTTACCCTTTTACAATACAGAGAATAACTCTACACCGAGCATTGTTTTCTGCACAGTCCCAACTGAGAAACAGCTTTTTCTCCTTTACATGGTGACATCTTCTTTTTGATTATTAAAAATAGAAAAGGACAGCTGCATACTTAGATGTGCATTAACTTCATAAATTGTTAATCCTGAAAAGCCACGCTGCTCACAGAGGGGGTAAATTTAATGCTGCAGACAGCAAGTCAGTGGCTATCACTGTTTCTTACATTTGAAGTCACGCACATCAGAAAATACTTGCTTCTCTATAAATTGAACCCATTCTCAGTGTGTCCCTTAAAACAAGCAAAAATGTCAATTTATTTCTGAAAAAATGCTCAAGTGAAAACAGTAAGCTTAACTGACATGGTTATCTCTCCTGTGTCCCTGAGCAGAAGGGAATGGGAAGCAGGTTTGCAGCATGTCTTGAAGTTCAGCATGGATGCTTCTCCATAAAGAGGGTTAGCTCCCATCTTTTCCCTGAGGGCTCTTGCCGTGGGTGATGCTGTCCTGACTCATCCAGCCATGTGTCAAACATGAGCAGGATGTCTGCCCCATCACCCTCGTGGTCAGCACTGCAGCTGATCTCTTTGCAGGAAGCTGGTGCCCATTCTCCTACACGGATGTTCATGGAAGCAGGGTTGGACAGGCACCCCCCAGTGGCATTAGGAGCCTGCAGTGGCAGGCAGGGCAGAAAAGGAGCATGGCACACTCTTGTGGATACTTATGTCCCAGTTAAAGAAGGATCTTTGTGTGGATTTCATCCAGCGTTATTTTTGTTAGCTTTGTCTCTGATCAGCTACTGCATATTCCATTTCCAAACCTCTTTCACTTATTCACTTCCCAGCTGTAAGCTTTTGCTCGTACTTTATCATTAAACTGAAATGTTTGATGTGCTTAGTAAAGCCTTTATCAAAGAAACATGAGGGGGATAAACCTTGAAATTTTCATTGCTTACATGACAGGAAAGTGGCAAATATCTCTAAGCTGTAGTCCAGCTAAGGTAAAACTGAAATCCACATCAAAAAGACAAGATTTTGGTATATGTGGTTGAATTTAGACAGCTGAGTGCAGCGTGTCATCCTAAGAAACTCAACTCAGATATCACTTCACTCTGGAAACACTTGCAATCTCTAGCAGAGTTTCCCAGTTTCCAGGCTTTTAGCTGTCCATATGTGTGTGCCTGGACTGCCTACTGAGGTTGTTCCCCAAGGCAGAAAATAAAAAATCATCTAAAAATGATGGATCCTTTATTAACAGCTATGTTTTAAAAAACATATCTAAATAAAGAAGCTATAAAAAATGAGCTGCAAGGGCAACACAGTAGTTCCAATACAGCATATAATCCTGGCAGAATTTTTCGATGATGACTGTGAAAACATTTCCCAGTGTTTGGAAAGCAGGAGGTTTTAGCAGATGCTGAAAGGGAGCTGAAAACCTGCAGGTCCAACTGTAACACTGCTGAATAAAGGAGCATGTCTGTCTTGCACATATTCAGGTTAGTGTATAGGAATAAAAGAGACAACAGAACCTGACATGTGTTCTTATGTGAGCACCATGAAAGACCAGAGCACCTTTATCTGCACCACTGGGGTGAAGCTGGATTCACAGCAGTGTAACAGTGTTCAGAATCTGAGCCATGCTATAAGAAATGTAACCATATGAACACCAGAACTGAAACTCTCATTGCTGAGTGCAACAATAGCAGTAGGAAGCAAAGAAGATGATGATTGGGAAATAATTGCCTGCCTCTACCTGCAGAGGAAATAAGCGTCACTTTTTGTTACATGGATATATAATGTTTTGCCATTACTAGAAATGTGTTTCTGTATCTGTACTTCTAGTACTGCATCTGTATTAACCATAGATGCTGCATAATCTGGAGATACCCTTATTCTAACTACCTTATCATACACATTAAAATCACTCCAATTTTTTGTCCCTTTCTGCCTTCTTTCTTATAAAAACATTAAAATAGCTTCAGACAAATATCATAAAAAATGGATCTGTGGAATTACTGGTTCAGTTGTGTCACAGACTACTGTAAAGTGATGTAAGATGTGCAAAATATATTTAAAGCACTAGCCATGTTCACAAAAAAACGCTGAAATATTTTTTCAGTGAAAAATATGTGTTTCACCAAAAGCTAAAATATTTTAAGTCTGCAGATTTAATTTTTTTTTCTTAAAAAAAAGGCAGTTTTATGAAGAAAAACAGATGATTTCCAAATGTTGAAAGTTATTACATAACTTTGATTCTTGTTTTTTCTTTAAACTTACATGGACTTCTCCACTTACTTTGCATTATTTTATAAAAATACGAGCATCCCACTAGTATTATTAGGAAGAACACACTAGGTAGAGCAACAGAATAGCAACATAGTGCAGGCGCCATTTCCAGCTTGTGGGTCCCTTCATCTTGGTTGTGGGGAAATAAAAGGATATATCAAAGTTTTTCTTCTGTCACTGAAAGTCCCTGCCAGTATGAATCTCCCACCTGTGACCTTGCCTGGAATACAGGCAGCTCTAGAGCTCTGCCATTTGTGCATACTAAGCATGACACAAAAGCTAGGTCTGAAACGTGCAAGTTACAGCATCTTGTGAGAAGAATGTAGGACTCTCTATCAGCATATTTTTTTTTCCTTTTATCGACATTTGTTTACACATTTTACGGCTAATTTAAAAAAAAACATAGGAAGGGACAATTTAAGAAACTTTTGACTGTAGAGTGGAAATCAGACACAGTCAGTCAGATGCATCCTGAAGAACCAAACTTGAAATCCCTGGGTTTTCATTCATGTTTTCCACCAGAGGCTTTGATTTCCTGTGCTCTCCTGAATTTGTCAATCCACAGTAATACTGTGACATACCAAACACATTAGCAGACCAGAAATAGTAGTAAGAATATAAAAGAGGGATGTCTTCTACAATCACATGAGATAAAACTGTTACCTAGTTTATGATTTGGATTTTAATTTCTCTTAGTCCAGCTGTATTTGAAACTGTAACCCCAAAATAAATTTGAAACTTATTTGTAAGAAATCAGTGCAATTTAATCTAATAAATTATTAGTATCCAGTTGTCATATAATATTTTCAGTAGCAGGTCCTGAAGCTTTTTACAGAAGGGACAACTTACATTTTACAGATGAAGAAACTTGGGCACTGAGACAGAAGAACCCTGACTTTAATATTGACATTGAAAAGCAAAAGAAAATTACATTTGCAGGGAAAAAACCAATTTGTTCGGGGTAACTGCCTTGAATTTGAAAGCTCAATGTACAGCTGAATAGGAGGGATACACTATCATTGGTAAAGCTTGGTTAAATTAATTTAGCTTATAAGGGAATCAAAAGAGAGGAAAAACAAATACGTAGGAAGCAAAATATTACACTACAGCTTGAGGACAGTGAATATAGCGAGAGAGGAGTATTTTGATCCTGGGTTCCTTTCTTGGGAATACTGAAAATGAGGAGGGCACAGATAGCCCCTTCCCTCATTAATCACTGTGCAGATTGCACTTGGAAATCTGAGTCACTGAAGTTACATTGTTCTGCCAGTCCTAATGCACATACACTGAGCTTTTTGGTCACTTCTGGATGGTGACAGAAAAAAAGCACCACCTCAACTGTTATCACAAGTGAATTTCAGTTTGGTTGGCTATGTTGTTTCACTGTTTTTCAAGGAGAATTCATTTAATTAATTCAGCCTCCAGGATTTTTATCTGTTTCTGGGTATATGTTGAATAGTCACAATACTTTGTTCATCTGCGTATATAGTATTTCACCATACAAATGATTTAGAAACTATTTTACTTTTTGCAGAGGAAAAATGAGGTGTTTTGTGCAGAGTTAATTCATTATCCCTTACATATTGAGTAATTTTTTTAAGATTTAAATATATACCATATAAATAATTTTTGGGGTTTGCATGTATGTTTCATATTTTAAAGCTATTTACTTTGAGTGAATGCTTTGAATTATTCCATTAGGGTGATCTATGAATTTGGATCTAAAAAAAGTGAGTTGTTATTATTAGCATGTGTTTGTTTACATGGTTTAGGATGGAATACCCCATACATTTAATTTTGCATTACTTTCTTTTCATATATCCCACTTGAATGATAAAGTAGGTGAATGACACTGCTATAGTTGAAGTGTAAGTCTGAAATATGCATCATATTTCACACCGAAGTGTGTATTTCACACACCGAAGTGAGAAAGACCTCCCTGATGACCACCACTGTTACTTACAAGTAAGAAAGCTTTCAGCAAGCGTTTCTGGTCTTTTCACAGAATTCTTGCAGATTGAGAACTTTCTGTTATCCCAGGGACCAGCAAGGAAAGGCATAAACTATACAAATATGATCTTGAGTATATTCTGAATTGCTTCGCTCTTAATGCTTGAACCCTTAGGGTAGTTGACTTTGGATTCTTGCCCAGTTCATATATTCAGTGCTAGTTCTTGGTAACTAAAACTTACCAATGTGCATTTGACATTGTTTTGCACTTGCTTATTGCTTGTTAATCATTCAGTATTAGGTAAGCCTCCCAAGGTGGCTGATGTCTGAAATATTTCTTTAACATGAGACTTTCTGTAAGGCCAAAGCCAGTGCATAGTATTTTGACAACTTTCTATGAGCGTGTCTTATGCACATTATATAAATTCACATTTACTTATTTTATGTGCCAGTAGGAAAGAAGAAATTAGAAAGAGCTGGAAGGAAGAAATTAAGATTTCCTATTTTCCTATTTTCTTTGAAGCAATTGACAGACTTTTTAATTGACAAAGAAAAGTCATCTGAGATGATGCTAGACAAAAAGAAATAAAAATTATTGAGGACAAATGTTAGTGTAGTATCTGAAATTGAATGGGGAAGCAAGCCACAAAGGCGATGGTTGATCCTGTCTTTTTTTATTGTTCGTTCTTTTTCCTCTTGCTCATGCTGTTGGAACAAAGCAACTGAGCCCACTGACAATCCCCAAAGAGGAGAGATTTTGCCAGTAATTTATGAATAAACTGTCCTTCAAAGAAACTATCAAAGCAAATATTCCTGAAACTCCATGTTAGTCACTCTCCCTCTGCTTTAACTTATGCTGGAGCTTGTAAGAGAGAAGCAGTGATTTTGGAAGTGACTGAATCTCTGAAGTTCCATTGAAATATGTTTCTGACTGGTAGACCTTATTTGAGATGGCATTTTTTGCATTCCATGTATCCTTTTATTGAAAGTAAACTGTATTTGATGAGGGCATTATTAAGTTGATATATTTAATATGTGTGTGTGTGTGTGTGTGTGTGTGTGTGTGTGTGTGTGTCAGAAGAAGGTAATTGCTTCACACATGTTTCAAATTGCCGTAAGCCATCACTGAGAAGAGCAATCCTTTCCCATCCCTCACTCCAATATATCTGTTGTTCTGGCATAAACATTTATGTGGCCACATAGGGAGCCACATCTGACAGCTGAGAATTTAAAATGGATTGAGGAAAAAAAGAATATGAGTGTTTCAAAGAAGTGTTGCTTATCTGAGTGGAAAGTGATTCAGCTTCACGTTGCCCAGAAGTCTGATAAGGGCTTTGCCAAACACAGACCTGGTGGCTAAAAGACTATTTCACACTTGAGCAGATGCCCAACCAATATTAATATTTACAAAGCAGAATGCAGCAGCCAGTAATGTGGTTGACTGCAGACTGAAATGCCTGATTGACTAACAGATAAATATGTTCTTAGAAGAAAGGGGAAGGTGAGAAAGGGGACTGATAATAACGGGCAACCTCAGAGGGACCCCCAGGGAATGGGGGGCTATATCAGGGATAAACAGGAATATAGGAGTCAGTATGCTTTGGCAGCCCAACAGCTGCTTTCTCTGAATGTTATCTGAGGATACCAAATAGGAAATAGAACTGAGACTCTTAACCCACAGGTTAAGCATTTATAGTCTGTCCTGTGAATCATGGGTGGGAGATGCATTTGGGATGTGTTTCTGTAATGTGAAGATGGAGTGATTGTCTTTCTTTTTTGTCACTTCTGCCCTTATAGAGCTTTTGCAAGTATGCTGTTAGCTTTTAATCTTTTTTTTTTTCATTTTTATAACTCAAGCCTACATTTGAGGTGATTTCAAGAAAATGTTTAGGAAAGAACAGCTTAAAGACACTGAACATTCTGGACATTTTGATTCTCTGGTACTGTCCAGTATCCTGGGTATTGAAAGACTGTGAAGGTACCTCTGCTTTTAGCTACAAGGGCAAGAGTAGAAGCTGGGAGATGGATCTGTGATAAGGAACTCTCTTCCAGTGTTCAGCATTAAAGAAGTAAACTTTCTGCCAGCACTAGTTAGAGGATGGAAGCACCATAGTCTTGAGGGAGTTTCCAAGAGCAATATGATCAAATATCCTGCCTTTAATCATTCCTCTAACTCCTTTTTGGGATATATTGAAAGTATCACTAGGTAAGTCTTACTGACTTTCAAAGGCCAAATTTATAATTTGGTAGATTTTAATATCAATTAATATCAATAAATTTCATAATTTTAGGAATAATACTGCATGCAATAGGTAACTAATAAGCATTTTTCATGGTTAGAACAAAATATTTTAGCTCCTAACTGATAACTACTCAGAAATAATGAGTCAAAAAAAGGCAAGATCAGAGCTGAGCATAAACTGACTCTACAGTCTGTAAATGAATGACTAGCACATCTGCCAGATGTTGCCAAGATGTTACTGAAATAAAGCAATTGGGGCTATTCCCTGTAACAACTAAAGTTGTGAAAGAAGCATGCTTTTTATAAAAGCTGTACTCATTTGTCAGATATACAAATGCATTCAGTTCTGATACTCCCCTTCAAGCATCAAAATTAATTTAAGTACCTACATTTCCAGATTTTGAGCAAGGTAAAAATATTTCTATAGGTGTAGAGAGAAAAAAAATCAACCATTCTACATGTAAAATATTTTTATATCAAATTACTTTCATTTTAAAATAGCAAAATCACTCAGTCATACTGCTACTAGTATAATATTTTTATTTTATTGCTGTTACTCTTCTGTTAGAGGAGAATGATATAGCACATCACTACCACTGAAGAATGTGATGATGATTTACCCAGAACTTAACATGGAGAATGTGAAGCATCTGGTTGATTCTGGAAGTTTGTGTTGCCTGCTAGGAAATTGTCAGGTGACTTTACAGTATTCCTTTAGCCGCGATAGACTTTTAAATTTTGCTTCTAGGATTTTGGAGAAGATTGTGCAATCTGATTGCTAAACAGTGCTCTCTTCAGGGGTAATCAGGAGCTTTGATATCTTTGGCTGCAAAATTGTTGACCAAGTGATATAATCCAGAAACGGATAAATCTGTCGTGCATAATACTTGGTGGGTGGATATTGGTAATATTGGTGGTTTCCTGATTTTGAATCTTTTACTACAGATTCAGCTTGTATCTTATCTATTCCAAACTTTTCTATTCCAAATTTTTCATTTTCTTCTTTTATGTCCAGCAGTGCGTTAATGTCATAGCCACCTCCAACTTCACAAAGAAAAATACCATCTTCAATATTGGACTCTGCAGTTGGATGTGAAAATCAGTGGTCATTCCTGTCATCTTTAGCTTATCTGCCCAGAAAAGACCCTTCACAGAATGATTTCAGAATTTTCAGATTAATATATGTAATAAAAATCTGTAGTCTCTTCATTGATTCTATTGGAATGCAACAAATTGCCTATGGCAGAATTTCCCTGTCTCTCTCCTGTTTAAGTTCTGTTTGGCCTGGCATAAAACCCAGCTGGAAAAGTAATAAATGAAAGAAAGCGGGATGGTTATTTGTTCAAAACAAGATTCAGGTGAAATATCTAATGAATTCAAGCTGGACACAGACAATTTATTATTTATTATTCTGTCATTCCATATAACAAAAATAGTTCCCAATCTATATATTAATTAGTCTTTTTATGTCCTGAATAATGTAAGTATTTAAAATACAGCTTGACTGGAAGGGAGCAAAGAAATTTTCCTCATTGATTTATTTCACTCATTGTACTTCACCCTTTCTAGAAGTTAGTTTAACATCAGGTGGAAGTAAATGTGACAGTAAAATATTTTTATGTTGTTGTGTTCTTTTTTTTTTCTTTTGAGACAAAGCACTTATCACTTAGAGGCATGTGGCCCTAATCTGAAAGATGAATTGGTTCATTCACTTCAAGTACCACATAACCATTCACACACCATCAAGCTTAACACTGTTAAAGGGTAATTTCCCCTGTGGGAGCTATGCCCAATACAGATGCCATTGCTACTCAGTGTCTTTTTATCTTTCCATGGTAGGTAAGGAGATTTAAGTAACAGTCTTCATCAAGAGTGCAATCACAGACATATTCTTCCTATTGAAATATCCATGAAATGGAAAATAAACACTCCTAATAATCTTAGTAGTCCAAAACATTACCAAGAAGACTTCAGTGTACAGTTCACACTTTGAAATTTTGTGTTGAAATCAAATCATATGAGATGCCTCATGGGCTTAGCAGTAGAGGACAGGAAATATTGTGGGATAATTTGCATTTCCTGTTAAATTCTGAATGTAGTAAAATACTTCCAAGTAATCAAGGAGTATATTTTGCCTTCATCTCTTATAGTCATAATTTCTTTTTAATTTTCTCATAATTTCTTTAGTGTATTATTATGGGTTCTATATTCTGTCAAACTTGATAATTAAGTCTGTGGTGAGATTTTCTTTAGAATATAATATTCAAGTGTTTTTCCTCAAATATTTGGGGACTAAAGTTTTATCTGCAGTAATTCTGCCTGGTTTCATCTAAAGATGAATTGTCTAGGGATACCAATAAAAATATGCTTTCTTGGTAAAGTACTGAAAAGTTACAGAAATAATTTTTTTTGTTACTTCTTTAAGAACAGACGGTATTTTTTAACCTTATTTTCACCATTAAATTGCTTTTCTTCTTAAGTCTTTTCTTCGTTCACACTAGAATGAACAGGCTTTATTTTTTTAATTGGTTTTGTGAAACTTAAGGTCATAGAGTATGTTGTCTTTGACTTAAATGGGGTCAACATTTATGTCTAAAACTTTTAAAAAATTTTTTTCAGTTTTGGACTCACAGCTCAGAATCATCTTATTAGTGAAGCGAAACCAATTTACATGCCCTATAGATACGGATTTGAAGTCTTGCCAGAGCACAGGGCACGTTTACAAAACTGTTTTGAGAAAATATGAGTAACCTACGTGCTATTCTTCATGTCAGGGAAGCCCTTCTGAGATTTTCAAGCCCCTCTGTGGCAATCTGCTTTGCAGGCCAACATGCTTGGCTTTCTTAAATCACATAAAATTCAGGTTCTGCTCAAAGTACTGAAGTTGATATGTCAACAGTGCTGGCCTTTTACGCCAGAGTTCAGGACATAGCACGGTAATAAGTCAAAGCCTCACAGGTACTAATTCTCCCATATGCCCTGAGGGAAGTTAGCTTACTTCTTCCAAATGAATATTTTACCCTGAAGTAATTGAAAGTGAAAGGGACATTATTTTCGGGTTTTTTGAAGCTATTCTAATTTGCATTGACTATTGCCAAGGCTCAGTAGGGTTAAAAAGAAATGAAAGTGTGAGCATTTGTCTATCCATAGCAATGCATTACTCATCCCAAAGGAGGAAGAAAATAGGAACGGCTGAATTTCAATCCTCCTCTCTCAAAAATACTTTGCTATTATATACTAAGTATTCCTTGGATCAAGCCTTTAATTCAAGAATTGGTTTGAAATTTTGTACCAGATGAAACACAAATTGAAAACTGAGTGGCTTGTTTTTTCACTTGAAGCAATTTGAAGCCACGTGGCACAAGGACTCCTACACAAAATTTTATTCCACGGAAATTTTTGTTCTGAAATCTTCAATTTTTCCCATAAGTGCAAGCTGTCTAGAGCATGGCTTGTCAAGAGCACTTAGATATTTCTCACATTATATACTCAGTTATTAGTGTTGTTTGTTTGGTATGTTCATCATGGAAGAAATTAATCCATGTCCAGAAGGACAGCCATGGACTTCACACCACTTAATTCATGTGTAGACCTGCATATTAGTCTGAAAATAGACATTTAATGGGACATGACCTTACTTCTCCCCTCTTCTTCCATCCCCCAGAGCTAAGTAAGATGTAAATTGTGATAACTAAATTTAGTAGTAAAGTTTCCTTGACAAACAGTATGGAGTTAAACCCACATAAACTCTCACTGCTAGGTCCAAGCAATGGATTTCGTTTGATTTTGTATGGTATTAAATAGGAGGGAGAGCAGTAGTCAGGAAGTGCCTTGTGAATTTGCCTGCCCTAAAGGTACAATTTTAACCCACAGCTCTAGTGGTAAGATTCAAGCTGAATCCTGTGCAGGTATTGAAGCAAATTCATGTGTCAAACTGAGCTCTTAAGAACAGGATTTTCTTCTAAAACTGGAAGTACCATTAATATGCCACTGAAAATGTCAGGGGTTTAGAGCTATCCTTTCAGAGCTCTTAAAAGTAATCTTTTTTATAAATAAAGTGAAATTAGACATAAAAGGTAATCATTTACCATTGAAGTGTGATATTAAGTACTCAAACTTATGGTAATGAAAGTGTTCCCACAGTAGCCATAATCTGTCATCAGATTTCACAGATGACTTTTCTCTAAGATTTCAGTTTAGTGTAATACTTCCAGTCTTGGTGGAATGTAATAAAAAACCTAGATATATTAGATGAGTAAGTCATCAATGTGAGATTTGATGAGTATTTTTTTTAATGTGATTGTATATTAATTATAGTTAATTTTACTTAGATTCTGAAGATTAAATCATATTTCATCTTACTTTCACTCTGTCTTTAAGGTAATGAGATAACAGGTGGAGGAGAAGTTCATTCAGGAGTTTAACGTATCTGTGTTCCAGACTAAAGGTCCTGTGTAGCCCCTAGAAATAAAGACTTTTCACTATGTGAAAGAATGTGGGAAAAATTGCATTTTAAGTAAAGTCAAGGACAAATCACATACTGCAAAAATTATGAATCAAATGGCAAATAATGTTGTTGAATTAGATATAATTTCTTCTGCAGATACAAATAAAAATAACTTTTGTTCTCATTGCTGTTATGTTCCCGAGCCATCCAGTATAATGTCAGTTTAAAACCCTGTTGCCCTCCTGTTTTCATTTTTTATTACATCAACTAGAAAAATGAAATTTATTTAGTTTCAGTACTTGGCATCATAATTTAGTAAACAATTTTGCTTCAATTTTTTGAAGATGTACTTGAAAGAAAAGATGTTTTTAAAGATGTTTGTTGAAGTTCTCAATAAATATGAAGTATTTATAAAAAGTTTTTTGTTTATGCAAGATTTAGGGTTTTTATTGCTATATAATTTCAAAGGAACTGATTTAATTAATTGGGTTATTTAATTAATTCAATAGACTGTGTCAAGTAGAGCTGAGTTTAAGTACATTTGAAGAAACAGGAAAGTATGAAGATAAAATACTCTGAAGAACTTTGTTTTCACTAAAATTAAATCACCAAAAGACTCGAGATTTTGGGGTTTTTGGCTTGATTTTTTTAATTGGTTTAGGTTTTTACTTAAATCAACAAACAAGCTTTATTTTATAGTGATAGGAAGGGAATTGACAAAACTCAAATCGGTTCATGTCTTTTATGTATATGTTATGAAACAACAGTAAGAGATAGCATCTTTTCAGCAGATTTCATCCTTCTTGATTGAGGTGGTGCATACTGAACACATATAAAGTGTTGGTTATGTTTTTTCCCAAATGATTGTTTTTATATCAGCTTCAACTCTTATCTACATGTCTTGCAACCAACTATAGCCATTGTACTCCAGAGCTAAGATTTTCCATTATTCATTTCAACACAGTAGTTACTAAAAAAGCTAACTGCAGCAACCTATGCATATGTTCACAACTTCTTTTACATTCTGCAGTAAAAATTAGCTGAATTATAAACAAAAAAAATTATCTTTGAAACACTGTAGGAAAAAAAAAAGTAGTTGAGTGAGGAAGTTAATTCATGCATCTGACTCTGTGCATACAGGAAACCAGGTATTTGACCAAAGAAAGAGGAGAATCATAAAGAATGATTTGGGTTGAAAGGGACCTTTAAAGGCCATCTCGTCCAAGCCCACCCTGCAATGAGCAGTGACATCTTCAACTACATCGAATTGTTCAGAGCCCCATCCAGCCTAACCTTGAATGTTTCCAGGGATGGAGCATCCACCATCTCTCTGAGCAACCTGTTCCAGTGCTTTCTCCCTCATTGCAAAAACTTTCTTCCTTGTATCTAGTCTAAATATACCCTCTTTTAGTTTAAAATCATTATTCCTTGTCCTATTACAACGGACCCTGCTAAAAAGCCTCTCCTCATCTTTCTTGTAGTCCCTTTCAGACTGGAAGGCTTCAGAACCCTCAGTTCTCTAGGCTGAACAGCCCTAACTCTCTCGGCCTGACTTCCTAGGAGAGGTGCTTCATCCCTCTGATCATCCTTCAGGCCTCCTCTGGCCTTGCTCCAACAGGTCCATGTTCTTCCTGTGCTGGAGGTGGGTGCAGCACTGCAGGTGGGGTCTCACCAGAGCAGAGGGGCAGAATCTCCTCCCTCACCCTGCTGCCCACGGTGCTCCGGATGCAGCCCAGGATATGACTGACTTTCTGAGCTACAAGCATGTTAAGATCCAATGAGAGATGCCTCTGCCTGAATTAAGATGCACAATGAGGCCATATGCCAAAGTCAATAATACAGATTTTATTTAACAGTAAATGTGAGCTACAGAGATAGAAATAAATAGAGATGAGAAGGGGAGGAGAGAGAGAGATCAAGCAGAAGATAGTCACCACCCATGGTTCCAGCATCATCCTGTTGATCCTTCTTCAAACTGGACTTCTTGGTGGTGAGGCTCCCAAGGTGGTTAAAAACTTTTTACTGTCACAGCAGCAGGAACAATAACATGAGTAATCACACAGCATTCAGTAGCTATCCCAACCTGTAAAAATGTAAGTCCAATTGCAATCAGAGCACACATTGCCAGGTCATGTCCAGCCACTCAACCACCAGTGCCCCCAAGTCCTTCTCAGCAGGGCTAGTTGTGATCTGTTCGTCCTCCATCCTGTGTTGATACTGGAGGTTGCCCAGACCCAGGTGCAGCACCATGAACTTGACCTTGTTAAACTTCATTGGTTTTCCATGGGCCCTCTTCTAGGACTTGTGCAGGTCCCACAGGATGGCGTCGCATCCCTCAGGTGTGTCAACTGCACCACTCAGCTTGGTGCCATCTGCAGATTTGCTAAGAGTGCACTCAAGTAATCTATGAATCTTCTATTTCATCTTCATCTGTGTCATTGATGAAGACATTAAACAGGTCTGGTCCCAGCAGACCCTAGAGGGACACCACTTGTCTGTTGTAACAGGGAATAGTTACAACAAGTGTAAGACAGCGATGAACGTTGGAAGGAAAGATGAAGCGATATTTCTATAGATGTTGATGGATGTTTATTTCCCTCCAGCCCCGTCATGGCTGAGGTCCCATGGCCAACTCACCCCACAATCACAAGTCTCCCCCCTTCTTCCTGAGCCTGGGGAGCCCCCAACAACCAATCAGAAGACAGGCACAGGCCACACGTCACATGGGGACAGGGACAGACCCAAACACTGCAGGGTCCCTCCCCCCGGACCTCGGGGAGAGGTACCTCAACAATTCACCCTTTCTTTTTAAATAAAAGGAACATTGGAAACAGCTGGATACACATAACATAACAATTTCAAAATGAGAGAAGCCACTATCTTGAGTCCCCAGATGTCCAAACAGATTTTCTCTGAAGCATCTTAGGTCTGGCAGAACTCTCTGAACATGCTTCATGGGGAAACTGAGGCAGGAAAGGGTTTCTTCTATCTGTACCTATTGGACTCTAAACAATGACAATTAATTTCTTCCCCCCCCCCCTCCTTTTCATCCCCCATTGGCATTGTAAAGGGGTTTATGGCAAACAGATGTGAGGGGAACCTGGGATGGAAATATGGATTTGGAACATATTGGGGATACAAGGGCAAGGGGTAAAAGAGGAAGGTAGAAGAATAGGGAAAAGGATAGGGGTTATGGGGATACTGTCTAGGGTTGCTGCGATTTGGAGCATATCTACTACCCTTCACAGGAACACCCCCAGGGCCTGTAACACATGCTGCCCATGGGCCCTTTCTTCCTTGTACAATTTTAAATTTGACGTTTTCTTCCTCTCTTAAGCTTAGAATATATTTTTGGGGGTTAGTTTTCGTTGTGGCAGTTTGATGCACAAAAACATTTTCTCTAGTGTCCCATCTGGCTATAAACCTGTAATGGTTCTTTACATTATACCACTTCCCTTGTCACTGATGCCCATCTGGATTGAACAATTGACCACCACCTCTTCACCCACTGGATGCAATCATCCAACCAGTGCCTTACCCACCAAACAGTCCACCCATCAAATCCATATCTCTCCAATTTAGAGGGAAGGATGTTGTGAAAAATCATGTCAAAGGCCTTAGAGAACTCCAGATAGGTGACATCCATGGCTTTTGCCATGTCCACTGACATAGTCACTGAACCATAAAAAGCCCCTAGGTTTGTGAGGCAGGATTTGCTCTTGGTGCAGCCAAGTTATGGAGCATTCAGGTTGATTTGATTTGAATATGATTTCTTTTGTTTTAAGGCTGTTGTACTAATATTTAAAAAAAAAAGTGTATACAAAAATTCAAATACAGATAAGCAGAATATCATTAGTTTTTGCTTTTAATATTTCCAGTGTAGTATTTTTCTCTGATGCAGAAGGTAGAGCTAAAAGAATCTTCAAAGAGTTATTCAGACTGCACTTTATGAATGTCTGCAGCAATTTATGTAAATACATGGTTACAGTTTTCAACCAACGGTTTGTGGCCACTGGATGGTTTGCCGTGGTGTATGGCATGTTCTTTTGCTGACTGGAGCTCTGTTGCTTTGTTATTGTTTGATCAGGAATTCGGAGAGAATTTGTTTTGATTTCTGTTTTGGTTGTCGTGACTGATAAAATCAATTTTCACTTCAGAGAATTAAGTTTATAAGTTTCTAGATAATTTTCCATGCATATTTTCTAGAGATTGAAAAGGATTCTTTTATTTGTCAGTTCTCTCTTGTTGGGTAAAATCTGTGCCAAGAGCAACACATATGAGGAATAAATACAGTCAAAGTAAATGTAATATACCTTCCTGATCAGAGAAATGTCTTTGACATATTCTTTCGAGTCTACTAGACTTGTGCTGGTTGTGGCTGGGGTAGAGCTAATTTTCCTCTCAGTGGCTTGAACTGTGTTTTGGATTTGTGCTGAACACAGGGTTGATAACACAGAGATGTTTTTGTTACTGCTGAGCAGGGCTTACCCAGAGCCGAGGCCCTTTCTGCTTTTCATACGGCCACGCCGGTGAGGGAACTGGGGGCAGGTGGGAGGCTGGGAGGAGACACAGCCAGGACAGGTCACCAAAACCAACCAAAGGGATGTTCCAGACCATGTGACATCATGCTCTGTGTAAAAGGTAGGAGGGAAGGAGGAGGAAGAGGGGGAACATTGGGAGTGATGGCATTTGTCTTCCCAAGTCACTGTTACATGTGATGAGGTCCTGCTTTCCTGGAGATGCCTGAACACCTGTCTGCCCATAGGGAACAGGGAATTAATTCCTTGTTTTGCTTCGCTTGTGTGTGCAGCTTTTGCTTTCCCTATTAAACTGTCTCTACCTCAACCCATGAGTTCTCTGGCTTTTACCTTTCTGATTCTCTCCTGGATCCTGCTCATGGGGCAGTGAACAAGTGGCTGTGTGGTACTTGATTGCTGGCTGGGGTTAAACCATGACACCACCATAGTAAAGGTGATGAGTAAGCCCAGGTAAACTGCTAGCTCACTTTCTAACTTTCTGTGAGACTTGCAGCCACATGAGAGCATTAAAGGAAAAAGAAGTTGAAAGTTCAATGTCTACTGGAACTGCCTGGAGGAGAAATGCTACCTGGGAGCTATTTGGAGAACTGGGCAGTGCAGAATGCAACTAGACATATCTTTGCAGAGGAAAATAATTTGGAGAGGATCAAAATGCAGGGACTCACTTCAGCCTCTCCAAGCTGGGGAATCAGCAGGTGGTGGAGGTCCCGGAACAGGCAGGAGCAGGAGAGACAGGTTGTAAGTCAGTGATTTTTTTTTAGTATACATGTGGACTTGGCAGTGTCAGGTTAACAGTGACTTGACTTGGTTTTTTCCAAGCTAAATGATCCTATGATTCCATGTGCACAGTGGAGCAAATATACTTTCACTGAGTTTTTAAGAACTATTCCACTAGTTTTTAAGAACTAGTCCTGGAAAATAAGGAGTTTAAGGTAGACTGTACTACTTGAATGCCTTTAATGTTATTCTGGAATGGCTGAGGAGATACAGTGGAGAGTGTGGCAGCACAAAGGGCAATAAGGAGATGTTTTCTGAATTAGAAATGTAGCTAAATTTATCCAATAATCCCTGATGTTGAAAATTAAACAAATATTTTGTAGATCCTTTTGTATATATTTTAAAATTCTACTGGCTTTCAGCAGGGAGAAAATACTGTAAGGAAAACCTCCCCTGTAGCAGAACTGTTGCATCTGTTAATAACATACTACTGAGAAAGCAGTGCAGAGGCATATAAAGAATTCTTTGTGAGAGAGGATTTGTTAATTTTTAAAAGGAGATGTGTGGGAGAAACTTGTGTTTCGATTAAAGTCATTGTGAATTTAGGCGATTCAGTGGAGCATACAGAGCTCAGTGCTGTAAAGTACTAAACCTCAGGGCTGTGATCCAAAAAAGCATTTAAATATCTGCCTATTGTCATGCTCCTGAATAATCTTATAGCAGGAAATGGATCTTTTCATATTCTTGAAAGTGTATTTCAGTGGGCTTTTTTGAAATAGATCCTTAGTATATTGTGGGTTTGAGCCCATGAGAAGCAAGGAGTACCAATAAAGAACTAAGTACAAAGCAACCAACAGGAAATAACATCTTGATATATGAAGTTGCAGCTAAGAAAATGGGCAGGAAAGAGACTTGAAGACTACTGAGTAATGCTAACAAAAAGCTTTAGTTTCTTAGTCTTAGAGTGAGTTGTTATATTTGAAGAAGCCAAGATTGTAAACTAGATTAGATATTGATGTTAATCATGTTACTGAAAATCAGAGTAACAATACTGAAATCACTGTCTGATTAACTACTCAGTTTTATAATTGCATGCTGCAAGGCCAGAGTAGATCCATAATGCCAGCTGACTCTCAATTTAGCATATTCATATAATCGTTTGAGGTATGAAATGAAATGCCAGATACAACAATAGAAGGAAGGCATGTAAATTTATTTAAGAATGTGATCATATTTCTGAAAGAGAAAGAGGAGGGAAATCGTTGCAGCCATGTGTTAAATATTTGGGTTGAATATAATGAAGTAGAAAATTGCTTGTGTTTTTCACTCTGCATAATGTAAGTAGAAGCCCTGTAGGATTGTTGTCTCTCTTTGGCTCTTGATTATTCATGGGTTTCTCTAGATGGACTACAGAAATAGGACACAGCATCCTGGGATGCTGGCTCAAACAAAAGAAAAGCAGGTTATTGAATGCTGCTTTTGTTAGACTAATCTTTATTTTCCTTTGTGTATTGCTTTGGTACCCTCCTCCCCCCCATCTCATATAAAATATTGCAATCTTCTTAAGTTCCTTTGAGTCACAGAACTGCACTGTCAAAAAGACCACTGGAGTGTTCATATTTCTTCTGCATTCTTTGTAATTGTAATTGCATTTCTAATTTGTAATTCTGAACAACAAAACGCTAAGTGAATCAAAAATCTTACAACTCTGTCCCAGTGGCTCAAGGTAGAGCTGTCATACCCTGAGTTTTGCTACTGGCAACTGCTGTTAACTGATGCTGGTGGTGTCTGGATAAACTGTAAGGATAATCTAGTTTTCATAAGATATTTATGTTTTATATGTTATGAAATGTATGTGATTTTATATAAGTGCTTGGACACTTTCAGGATTTGTAGCAAACACACAACTGCCACTGAATCCCCACTCTAAATTTTCAGTGATACTCTTAAATATCTTTGAAATTTTTCCCTTTGGTTCAATCCAACATCCCTTGAACTCCATAGATATTTCTGTCATCTTTAGATAGTGTCCTAAATTAAGATTGTGACATTTGTATGATGTCAGCATAGCATCATTTCACTTCACAGCTGGAATTCTGAAATAAGGCTTCAAAACTGGAAATGTTTGGACAGATTTAGCGGCTACCACTTACTTTTCACATTCATATTCTGCTTAAGACTTCAAAGCAAAAATGACACATGGAGGGAATAAGAGCCTAGATCTGATTTTCAGGTCTCTGAATTGCTGAGCAGTGCCTGCCAAGAGGTTGGTGGGCCTCTCCCACTGCCATGGCAAAATGCCTCTTTACCCATAACTTCATAACCTCCTTTTCCCTGCCAGCCTGTATGGTAGGAGGTGTACAGCTGAATTCTGAGCTTGCACCAATGCAAGTCTGGGATAACAACTGACAGTAAGAAGGGTGGTGAAATCACTACAGGGAAAAAAAACCCCAAACCCTAAAGACTCTGTCAGTAATGAGAGATCTCTCTCTATTACCCTAGGTTTAATACTCCTTTTTCTGTCCAGGGCTTCTGCAGAGTTGACATCTGCAGATGTCAGTATCAGTAGACTGTTCAGGGAAAGTGAATTAAGAGCTTCCAAAAAATATAAAATCTAAGCCCTTGGAATATTTTTATTCAAGTGAACAGATTTCAAATTGTACAGTAGTATTTCCCTTATATAACAAAATCTTATTTATCATAATAGACTTCTGGCAGTGTAATAGCAAGCTAGCTCATTTAAACTTGTGTGCAAGTATTTTCAGTGCAGCTAATCTGTGAGCAGTATGCACGCTTCCTTACCAGGATTCACAGACAGGCAGTGAAGTTACTCTTGCTGTAAACATTTTTAGGAGTGGGAATTCTGAGGACCAGACCTTCAATTTGTGTACCAGTTGTGTATAGTTTTTTTGCCTCCAAGGAAATGACACCAACTTTTGCCAGCTGAGACTCTGAATCGCGTTTTTCTAATGGTATCTGATCAGTTTTCTGTGTAAAGCAGTGCTTGCTTAATACTTTTTCTCTCCTGCCTTATATTAGGGCCCCCCCAGCGAACTGTTTCCCCCAAACAAGACCATGAAGAAAGGAAGCACGACAAAGTCTTGGACAAAGGCAGTGAAAGTGGGACTTCCTGTAACGAGTTGTCCACCTCAAGCTGTGACAGCCACTCGGAAGCGAGCACCCCTCAAGAAAATGCCACCAGCACTCAGCCATCCACAGCCCACCAGCCAAATACTCTGACTTTGGATCGTCCGTCTAAGAAGGCCCCAGTGCAGTGGATGCCCCCACCAGACAAACGCAGGAACAGTGAACTCTTTCAAACTCTCATTAGCAAGTCCAGAGAAACAAATCTTTCCAAAAAGAAGGTGTGTGAGAAGCTGAGTGTCGAGGAAGAAATGAGAAAGTGTATTCAAGATTTTAAAAAAATCCACATTCCAGATTACTTTCCAGAGCGCAAACGTCCCTGGCAGTCTGAACTCTTACAGAAATATGGGTTATAGTAATCAACTCTTTCCTGACATATCTCTGGAGCATTTGATGTTTATTACATTGCCGCTAACTTACTGATGTCCTCCTCCTGGCCGACTCTGTCACCAGAGCTATTCCTGCTGCTTATTTCTTTCTGTGAACAGTGGATGTTGGATAGTACATGTTTTTCTTTAAAAAATATATATAAAAAGATAGAAACTTTAAAAATGCAAAAAGTGTCTCATCTAAATCACTTCATAATAGCAAAGAAAATAAGTGCATGGTCAAGAAAGATGGTTTTCAACCATTGTCAGTTGAGCTTCATTATTGTTTTGGAACTTAACAAATAAAAATCTCAATCATCAGTTAACACCTCATTTTATGTCATCATTAAAAATGACTCAGATTTGTTAAGGATGAAGAGAAACAGGGTTTAAAATTCAATTAAACTGGTTTTGGAACTAATTCCCAACGTTCTCTCAATGTTAATGCAATAAAGCAAATACCTATTTTGCATGAGCACAATGTTACAAATAAATCACAAAAGAACAAGAGGTTGTCTGTTGCTTGGAGAATTACTTGTTTGATACCGAGCCTATAAACGTAAAATGTCTAAGGGATTGAATTTACTTTGTTCTGGATCTGTGATTTTTTTGTGTGTACAGTGTTCTGTATGTAAGGATGGTGTAAATATGCCTTATATAGTTTTATTATTGCACCAACAACGTTCATCTATTAGTGCTTGTCAGGATTATTTCTGTGAAATGCAAATTTATGGCAGATTGTGAAAACTGGTTTGATGGTCTGAAAGTTTTTGTTATGTTAGTTGCTAAAATTGGAGAAAAATAAAAGAGACTTTAATGTATTTATTAAAAGAACCATCTGGTAGATTTTCTTGGCTGTTGTTCTCTCCTCTCCTTTTTAAATAGAATCAAGCAAGTTTTTACTTTTTGTTCAATATTTTCATAACTACTCTGCTGGAAAACAAAACAAAACAAAAAACATGTTTGAATAGTGGGGAAAAAATATTCAGGGTAGTGCCATTTAATTGGAACTGCCATACAGACTCTAAGAGAAAGAGACTTACACTAAGAAGCAGCAGGGGATGAACTAAAAAATTGAGTGGTTTTACAAACAGAGCGGAAAGCAGTTCCAATTTGACAAGTTCACAAAAATCAGCTTAGAAATAGAAGATTTAAAATACCACAGCAGAGTGTGCTACATTTAAAAATGAAAAATTTCTGTGAATAGTCAGCTCTGGCAAACCTGTTATCTCAGCCCAGATACGGGAAAATAAATTCCTTTCTCATTACAGGAACACCAAGAAGACAACTGTGGTTCAGACAGCCACAGCTGTAATGGGTAAGGCCTGGTGGAGTTCACAAAAGAGCTGCTGATTTCTTTCAGACTTGAAATTATTACTGTGAGCACACAAATGTTCACATACACATTTAGAAGGGTTAATCTCCATACATATTCTGTAGCACTAGCTGCACAGTTGTGTCAGAAGAGATGTTTTACATTTTATGGCAGTTTTAACTGGTTTAGCTAAAAAAAGAGGACTTCTTGTATTATAATTTCCAGAGTTATTCCTGATACCTATATTGCTTTTTAGTTCTCTAAAAAGCCACTTTGAAAAACTTCTAATAGTAGCTCATCAGCTTCAATCACCAATTCTTTTCTTAATGTATCTAGAACTGGTTGTTCTATTCAGTTAGTCAGCTGGCTTCAATATATTTTTACAACATTTTAATAACCTGAAATACTGTACCCAGGATAAGTCTAGTCTGAACTGGTGCAGACCAGTATGAAATCACTTGCTTCTCAGGTTTGCCTTTATGTTCCTTGCTTGCTTCTTCCTGGTCCAAAAGATCTGTTCTTTCTTTTGAAAGGTTAATGTTTCTTAGACACGTTTAACATTTACTTTCTATCTTTTCTAATCTTTAGCTTCCTAGTCTTTACCTGATGAAATTCCAACTGTTTAACCATGATTTATCCTCCAGTGGGTACAATTCTAGTTTCACTTAGTCCAAAGTTACACTAATGCAAAGTTAGGCTGTTTCCAACTGGGATTATGCATTTTAGATGCAGACAGCATCTTGAGCATTCCCAGTAAACCCTTCTGTTGAGTTTGGAGGCTTGCCTTCCTAGTTATTCTCATTAATCCAGGAAGTAACTGCCTGAGGTATGCTTAGGTGATTTTTTGACCTGTCTATTGGTTTTAATTTGTCAGTATATAAATATTTTTATGAGCTTATTTATCTTTTATTATACTGCCTAAAATGCCTCAAAACAAATTGGTTCATTCTTGAGGAGACCAGAGTATTGTGTTAATATGTATCATAATACACGAGTACCATAAGATTTTGGATAACCACTTTCCATGTGTTCATGAGGCATGTGAGTGATGTGGCAGATGAATGACATTACTGTTACTTGGTAGCCACAGTGGCATCTAAAGACAATGTGTTTTGATTTTGGAATTACACTGTCCTTTTTTCAGAGTGAAAAATTCCAATGTGTTTTAGTCAGAGAGAGAGGGAAGCAGCCACAGGTCATGTGAGTCCCTCAGTCATGTTTTCTAATTCCATTACACTTTTCTTCCAGTTCACCCAGTTAGAGCTCCAGCCCTATCCAGCCCCACTGTTATCATACAGTTTCCAGACAATTAGGGAGAACACAAGCTGAGACATTCAGTGGAGCTTGTGGGTGTTTAGATGGCTACAGTTGGTTGGAAGATCCCAGGTGTTACAAGACAATTGTATCTCAGAAGTGCTTGGGGGGTTGATTGTTTCCCATTGTATTACATTCTTCTTATTTTCCTATGATAGCTGCTTTTTCTTCTTTCATTTTAGTCTTCTTTTTATCTTCTTTCCAGCTATTCACTTTGTTACACACCGGACTAGTCTACCATGGGAATCTGTGCCTTTTATTGTGCTTCAGCAGAGGTGGTCAGTACACTAAATTTCCACTCCATTTGAAGCTTATGAAGATAATGTTTTTCTGGAAAAAAAAAAAAAATCTAAATACTGATATTGGTCAATCTTCAGTTATAATCATAGAATGGTTTGGGTTGGAAGGGATTTTTTAAAGCTCATCAAGTCCAACCCTCCTACAATGATAACAGACATCTTTGTCTAGATCAGTTTCCAGAGTTTCACTATCCTCATCATAAAAAATATCTTACTCATAACTATTCTGAATATGCCCTGGTATTTTAAAACCATTAACACTTTTCCTTTCACAACAAATCCTACTAAATGTTTCTCTGCATCTTTCTTATAGTCTTATATTTTCTTATTATCATATCTGTGTGTCTCCAGAGGGGAGGATGTTGTTGGGACTGTGTCAAAGGCCTTACATAAGTACAGATAGATCTGTAGCTTGTCCCTTGTCCCCTGATGCTGTAACTCCCTTATAGAGGGCCACTGGATTGTTCAGGCAGGACTTGCCCTTGGTGAAGCTGTGCTGGCTGTCTGCCATAACACAGCTTCTAAGAGGATCTGTTCCATGATCTTTCCAGACACAGAGGTGAGACTGACAGGTTGGTAGTTCCCAGGGTCCTCCTTTCCATCCCTTTCAAAGGGAGGTGCAAATTCAGTTTAGTGTAATTAAAGACTAGGTAGGTTTTAGTCACCATTATTATAATAAAACATAAGTAATAATTGCTCTGCTAAAATTTATTAAAAAATTAAATAAGGAAAAAATACAAAGACATAATTTAGCATGCAAATTAAGCATATTTCTGGAAGGAAAGCAATTCTTAAATTCTTTCCTTTGCAGATTTTCTTTCTAAATCAACACAATTCCTTACATTATGGTTTTATTGGGAATTCAACATGAAATGCATATCCCAATATGTTTTTCCAACGAGTTTAATTCTTAATATTTAACATGTTCAGAAATATAGAATGGTATAGTCTAAAGATTTGAAACTGATAAAAATAAAATCTTCCTTTATAAGTAATCTCTCAGTTAAGATAATATTTTGTGAGAGTAATTAATTAGAATCCATTGCCAAAATAATGTTATTATTGCCCATATTTATTCACTAGATAAGTGAATTTTAAGCCCTCATAAATTTTACATGCACAAGTTTTTATGGTTCTTCTGAATGTTGGAGAATAGAGATACAGTTTTTCCATACAGTGATGTTTATGCTTTAAAATGTGTTAACAAAGATCAGAATTACATGTTGGACTGGTCTATTACTGAAGGATCGTTCCATTAAAAAAATTCTTTAAGTCTTAGAATAATTGAAATTAATTCTAAAATAGAATTTTAGAATTCACTTTGATTTCCTTTGAATGAATAAAAAAATGATAAATTGCATAAAATGCATAATTTTATGGCCTCCTGTAAAAAAAATAGTGCTTATGCAAAATCATTTGACTTGCTAATGCTGTCTTTGTTCAAGTAATGATATTTAAAAATATACTTCCTGCTGGAGGTGGAAAACCCAAATTAGTAACAAGAGGGCAATGTTGCGTTCCTTTTACAAGTGATTCATGTCCTGAACCAGGCTCTTTGTAATGCCCAGAAATTATCAAGAAATCTTTAGTTTTTTGCAGGATTGCACCACTTATGTGGCTCATCATAAAAATAGCATTCACACATTACTTCAGCTTATATATTACAGGCCAGCAAGTAGTTTCTTCTTCTCCAGGATCTGCTATCTAGAAGAGGTTTTCAGCCTGCTTCATATTTTCCTCTCTGCCCCTCTCTTTTTCATTGTTATTATGGACATCCATACAGTCACTTTCATTTAAGAGCTTATCCTTTCATTTCCTGAAGACATATATTCAAATTCAGAAGAGACTAGACTACACTGGAAAGCGTTGAGGGAAGATGGACACACTGGCAGTGTTACTGGTCTGAATAACTTCGGCAGTGCTGGCAAGAAGATGCCACAAAGCGCAAGCTGGAAGGCAAAGTCACATTGCCCTAGAGCTTGTGCTCTGTTTCAGACTGTCAGCAAAGACTATTCCTCCAGTGAAACAAGCCACAAAGACATTATTCACTGATAAATGAACCACTGATGCTGTCAGCATCCTGTTGGCCACCTACACCTGCTGTGTGTTGGAGCTGCAGCTAAATCAGACCCCCCAGCTCAGAGATGGTGGTGCTGGGCTCCATGAGGCTGGCGCAGGTAAGAGCTATGAGAGCTCCTCCTCACACCCTACACCCCTTTGTGGGGATACACAACTTGTTGCAGGCTGCTGTAGTGGGTACTTGCCTTCATACCAGAACATCTTGCACCACTATCTGAACTGGGATTCTTGTTTTATTCTGCTGGATCACTACTGTTTGCACAGAAAATAGCCATTCAGTGGCACCAAATCCCAGCATTCTTTTGTGTAGAACTATAGCAGAAGATGGCAATCTCTCCTGCTTTAGCACACTCTTCCTTCTTTGAAATTGGGCTTGTGACAGCATGGAATGGGGTGCTGAGACAGAGTAAAAATTGTGCCCAGAAGAGAAACTCAGCAGTGATTGTGTTCCCATCTGTTTGGAGCCTGGCACCATGGCAATCTTCAGCTGCAGGTACTGCATTGTGTAAGGCTCATTGGGGAAAAGCACAAATGGACTCAATACAGTTAGTGATGAATATAACAGAAGTATTTGAGAATTTTGAGAATTTTCTCCTCCCCTAAGGACTCTTCTTACTGGGCCATGTCTTCTCCTCAGATAATAAGGAAAAGGAATTGTGAAAAACAATAACAGACCAGATGGATATAGTGGGAATATCCATGTCTCTATATTGTATTGCCTTTTAAAATTTCTGTTTTTTCAGCATGTTAATGTTGCTTTATGTTGTTTCATATACTTTATATTTCCTTTATAAAAAGGAAATGTAGAAATAGCTTGATGGAATTAGTTCTAAGACCCTAGTTCATATAATCCTTAATAGACATATTAGATGAAGTTCTATCACCAAGCATGTTAAGTATTTCAATTACAGTGCAGGGTAATTTTTAGCAAGCAGTCACCCCAGAACAGATGAGTACAAGGAACAAGAAATTAATTAAATTTACATAAAAGGAATGTAAATCATAAATAGGCAATAAATAATCTTTCCAGATTCCAAAGCAACATTTAATTCTGAAATACTATCACTTTACCTATTATCTGCTTAACATGCATGCAGTTCATTAATTTAATACTGATCAATTGATAGTGTGCTCCAAACTTAGATTCCTCCTGATATATTGCTGAAAAATTGTTTTCTTCATAAATATATACTGTACATGGTAAATGTAAAATTTTGACGGCAGGCAACACCCAATAGAATATATTTCATCCCTACTGGATTGCTAGTTTGGCCTAGGAGGAATTGTGAAAACTATCAATCAATGACCCTTAAAAGCTTTTTTCCCTGTTTCTCTTCCTATTCAGGTGAATTGTGTGTTTCATATGGTGTCATTTTTCTGTCAAAGGTAGCCTTTGATTCAATGCAGCACAAAATAGTCACTGACACCGTGGCCTTGAATTGTTCTGATTTATACCTACCCCTGATTTAAATTACATTAGTAAGCTTCTGACATGAGCAGTTTAAGTGACTGCTGAGTGATTGAACTCCTGCCATACCGTCGAGAAATGAGCTTAAACAAGACAGGGATAAAAGTAGTCCTCCATGCTGCTGTGGATTTGGAGGCATCCCAAAGGATTGAAAGCCCCAGCCCCTCCAGGACATGTCATTTGATGCTTCCATCTCTGGAAAGGGAAGGATGAGGAGCCCTTGTGTGTCCTTTGCCAAGGGCAAGCTTGCTTTCACCATCATGCAGAACTCAGACCAGTCTTTGGGAAAAAAGTTGCTCTTTCACAGATTTTATGATGCCACTCCTGAATGTCCTCATGGAAAAATTAAAGAGCACCTTCTTGGTCTCTGATGAAAAAGTAGGCTTGACTTCTATTTTTGTTACTACAGTCACTAAATTTATGTGAACAATTACCTGAAGCTTCCCTGGCAATTTAAGGATTGTTGTTTCAAATACGTCTCATGACTCTTCTTGAACTTCTTCCAACTCTTCAATGATGTTTTGGGAAAGAGGATGCACATATTCTAGTTTTGGTCAGTAACGGAAGGACAGAGGTAGGAAAAAAATATTTCCTTCCTGCACTGTGATGGGATGTTTCCATTTGTAGAATTAATTATTAATTGTTTTTATATTGCAAATTATGTTTTTTCTTTCTTTTTTTTTCCCCCCATCACTTTTTCCTGTAAATATATAGCCCAGATTTTCAATTATTTCTAACCTGGCTTCTTTCTTCAAATGTTTGTAAAATATTTTACTTTTCTCTATATTTCTAATTACTTTGGAATCAGTCTTTTTTTTTTTTTTTAATTGAATTTCATGAACATTCCACTTACTTTAACTTTGAGAAGATAGAACATACAAAAGAGACCTTCACAGGCACACAGAGGTCCCAAATTCCCTGTGGCATTTACTGAGACTTGGGCATGTAACTCTTTTCTTCTTTACTGTTTCTGAAAAATTCGTGTTATCTCTGCAGTGATCCCTGTGCCCTTCCTCTCATCTCAGTAAGACCTATCATCACCTTTAACCACAGATTCCTACTTCCACTCCAAATCAATTTGAATTAATTTTACAAGTAAGGTTTCTTGACATTGAAATCAGGAATTATTATGCTGTCCCATTCCTTTCATCCACTAATTCTGTAGTGAGTTTGAAAGGAATAATCCATCAAATTTGTCTGACAAGAGCTGTGTTTTAGTACTCATTGTGAGTCTGTCTTATTCCCACACAGTGGTAAACAGCAATTGTCTGAGCCAGTCTGTGATAGGCATCCCAGCAGGAGGCAAGTAACGATGCTGCTCTGTCAGATACAGAAATGAGAAGAACTATTGCATGTAAAACTTTACATAAATTAGCTGTACATCAGTGTTTCTGAAAAGCTACAGAAGTTTTCTGAAGTCTTCTGTGTCCCTCTGCAAGTCCTCACACACAGTGAAACTGTCATGGGGGAAAGAGAGGGAAATTAAGTCAGGAACAGGAAAAAAACTGTTCTCCATGGCTTTGAAAGTGATTTGAGTGGTTTCCTCCCAGCTTCAAGTACCTGGGGAGCAATGCAATCTTTATGTGCTTTGAATGCATCATCTCCACATGACTACCTTGGTGATCTGCTGATGGACATCCTGTGGACTGAGGTTCCCAGATCACTGAGTAGTTCCCAGCTGGTGCTCAGGACTTGACATCCTGCTTGAATTCATAGCAGCCGTCAAGGGCCTCATCTCCTGAACCTCAGCATCAATGCTCCACCTTAGGAAGCATAACAATGTAAATTCATAGATCATGCCTTAACAATGGTGCAAGTGCAATATGTCATTCCCACAAATACATTTTTTGGATATGTGCTACATCCCATCATGATCTTGACTGCAGAAAATTTCAGCAAAACTGCAATATTATGCAGGCCTGGTGTCCAGAATTATCATATCTTGTATTTACTGTAACCATTAAATGATCAAAGGATTCTTTTCAGCTGGTAAGATTCAAGGGTCTTAAGCTGTCACATGCTTACCCGATTATCTGGTTGATGCTTCCTCACAGGTCTGAAGATGTGTTATTTTCTTCAGGTTCCCCAGTCACCCACAGATATTCAATGACTATTTATGCAGTAGGTGTGTGCTGATTTACTTAATGTCCCAGAATGCCTGTCATGCTTCACTTCTATATTTATTTTGCATGAGCTGCATGCTTAATGCTGTACAGTTAAGCATAAAACTTGTCTCCTGCTGCAAGACAATTGAAAATGGCAAAACAAGAACTGAGACCATTGAAATGAATGTAACTTAAATGCAAAGAGATTGTAATTCCTGCTAGTATTCTTTAGAATGGTTCTTTTAAAATTTTATTAGTGTGGGGTATAATCACAATCTCTTCATATTCTTTTGTTTTCACATCAATGAAATCCCCTGTGAATTCAATCAAGTCATGTCTAGAGCATGCTTTTTCTGCACCAAATCTTCCTAGTTACCTGTCTTCCTTTTTGACACCTTCATATTTGTAAGACTTACCAAATTACTTTGCTCTGTTGTTTGCTCATCAACTGTGTGATCAACTAACTTAGAAATCATATAATAAGAATGCAAAATAGAAGAAAAGTCCTCATGTATGACCTATTCCCCTACTGAAGATTCTGGTTGGTGTGTGATAGCTGAGAAGTTTCAGCACGTGCCACTAAGCAGGAAAGCTCCTGAATGGCTGAGGGTGTTTCAGCACAGGCCTTGGCCTTGCTGCCTAATGTTTAAGTAAGATCCTATGCTTTGTCAAAGGTCTGTTCATATGAATGGGGTTCTTGTCCACGGCTATCCAATTGCAATCAAAAAATCAATTAAAATTGAGTCCTTAAGTTTACCATCTGTTCAAGTCCTAGCAGTGCAGAGCAATGTTCTGATGCAGCCAGGGAATGTTACCTCATGGAAGAGAGGTAGATGGAAGAGCACCATGTTCCTCAGAAAGACTGGTTAAACAGTTTTAAAAAGAAACACAAAAGTTCAGCTACCTGTAATAATGGAGACTGAGATCTTTCCAGAAGTTCAAGGTAGAGTCTCTCTATTTTAATACTACATAGCCGAATTTTCCAAGTCCATCCACCGGGCAGAAGTACTGGGGTGGGTGACTGTAGGTGCATTTTTCTGCTCTTTGCAGCAGACATTCCACCCAAAATTTCTCAAAGGAAAACCTGATAAAGGGTCTGCCCAGACTCTGTAGAATGCACTTGTCTGACACAATTTGTTGAACCATCACTGCCGTGAGTTGTTTCAACACTTAACATTACAAGTCCACTTAACGTTACCCAAGTGCAATGCTGCATGGTAGAAAAGGTGCATTCTCCTCTTCGGAGAATAACCCTACCTGTACCTTCTGTGCTGTTCAGTATGCAATTCAGGTGGGAAAACATGCTATGTTTTTTGCAAGTTTTTTGAAAGAGAGAACCATTTCTGGCAGTAGGGATATTTTCTGTCAGTGGCAGAGTGTATTTTCTCAAAGCCATCACAGCAAATTCCTATTTTCTTTCTCCTTTGTCAGGCTCTAACTCCTGCAATGCACAGCATTGCTAAAGGCATTGCTCCCACCTGGGATTCTCAGTGTATTGGACACCACTGGAGGAGAGAGAGCAACTACTGCTGCTCTCCCCATCACAAGAGAAAGTACTTACAGCCTTTACCTCCTCTCAGTCTCCAATGTCTTATAAGGCTGAATGAAGCCAACTGCATAGTCTGCAGATTCAGCACGGAATTTGGGTTATTTGTTTACTGGTTTGTGGTTTTTTTTCCCTCTGTAAGCTTTCTTCTAGAGACACCAGCTGCAAATCTGGGCTGGAAGCCAACTTTGTCTCTCCTTGAACAAAAATAAGACGGAGCTAGTGGTAAGTGCGGAGAGGGCAGCGGAAGATCACACAGCAACTTATGTCAACCATGCAGTGAACCCCTGAGATGCAGCAAGCTGCGAGGTGCTGCCCCAGAGGAGGAGCCTTAAACAGCATCCATGCAGACACATGCACCTGCAGATGTGCTGCCCCTTGCCAAGCAGAACCCAGGTGGTGAAGGCAGTAAACTGATCTCGGCTTTTCCTGAGCTTGCAGGGAGCAGAGCTGCAGGACGAGAGGGCTTACAGCCCCTGCCCCAGCTGGGTGTGGGCTCTCCCTGCCTGCCACAGTTTCTGCATGACACAGTGGCTGAGGAGGATCCTGGAGGGAGCAGAAGAAGGCACAATGTGCTCAGACATCATGGTTTTCCTAGGCTGAGGTGGGGATTATCAGTATATCCACCATGGGGAAGCCAGAAGCACCTCTGTGCCATTTGTGAGAGGTTGTGAAAAGGAGCTTGAGACTGGAGTCAAGGCCAGGAAAATAAGCAGTGGCTGCTCACTAAGGCGATGATGAGAGTGGAATGGGAAACAGTGATTTCTTCCCTTACAAGCTGTGGAGAACAGAAATATGCTTTCCAGAGGAAATTATGTTGAATAATAGGGAAAGGAAGAGAGGCATTTCTGAGTTCTGCCAGCCTTGTCTGGTCCAGAAAACTTTCTCTCTTGTTAATCCACCCTTTCACAGAACTGATAGCAGCTTCTCAGCACAGACCTTGCTTTTCCCCTCCTTTCCCAGAGGCTCATGATGCTTTCTTCACCAGCTGCCTTTTGACCAAATGCATAGCAGCTGGACACAGATTCATGATGGGGAATGACTGCTCAGCTCTAGCATCACTCACTGAGCCATCTCTGGCAGCCTGAGAGTTGTGTCACTCTCCTCATTAAAAAGAAAAATAGAAGATTAGGCTTTCAGGGAAATCCAGAGCAGCAAAACAGTTCCAGGATGTGACAGATGTTCTGCTAGATGAGCTGGGACAGTTCCTGTCTATAGTACCTGGGTAGTAGCTTTGGTGTATACTTAGGTTGCAACATTTGGGTAGGTAGGTGATGATGGATGGACCTGAATGTTTAGGCAGCAGGTGAGTCATGGTTTAACAGAAGTTTAGGGTGCCTGGATTGTAATCAAAGCTGACAGTCTGCCTCTTAGTAAATCCCCCTCTATGGGCTGATGTCCTGGCCTCTGTCCATCTCCATCCCCAGGGAGGTGCTCACTCCTCAGGGCTGGTGCTGTCCCTGTGCCCTGGTTGCTCTGCTCTGTGGCTGGGATGCTGGGACAAGTCCTGGCTGCCCCTTCCAGCTGTTCCCCAGGGAGCCACCATGGTTCCTGACAATCGATATGCATACAGCAGTATTCAACTAGAGATATTCTTAGGAAGAAAAATAAGATTGGAACACTAAAGCAGTAAAAAAAAAATAAAGGAATATTCACAAAAAATGCTGGGAAGAGCAATGATGTCCCTGTCATTACAGTTGTGGTTGATTAAAAACAATCCCTTTCCTGTAAGTTTTCTGTATTTTTCAAGTCAAGGGACAGAAGCTGTGCAAATACCAGCCTTGGAGAATTCTTCTTACTGCTCATTTCTACTTCCTTGCATTTGAAACAGCTCATAATAATTTCACTTGGGACAAAAAAGGTTAAACTAATACAGGACAGCAATGAAGCTCTAACTCTGTATTGGAAGCAATCACCCACAAAATATAGCCCTTCTTCCAGAATACAGTAGTCCAGAGGATGATGAAATGTCAGCATGCTTCTAGAAATACCTGTTTGTCAGAGAAACAAAAAAAATTTACTGCTTCTCTGCCCCCTCCTCTTCATTTTATGTAACTGCAAAGACTGACTTTTAAAAGCAATGGAGCTGATCGAAGTAAAAATACAGGCCTTAAAAAGTCTTATCAACAGGGAGAGCATTAGGCATGTCCCTAGGGTTATGGAGAAAAAACTTATTCCTATTGTAGCAAATTAACAGTTTAGCAAACAAAAAATAATGTGTATATATATGTAATGAGTTCTAAATCCTAGAACTAGCATTTGTCTTTCATTGCCCATTTGCTTTTCTACTGACAAAATCTTAGCTCTCTGCTCTTTTAGACACTGCTGGAACAGCTGTCCATTCTATCAGTAGAGAGAGGTTTTTAAAACTGGAGACAAAGCATCTTACATCCCTGTTAGGCCTCTTTTACTGTCATTCCTTGTGAAGAGCCTTAGTGCAAATGAGAATCTGGCACCTTTCTCTTCATAAACACTGACATTTATTAGCAGGTTAAGATAGGAGAAGAGGAGTCCTTTTGATGAGTAGCAGAGAAGATAATTAATTAGAGTTGTAATTCATCAGAAAAGTGTTAAATTTAAACTTCAGAAGAATTATGAAACTTAATTAATTGGCCTGGAATGTGCTGGAATTTCTAGCAACTTCCTAATTGCCCTAAATTAAATGACCTAAAATCATGATCAGACATGAAAAAAATTGAATTCATTGACCTGTCCTGTGAGCAGACAGTAAATAACAAACTGTGGATGGATTGATAATGGATGTGTATTCTGAGCAAAAGAATATGCCTATCTGTGGAAAATATAAATAGCTTATTTAACAATTCCTAGCTAATGAAAATTAAAATTAACATTTTAAATCTGTTTCCATTCATTTCTAGGAAGACCCAGAGGCTTCAACAGGGGATCTTCAAATAACATTTTGAATGAAGGAGTTCCCAATATAAGCATGTAAATCAGGAGATGCCAAATGGGCAGCTTTCTTTCTGCTGCTCTGCTTTCCTGCCTCACTTAACTCCTGTCATTTTTGTGTTGTGTGTACTGGCCTAGCAAGCAGTCAGTCGGTTGTCACGTGTTTAAAGACATGGAATGATGAACATGCTCCATGTAGAGTGTTTCTGATCTTCAGATTTAATATGGTTTCTAGATACTTAGCAGAGTTCCCTAACCTTACGCCACATCTATAAAAACAGGGGCATTCAGCATAATGGACTATGAAGCTGGTATAGCTGAACCTGAGAGAACACACAGAAATCTTATGCAAGGTTCTTAAAACCAAAGAAATTCCCTAAATTAAAAAAAGCTTATATTAAAACAGAACTACAAACAGAAAAAAAAAGATGTTCTGCAGCTCAGCTTTGAGAAGCCCAACTTCACTTCCCATTTACAGCTATAAACTGTGACAAATACCACTGGGCAGCAGAAAGGAATTTGGAACAGTGTTGTGTTGTGGCAGGCTTAATTATTCCATATGTTTGCTAATTTTATCAGTTCCTCACCCACATATGGCTAAAGCACAATATTCAGGATTTACAGGAGGCAAAAAGAGCTGCATCCACAGCATCCCCATAGCTGCCATTCATACTGCATATAATGCAAGACATTGATTTAAACACGGTCCCCACTACCTGCACAAGGTGTCCTGTAGCCAGTCATGAACTATTCTGGGAAGGTTCTCAACCTTTTCTACCTGAAACTTTAGAGGATATCCAAAACTTTAGAGGATATGCTGAAATAATTTTCATTAGTGTCTGAAACATTGTGTTTCCTCACTCTGGTTAAAAGGAAGCTAACTGCTCCCAAAATGCCAGCATTTCTTTTTCATTGCCATTCTCACTCTGCTGAAATCATGATGAGTTCACCACATCAGTGAGTGCTGCCAAGTGGCATAAGATCATGGACACTACAGGAATAAAACTGTATGCAAATTTAAGGGATTAAGCTGCTCAGAGGCTCAAGTGGCTTTATTCAGTAAAAGCTAAAGCAAACAGATCCTGCAATACTGCTTGGTAAGGACCTGGGCATCCTAGGGCAGAAATGCTGCAGACACTCAGAGTCAGTGCTGAAGTTCTGGGCAAGTTTCAGTCTTTGTCAGAATCAGAAAGTCATCTGCCTAGTTAGGGATTGATTCTAAACTTTTACTTCCCCTTCATTATCATGCACTGCAAGAGCATACTACAAACATTAGCATCTCGTTATTGGTTCGTAATGTGGTGCCATTACTCTGTCCCAGCTGAAATTACCACTGAAATGGCTGTTGGCTTCCAATAACCTAACCCAATGTGAGATTCCACAGGGGAGACACAGTTTATGTGAGGTACCACTAAAAATGTCCCGTAGTATGCATAAAAGACCAAATTGCGCATAAAAGGATTGAAGACCATCTGAATTCAGAGCCTTTGCGCTCTCGCAACAGATGTTTTCTTTCATGCTGCCCAGAATGGATATATCTTGGGGATTGTTTTAACACAAATATATATAGTTTTCTCTATAAATATTTGTTGGTGCCACTTGTGGTCTCTACTTTCACATTGACTTCTCTTTAGGTCAGACTGGGATCTGAATACATGGAAAAATACAGGACTCACCCTTTAGAATGCAAAAACATGTAGATATCATCTGTGGAGCTGCTTCCCACTCTCCTGTCACATTGATCAGTGTGATCTCACCTGTATGCAATTAAATTCAGGTCCTGTTGCCTGCAGTGTCTTCTCTGTCGGACACCAACATATTGGAGTTCCCTCCTGTCCAGTGCTCACATCAGTCCTTACAACAGATATGCTTTGCTAAATAAACACCACACACACTGCATTTCCCATCCAGCTCATCTAAGGCTATCATTATTTATTTGGAACTTTGCCCTTTTTTGAAGTGTTTTAATTAAAATTCTCTGTTCCTGTTTTTCTCTCTTTGCAGTTGCCATCATGCTTTAACTAAACTTTGATTGAATAATCCTAAAAATATATCCTGAGAAGTAATCTGTATTTTAAAGCAAAAATAACATATCGCTCTAACAGGGACATGCAATTCAGACTAACACTTCTTTTCACATACTATTTATTTATTCATATATAGAATATAGGCAAGTAGCCAATCTATCAGGGGAAGATCTCCATTTATTTTTTTTTATCCCTCTCCCTCAGTGATCTGCATCTCACAGTCCATAACTCTTTTACTCCCACCTCATATGGCCTGTCAGCTTTCTTTCCTATGATTTTTAATGAAAAGTCAGACTTTTTTAAATCCATGCATGAGTTTTCATATTTGTTGATGCAAAAACCTATAACATTTTTTACTTTACTTTTCAGAAAACTGCTTCTCTCTCATTAAAAGTCCACTTCTTTGCAATTTATCATATTAAAAAACTTGCATACTTCATAGCATTAAGTAATACCTTTTCCATTAACAGCAGTAAGCTGAAGGCAGAAGTTCTCTGCTTTTTGTTGCTTATTCCTTTATGAGGAAAGATTGAAAATTATGCTACCAAAAAGCTCTGATAAGGATTGGGGACCCTTCCACTAATACCCTGATGATAAAGTTCTAACCTTTGACTAAAAGTTAGGCTGTGGACATATGAATGAAGGAGGATAAAGAGCCTACTAATGCAAATTGTGTTCTCCCTTTCTTAAAGGAGGATTAAGAATTTCCTATGAGTGCATCCTGACACACTGAAGTTAGCCAGTACTTTAGCAATGACTCTTCTTGAGTTTTAATTACCATGGAGGCTCTAGCAGATAGACAGGTATCTAAGATATTTGTGTGGAAGTTATTGGTTTTCCCTTCTTTAGGAATAATATCGGAATCTGCTGGTGCTCTTACTTGCCAGTTTTAACATTACCAAAATTACATATCCTTATTTCCTTGTAAGATTTCTAATAATGTGATATGAAACACTGCTATGAAGTAAATATGTTTTTGTTGTTGCATTCAGGAAGTGCTGGGGAAAGGAAGATGCCCATTTCCACAAAGTATTTAAAAGGTGTTAATTTTTTCATACATAGGGCATGTGGGCTCTCTGACTGGAATAGCGATTTGTGTTTCAATGAACAATCAGCTAGCTTGTGCCATATTAAAATCAGAAGAAAATAAATGGAATATGAATGTAGCAAAATCACAAGCCATTTACCATAGCAAAATCATGTTACTGTCTTATAGGAACTTTGATTTCAAATCATACTAAGGTAGAATTAAATCATATTTCTTATGAGCTTGAACAGATTTATGTTAGAAATTACTTAACTTTCAAAAGGTCTCTGGAAGAAAGAAAAATGGTTGTGGATATATATTTCTTTTCTCTTGCTTTGTGATTAACAGTCATTAATAGCATAGAATCAATCTGATTAATGAGGCATTGTCTTTGCAAATTTGTTTTTTGCCCTATAAGGAAAAGACTGAGGAAGAAAGGTTATTAAGACAGCACAAGATTCAATAATGAGACTAAGCAAGCTCTATGTCACTTCTGATACAACAAATGAACAAGAGACATAAAAACTCTTTGTAAAAACAATTTACCAAAAAAAAGGCTGTAGACTAAAATTTCAAACTAAGATCTTTAGGAATGAAGTCTCACCTTAAAATATCATATGTGACTCAGAGATCCCAAGATTACTGGTCTGTCCCTTTCAAATTACAAGTTTAGCCAAATGGTTTCTAAGTTAAATATTTTCGCAGCCGATTGAAATTAGTGGGGACAAGCACAGTAACCTCAGTACATTTTATAGCAGATATTTGCCTTCTAATAAGACTTTGCTGATTTAGGTAACAAGTACTGGTAAAACAACAGTATCTTCTACTTTAACTTGCAACACAAAGCTAGCTGAACTTCTCTCTTTCTTAATTCTCTTCATACAAAGGCTGATAGAAACCGGCATCCTGATTTGACATGACAGTATTTGAGCTCTCATTTTCTCTGCAGGACTCAGAATACTCTGAAATCAAAATAACAGAATCATTAGTACAGAGGATCTGCATGGTACTGGTAGCTCCAATTAGCTGGAAAATTAGCTGGGTCCTCACAGCTAAGACTGTGACCAGGGCCGTGTTAACTCTACTGATTTCTATTTACTCTAGGTTTGAAAAGTCAGTTACTGAAACTGGGCATCTTCAAGAATGGAGTTTGTTTTCAGCTTTTTGAAATTCTTTATCTTCTGCCCAAGCCCTCTTTTCCTGTCCTAGGGCCAATGTTATTTCATAAGAAGCATTTTATTATAATCTGTTATTTCTGAGAGATGCATATGAATATGTATTTCACCTCTGCTGGCCCTACTGAATTTTATCAAAAATTATTCACCGGCCATGATATTAGAAAAACTTGACTTCAAGTGTTTTACTACAAATGATGAACATCTTTGTTGTCAGCTATTTCATATGTTAGGTACTCAAATACATTTAAATTCAAAATAGTAATTTTTTTTGATTGTTAATACTGGCAACAGCTGTGAAGTGATGGGTTTTTTTAAACATTGGAAAAGAATTAAACTGAAAGTAAAAATATATTGATTTTAAGACAAAATAAATTCTACTGACTAAACAATGCAGGAACTAAACAATAAGAAAACTAGCACAAACAAGCAGGAATTCTGTAGACAAAAGCAATTATAGACCTGGCTGTTATGTGTTTTGCCACAAGAGTTTCTTCCCCAACCTTCCATAAACCACTTGCCTAGGATGTCAGAAAGTTGCTTAGATTGCATCACTGAGCATTTAAAACTCAAGTATTTCTGCAAGACTTGAAAACTCGATGTGTTTTTTCTATTCTTTTTTTTTTTTTTTCCTAGGGAGCCACCTTATATAAGATTACAATAAAATCCTTACTTAGCTAGGGAGCCTACAGTGCATTAGGAAAATTCATCTGCAGGTAAAAGCCTCTCTTTTCTTAACCCAAATGAGTGTTAAGAGAGCATTACTAAAAAAAAAAGGGCGGGGGAGAATAAATAAACACATTAGATGCATCATTCTTAATGTCTTGAACTTTTTCTGATGTAAACTCACATGCTTTTGAGCCAAACTAGAAACTGCCTATGTTCCTGGTTTTATGAGGTCAACCTATAATGGTTCCAGAATAGATATGTGAGCAAAATGAGCTGATCATCAGCCAGAAGCAAAAAAGTTTCAGTTTCATGATCTGCCAGGGGAAGAAAAACTTCACCCATTCAAGTTTAAAGCCAGAAAAAATAGTTCAAAGTAGCATATTTGAGGTACTGCTGTTAAGGTAACGAAAAATAGCATGAAGCCAATGAAATTAAAGTATATAAACCAAGATGCAACTTCTTTGCTTAAAGGTATAAGGCTGATCTTATTCTAGATTACTTTATCTATAATACTCTATTGTATTATTTTATTATTATTCTTTAATTTAGAGTAGTGAGCTCCCAGTTTGAACAGCTAGTGAATTCTACAATATATTTTATTTTCAATTACAATTTTTCTAATATAGACATTTTATCTTAGCATAAAAGGATTTATTTGTGAAATATCTTTTTTGAAGCATTTATTTGCATATTTTGTTGGTTTTAATTCTTTGGTGTATCTAATACTGTACCAAACTCTTACCCAAAGAAGAGAAAAGAAAGTGACAAATGCAACAATAATATTGGAAGAAAATTGAGATGGTGGTTTGTGTAAAAACTTGTCTTTCTTATGCAATCAATTCACTCAACAACTCTGGGCGTAGACATTAGTAAAAGCAAGTACAAGGTAAATAAATAATATCAAAATAAAATAAACTAAAAATAAACCTAAAATATTATAAAAATGTAAGCTTAAAATTCTGTTCCAGAAGCCTATTAAGAACATGCCACAGAACTTACCTAGTACATTATCTATCAAAGTGGTTATATTGGAAGAAAGTTATTGAAAGTTTCAAAGTCAGTCAGTGCAAAGCTAGCAATTTTCAGTTACATCTGGCATTTAAAAAATATATATAAACAGCTTTGATATTCTTATCTGTATATACTGGTTTTTCTTGGGATTGGTGTCACATGCAGGTCATTAAATAATTTTTTTTTTAAACCTGCATTTTTTTAGTAAATATTCATTATGTCTGAAGTTTTGAAATTTTTGAACAGAAAATTTATTTTAGATAGGAGCTTTCTTGCTTTTGGGCTGAGAATGTGGGTCCCAGAAACATCTGTCTTTTCCCCATCTTCCCAACTCCCTCTTCATTATGCACACATACATGCACTGGCTCTCTCACAAAACAGTAGCAAAACTACACCCAACCCTAAATTTTCTTTGTATACCTCCTGAAACAAACATTTGAAATGTACTATATATAAATTTCTGAATGCTTTTCATTTTGAATTCACCCTGATAGCTATGTTTTTATTTATTATTATTTATGTCTTCAGAAGTAACAACAGAAGCTAAATCACTTCCAAGAACTCTGAGTTCCCTGGTGCAGAATGTAATGTACTGCTTAAATACTGTTTTAAAGCAAATGCTTTGACCACATAACGTTTGAGAAAACAGGCTGTAACCATCCAAGACTAAGATTGATCAAGAACTTGAGGCCATGAAACAATGGTCTAAACAAAGAAAAGGGTTTCCAAGGTCTCAAGGTGATTACCACAGGCAAAGTCATCCAGATGTGTGCTAACACACCTGAAGCTGCTCTCTCTCAGTCCCCAAGAAGCAAGGCCTTTTTCCTGAGAGATGCTTTAGGAGCCCATGGAAGGACAGGATACTGTTAATTTGCAGGTACCCATTTGAGTGCACTCATTACTCAGGCTGAGATGCTGGCCTGTTTAAATCAGGAATGCTTCCAGCTGGAAGGATTGCTCGAGGCCTGGGGTGCAGTCCACAAATGATGTTGTGGTAGGGATGCAGAACAAACGGGAAACTGCCACCGGCCTTTGTGCTCCACCCAAGTGAGCAGCAGAGAGCAAGCCTTGCTCCCTCAGAAGTGTCCAAACAGACAAAAGGGCAAGAGGATGCATTCTCCCCTGTGGTATTTTCTGAATGTTCATCGGCTCTGAACTGAGAGAAAAACCTTTCTGATTATACTTGTGGAAGCTGACATGCACAGTTGATATGCTGTTATTCCTTTGCTCCTCTGCACCTAACTGAGAAATCAACACTGATGCAGATGCTGGCAGAGGTGTACAAGGGTCAGCAGGTTTTCAGCAGAGGAATGTTCTGGTTGAAGTTAAAGTACCTTTATTACCTCAGGTCTTTCCTAGGAAATGAAGGAGCAGATATAGTGATCTGCTTGAGTCAAGAGCTCCTGGAAGCAGCTGCATGCTTTTTTGAACCCTCAAAACCTAAGGTGGGGGATAAGATATTCTGAGGAATAAATAATCTTGTTATAATTGGCCAGCCCTTTCTATGGGTAAGATAGAGGCTTTCCAGAAAGAGTTCTGTTGAAATCTGCTTTGAAGGACAGTTTTGGGCTTTGGCTGCTCGTGACATCAGTAGATCGTGACTTCAGGACAGTGCCTTGTCATTTGGGGACACCTTTGCACACTCCTGCAGAGATTAGAAAGCCTCTCTATTGAAAATCCTGGTTTAGAGCTAGTCCGAGAAAGACACAGGAGAATAAATTTGAATTTTATATATACATCTGTTGTTTATTTATTTATATAAAAACATATACTTCAGTTATGTGTCAGCCATATGCCTCAGTCATTCATGGTGCTACTCTTTGATATCAGGACCCCCAAAATCTCCCTCTTTTTGTGCCATTCTCTTCTAGGATGACCACCATGTGCTTACCCATGCACATGGTCCTCCTCCCTGCCATGCCCTCACCTGCTTGCTGAAAAGGCAAAGGGAAACATCTATTTGGGAGCTGGAAGAGAGGTGCTCTCAGCTGGGTGGTGAAGGCTTACTTAATCAAATGTAACCTTTTGTTTTAGACAGTTAATGAGTTACTAGAGGTCTCTTAAATTATGTGTGTCTGTGTCTGCCCTGCCAAAAGTGGTTTTTTGGAAATCTTCCTGGGGAGGACTCTCCACTGCATAGATTTTTCAAAGATGAAACACATTTTTGTGAATCTGGGGATTTTTTTCCCCCATTTCTGTCACTAGTTTGAACAAATCTTGTATTCTGGGACTCAAGAGGTGAACCAGAAAAAGAACACTCCCTGATCACTATTGCTACAACATATTTATTTAAAAAACAGCAGCCTAACATTTGCAAACAATGAGATACATGGCTACGGGGAATGCCCTCATTTTTGGAATGGCTCTGACATTATAACAACAATAATCTGGTGTGAACCAGAACCATTAAGATGTCAAAAAACTAACTGTCTTTGGAGGGCTGTGAGGATAGATTTATTTTATAGGTTTTCCACACAACAGATCAGAGGAAACAAAAATCCACTAACTCTAGGAAGATTCATGGGATAAACATGGCTCAGAGTACTTGCAGAATTCCTAATACTGTCAAAAAAAATTTAAAGCCATTCTTTAAAGAGTATTTTTTTGGGGGGTAAATTTTGTAAAACCTTAATATCCACCATTCATGGCTTAATATTTTTAGTTAAAATGTGCAGAAATACATACACATACACGTATATGCTAAACATACATATATTTAAATTTAGTGACCATTATTTTATATTTCTGATATAAATAATCTAAGCTTTTTAATGTACAGTTTACTAAGATATGAAAGATTATATTAAGTCCTAAAAAATCTATTACCTAAAAAATTTGTTATCTAAAAAACAGCTGTTAATTGTGCCCCTTGCTCCAGTCCAGGACAGTATTTATGACAAAAATAGAATATCCTCAGTGCTGACAACCCTCCTTTTAGACATATATTATGATAACTTCATTTTAATATATAATGGCATCTTGAGCATCTTAAATCAAGAAGTGTCTTAGTCTAAGCCATGTATGAACAGCTCAGTGGGATCACAACTGGAGCCATGCAGCCTGATGCCCTGTGCTGAAAAGTGGCTAGAAATTGGTGCCTCAGGAAACAGTGTAGGAAGCAGAGCACCCTCATCCTCACACCCCCTCCCACACCTGAGTCTTGGCAGCTCTGGGGTTCCCTGGCCTAAGTGAAGGATCATTATTTAACTGGTGCTCATTCATCTATTCTCCAAGACAGCCCATGACCCAGTTCAGATGTATGTAGTTCTGCAACATCCTACAGCAACACACTTCCAAACATCAAAATGTTAATTTGTCATCTAGAAGCTGGATCCATGGCCCTGATTTAGGCACCTTGGCTCCCTTCTGCACAATGAAATAAAAAAGGTTTAAGGGATAGGCCCTCTTTTGCAGCCAGGATTTCCATGCACGTCATTGCCTTCTGTCAAATGGGAAGGTTGCAATTCCTCTCCCAAGCCCTGAGGACTTGGGACAACAGGAAGGGAGATGCATCTCAACACCTTAGGCTAGCAGGTGGCCAAGATCCTTTCAGATTTACGAGATTATGTGGGCTCTCTTGACAATTTTGTTACCATAGACAAATGTCTCTGAGGCCCTAACACCAAACCACTGGCATCTGGATCAAGCAGAGGGAGAAAGCAGATGCCTGTATAAAAAGGGGGCATGCTGTGACTATAAAAAACCAAGAAGACCATGCTGTGTGGAAAGGGCCAAGCCATGGAGCAAGTCCAGAGAAGTGCCACCAAGATGATTAGAGGGATGGAGCTCCTCTAAGGCTGACAGAATTGAGATTGTTCAGCCTGGAGAAGATAAGGCTCCAGGGTGACTTAATTGCAGCCTTGCCTACAAGGAAGATGAAGAGGGACTATTTACAAAATTATGTAGTGACAGGACAAGGGGGAATGGATTCAAACTGAAAGATGGTAGGCTTAGATTAGGTATTAGGAAAAAATTCTTTATTGTGAGGGTAGTAAGGCACCAGAACAGGTTTCCCACAGAAGTTGTGGATGCCTCATCCCTGGAAATGTTCAATGCTAGGTTGGAAGGAGCTCTGAGCAACCTGGTCTAGTGCAAGGTGTCCCTGCTCACCACAGGTGGGTTGGATATTTAAAGTTGTTCCAGGAAAAATCATTCTGTGATTCTATGTGAAACAGAGATTTGACTATTTGAGACAGGATGCAGTTGGAGGACATTGCCAGCACTGAGTGGATGAAGGTATTTATCTAGGCAGGTCAGAAGGGTAGAAAAGAGGCTTCTCAGGTCTGGGGCAACAGTAACATGCACTAGAGCAGCTGGAATTTTTTGACAGCAAAATTGAGGTCTGTGCACAGATCTTTCTCTTTTTAAAAGCTGAGAAAGATTGGTTCACTGTCCCTTGCTTTTAATAAATTCAAAGAATTGGTTTAATGAGGAATATGACCATATATTCTGGTGGACCACTTGCACAGCTGATACAGTATTGTACTCAAAATGGCTGTGTGCATACTGGTTTATGTAATATGAACAGGAGATAGATAAAGGCACAGTTAGGTAGGTGATATAAAATATGAATGAAAGTGGGCAAAACTGTTAGTTAGACGTGCAGCATTGTGTTAATAAAGAAAGGAAACAAATCTATGCAAGACGTGAAGAAGTATAATAATTTTGCAAATTCATTAGACTGCACAGAGGGAAGGGGTTGCTCCAGTAACAGTGGGGTTGGCTGCTTTTTTTTCATCTTTATTTCAATAGTCAATACATCTGATTTAGTTCATTACTTGCTTTGAAATTTGTATTTATAGTAAGCCTTTCCATTCAGTGTTATCAGGGTTTTCTTTTGCTTTTTTTAGTGTATAATTTTAATTGGATATGCAATAATATAAAATACAACATAAATTATTGCAAAAGGTGTGAAGGGATAAACTAGAATGTGTTAAAATACATGGTAGCTTCAATATTTCCCTAAAAGCACTGGGGTATATTTTCTATAATGAGTCTTCCAGTATCAGTGACAAGTCTGCATCTCAGTTGAAAGTAAAAATAGATCACTTAGTGTTCATCTTTCTTCTCATCAAGTTTCACATAAAAAAACCCAACAAAACAACAATTGAATCCAGTGTAAATCTTATATAGAATCTGCACCTTTTATAAGCATGCTGCAAAGGAAAGTAATTAAATTTAAGATAAGTTTAAGGAAAGTAATTAAATTGAAGATGCGGCTTCCAATTAAGATGTATAGTGTATTAGTGACTTAATTTCTCAGGTTATTAATTGCTATAAAATAAATGTCTATATGACTCAACCTTTCAAGCTTCTGGCTTTAATGGCAATTCAAAGCCCTTGACATTTCTGCAATGTGCTCAGTGTTACGGAGGATCAAGTTTCTAAAAGAAAAGGAACCAATTTTTCCATTTTACTTAAGGTCAAAGTAATAAACATCCAACTTCTCAGAGACATGTCAAATGTACATATGGATGCATAAAACCATAATGTGATTTTCCACTACAATTAAACCAATGATGCAGAAAAAAACCCTGGTAGATTCCTACTGATTTGGATTGCGTTTTGTGTCCATTAGTCTATTTAAGTAATCCTGCAGAAATTAGAATGTTTATTTTGATGACCAAGAAGTACTGAATCAGGTAATGCTCCATGTGACCATTTTATATCTTAGTCTTAATCTAATTTTAGTGGACCCAATCTGCTTTTATATATCAATGTAACTGGGAGCAGTTCCAATGATGTTGACAGTTACACCTTTAAATAGTTGGCATAAAAGATACTAGAATTTGGACTACTTATCTTTATGCTGTATGACTTTCTGAATTTCTTGTGGCTAAAACTTGCCTCTGAAAATTAATGTACACTTTCAAATGACTTCAGCTGGAGCAGGGTTGGACCATTGACAAACTGTGTTAGTACACTCCCCAATGATGTTCATACTCCAGTAAACTCCATTAGTAAAACTAATTTTATTCTAAACACTTATAACACAGCATTTAGGTAGGAAAAAAGCACCATCAATCACTTGGTGTTATCCCACAGACAACACTACACACATCAGTGATGTGCTCAGAAGGCAAGAAGACCCAGATGAATTGCTAGTTTGTCAGGTTTTCTCACTTTATAAACTAAAGTGTTGCAGAGTTATAAAACACCATGTAGCTATCATTTCTACTGTTAAACTCGGGTGTATAAAATGACCTTTAAGGAAAACAGCAAGACTAAACAACAAAGGAAAAATTTACATAATTGTAGAGGGAAATGTATGAAACCAGCTTTAAAAGAATAAAAGTTTAGAATGATAGATTTATGATTAACAGGCAGGCATTAAACCTTAATTAATGTGTTCTGTCTACAGACTGATGTTGGTAGTGGAATTTAGTTTGTATAAAATAGAAAGAACTCTATTTACTTCATCACATGATTTGAGGTTTTAGTAACAGAAATGGAATGACTCAAGGTTCTAAAAGAAACATGCTAAAGGGAATATAATTGCTACTACCTCTTAATATATTGACTTTCTTGAGAAGGGTGAGTAGCCTTGGCTACCTAATTTTCTGAATTCATAAGACATATCTCACAACCAAGAACCATCTTTAAAGCATCTGAAAATTATCAGAAAACAATTATTTTCTGAATTATTCTCAGCAAACAGAATGCCCATTGGCCATTCAGATACCATCTGTCAAGTAGTTCTGAAGAAATGGCTGAAAATGGAAATCATGGAAGATAATGGATAATAATAAACATAACAAAATTTACTGAATGAAAACAAGATTATAGAAATTAAAAATCACAGCAAAAGGTTCAGTTTAGTATGTTAGTTGTTTTCTTCCTAGCTTCTGAAATAAAAATTATATTTCTTCAACTTTCATATTAATTATCTTGACATAGTAGGTTGACTGAGCTGTTAATTAATATAATGTCATGAAAGGTAAAATTATTACATACTAAAGCTGGAAGAGATGGGTACATCTTTTTTTGTAACCAATGCCATAGAATTTTATCAAGCAGCTCTTGCATCCAGCTCAAGAAGTTGCATGTTATTATCTACATAAAGACTTAGCACTGGTTTTGGAACTCAAAGTAATGATAAAGCCCTGTTATTCCCTGCAACAATGTTATTAGTTAGGGTAGGAAAAAGCTTTTTATTTTTTTTTTAATGAAAGAGAAAAAATTCTTACTAATATGTATGCAGCTGAGGGCTATTTAAGCCATTCTTATAAGCGGAGACATTTAAAGACTAGAGATGATCATTATTGTTGAACTTGTTGAACAGAATGTAGTAATTTTCATATTCTCTTATAATAGCATCAAGTCTAAATAGGTCTGCTGTCTATATTGCATTGCATTACGCTGGAAATTATTCTCATTTGTGCCCAGTGAACTTGATAAGGTAATAGGAACAGAATTTCATTCTGTTCAGTTGGCATTCATGTCATAAAAGAGAATCTATCCACCAGAATCAGCTCACCTACATTTTTCCTTCAGAGCAGTAAGCCTTGATGAGGCAGGTGTAAGCAAAAGGAAATTAAGGTCTTCTTTCACTTCAGTCTTTTAAAATACTTTTTTCAACATGTTTTTGTTATGTTCAGCCACAGCCAATGAGAATTTTCTTCAGCATCTCTGAAGAAAACAACAGAAATATCTTTATGACTCCAGCAAAATTATTCTTTTCCTGCAATAAAATAGCATCCCACTTCTTTTCTTCTCTTCAGACCTTGTTTATTTACAACTTAATGTCAGTAAATGCAATAACTTAACCTTTGGCGGGGATCTAATGGACTTGAAATTAAACAGCAAGGTTTTAATTGGCCTCTGAGTGGAGTAGTGCTGGGCAGTGCACAGCTGAGCTGCTGTGCAGCGTGTGTAGGAGAAAGGCATTTGGATGTTTGCAACAACGTACTGTGGGCTGTGCATCTGCAATGCATTATTGATCAAACAGTTGTTATAAATAGGAGCATCGAGTTTTGCTATCAGCACCAACTCTCAGATCTCTGAAAGCTAAGATGCAATTAATGTATTCATATGGAAAACATAAACTAAGAGTAGGAAACTGCCCAGAAAAAACAGTGTAAGGAAAAAATAAGAATCACTAGTATAAAACTCTGTTGTAACTCATTAAGAATTACAGTATTTATTAGATTAGATAGCTTTCATGACCTGTGTGCTTCTCCCCAACATGCCCTTCTTCTGTCAGCATTCAAAACTGCATTACAAATTTGCCAAAACAACTCAGTTCTCCGTTTGATTAGAGAAAGAAAATCATATGATTCCACTAAATCTTCTGACAGTTCTGCTGTCAGGGCCATCAGGCTGGGTTACGTACTTTACACTAAATGAAGCAGAATATAGTAGTATAGAAGGGCCTGTAAGGGTGTCTTCACAACAATTATTTATTTTTTTATGCTTTCAGTATGCATTTGAGCTGTCAGATGATGCAAGGTTATTGCTGTTGCTTATTATTTATTGCTGGTATTATTACCATCACGCCACGGAGTAGCCAAGGACTATGACCTAATTGTTCTTGCTGCCACACACACTTTTCTGCCAAGGAACCTATAACTGAGAGTATGTTTAGAGAGCGATCAAAGGTGGGGCTGCAGCAAGCTTGACTCTTTCTCATGTGGGTACCAGGAGCAGTGAAATCACCACAGCAGGCACTGTGGCTGCCTCAGTCCATTCCTCACAGGATCTTAGGATGTTATTCCTTTTTGGTCTTACGCTGCTCCCACTGCAGTCCGTGGCACAATAGTGATGGGGGTGTTGGCCAGGACAGGCAGCTTGATGATTGCACAGCAACATGACAGAGAAGCTACAGGACACAGTGAAAGTGGCATAGGCAGGCAGGCAGGAGGAAGCAGTGAGGCCGGGTGTGACATGTACAGTGGTCACAGGACACCAGCTGCCCGTCTGGTAATGCTTGCATTTGAGGTGTCATGGGAAAAGGAGATTTTGCAAAGAAGTAGTTATGCTTGCAGAGTTCTGCAAATGGAGAAAACCAAACTGTACTCATTAAATGAAGATATCAAATTGGGTCAGTAAGAGGAAAAAGCTTTTGAAAAGAACAGAAGAACAAGCCAGAGATGTGAGAAGCTAAGGATGATCTATCTGAAGAAATGGGCCAGCAATATTGAGTTTTTCAAAAACTGCAGTAACTTCACATATGAAAGAAGAGAGCAATGACAAAAGTTACCATTGGAACCCAGCCTAATGCCAATTTTTTTTTTTTCTACTGAACATCTTAGGTGGATAATGCATCCATTTTCTGGAAAACTAAATTTCACCTCTGTTTTATGGTTATGAAAGAGTACAAAGAGGCTAGGTTAATTTTTATCCATGAAAGAGCTAAACTTCTTTGCCTCTATTATTCTGTACATTTGCAGAGACACTGACTTTCAGACAAGACAGAAGTCTCTCAGACGCTTGCTGCAGAACAGTAAGATTCACAGGAATATCAGTATAAGCCAGTGAAAACAAAATATTAGACTTCTAATTTTTTTACCTTATTGGAAAAATTATTTCTGCCTTAGAAAGTATTTTTACTTAGTATACAAAAACCTACATAAGCCTATTATAGTTACTGGTAATTTTTCCTTCCAAGTAGTCATTATAATATCAAAAGTAAAGCTTTTTTTTAAGTGATCTTCCTTGACGAGGGCTAAATTGCTATTAATATTCTATAAATATATTCAAAATAATAGACTGAATTAAAAAGAAACAGAAGATCTAGTTCAAAAATGGCTGTTTGAAAGAAATTGAGCATTTTGTCCATGTATCCATGGATATCCAGTTTGAAAAATTAAATGAGTGAAATCTGGCAAATACAGAAGGAAAACAAGCAGGAAAGGGGAAAAGATCTTTAGATAAAGTAATGAGATATGTTTTTTTACTGTATTATACTACATATTAGTAAATTGTCCAAAACTGTTTAACAACTTAAGAATTATTTTCCTTCAATAGGAAAACTTCAGAACTAGCTGAAAAGGCATGCAAGACAGAGTGACAGGAAAACCTCCTGTGTTCTGCACATTGTAATGATACGTGGGAAGTAAAGGAGATAGGAATACCGGGGCATAAGGACATCTGTCTTGTGAGGATAAACTGCTAATGTAAAAGAAAACAAAACCATGTGAAAATAATAATACACGTTAACATAACACAGAATACATTAATATATAGAAATAATTAAGATAATAATAAATTATAAATACCCCAGTACAGTAGTGATCCAGAGATAACAGATGATAACAAAATATGGATCCCTCAAGTCAGTGACTGACAGGGCCTTGGAGGAACCACTCAAGCACAGCTTGGATGATTTTTGGACCAGACTTTGTAAGTGATAGGAAAAGGGAAAATGATTGTGAGTCTTATGGGAATGAGGCACTAAAAGCCTTCTAAGGAAGGATTCTCTCATCCTTATTTATCTATTTTTGGATGAGCTTCAAAGTATATTACACTAAGAGAAATTCTGACTATAAAAAACATAATTTGGTTTGTATCTTTGGTAAGGCAGAGGGTCGGTATAATACAGCATTTATAACAAGTAAAATCCAATAGGCTGAAACTAGAAACAATTTCATTGATCCAACAATGGCTGTCTTTGCTGAGAACACTATTGTTTCATTATAAATCATAATATGTAAGGCTTTTTGTAATTAAAGAACATTTTTATTTTCCTAGGTTGGTGACTTGATGGAAAAGTTGTACTCTCTTAAGGAAATTTTCTGCTTTAGGGAACGCCTTTAAATATATCAAAATGGAGGGATCATTACCTTGTCTGCGGCTCATTTGCAATATAATCTCATTTTGGCTCCAACCATCACTGAATGGTAATGGATATTGATCAGTTGTTTTAGCAGTGGAATAACAGCTTCAATTTAATGACTGTGTAATAACATTATAATGGCTGAGACTGTGAGCAAAAAATGTTCATTATTTCACAAGCCACACAAGGCAGCATTAGAGCTTTTAATGGTTTTTTGTATGATTTAATTGTGCACCAGGTTGTACTTTTATACATGCAACAACAATAGTACACAGAGGATTACGGGGGACTTTTTAATGTAAAATATGTACAACTTATGCAAATAGAGCTGATGACATTTCCATTTTTATGTCTAGAAACCTGCCTACTTTTGAATAAACCTAAAGCATTTAATTTTCTTTCAATGACACAAGGAATTATAAATGTAATCTCAGCAGAAGCAAATGTAAGTGGCTGTGTCCTTTCAACTGACACGCCTGCTTCCAGCCAAAGGAGGGCTAACCATAGGATTAGAAAGAATTAAAGAGAACTACCAGGCATGTTAAAAATCAGTCTCCAAATTTACCAGATCAGACAAGCTGACAAAAAGTGGAAGTTTTTTAGTGCACTAATGTACCAAAGCTTCATTAGTCACTATTTGCAGCCATGCTACAAAACACTTTCTCATATTTCTTTTTCTTTTTTTCCCTCTCTTTTTCCACAAGATTTCTTTAATTTCATTCTTTTCTAGTTGCGCTTCTTGGAACTATATCCTATATATCTTTCACCTCTGAAAAATGCCAGCATTTTCGAAGAGGTTTGAATTCAGTTATTACCTTGACACCATGTAAATTACTACTTTAGTGAAATAATTTCTTTTTTTTTTTGAGTGTAATGTCACACTTTTAAAAAAATTTCCATTCAAGCATTGGAACAGAAAATATTGAATTGTTGTCTAATCAATTAGAATAGTGGCAAACCCCCCAATTTTGAATTTATATGCAATATTAATTTCCATTATTTATATATTTGAGAAAAAAAAATTGCTTCATTTAGAAAGTGCAAAATTAAATCTTCTCTTCAAAAAAGTCAAAATACTGCCATGCAGTATTATTTGGAAAAAAAAAATTGCTGACATGGAGCTGTGGAAATTATTTAAGTAGGTCTAATATAATCTTTAAAACATTACCCTGAAAAAATATGAAAAAGCTAAGAAATTTTTATAGTTGAATAGGCAAATGTAGTTTATTCTTAGAGTTACTAAAATATTTGAGGAAATCTGGATCTTTTTGAGAATGAAAAATGTTTGAAACTCATGATGAGGTTAAGTGAGATTCCTCACTCTAACCTGAGAAATAACTTCTTTATTTTCTGTTGGATGATTTGATCACAAATATGTATTATTTTAGTGGAGTAATAACTGTTCTGACCTACAAAACTGCAGGGTAGTATTCCTGTTCAGTAGTTCTAAACCTCTGAAATCGTTTTCATCAGTTTCAGAAGGTACTGAGCTTGAGTGTGTCTCCCAGCTCCCTGGCAGTTTTTATGGTGGCACATAGCTCCACCTTCATGAATCTAATTGTAGCCTTAGGACCACAGTTTTAAACTTTTGTGAACATTTTAAAAATTTTTATGGTTTTAAATTTATTATAGTTTTAAAACATAATATTCTAGGAAAATATCTACATCTAAATATTTGCTTTTCTCACAACTTTATTCCTTAACATATTCTGCTTGTCAAACACTCATGGAACAGCTCAGAAGAGAAAGTAAGAACACATTTTAGAAGAATTTTGAGGATGAAAAGACCAAGCTTATCTTATTTGTTTCATCAGCATATACAGATAATACTTTCTAGGCATTGCTGTAAAATAGGCTATCAAATCCCACCATCACTCTGTTTTGAAAGTGGAGTAGATATACTGTGAATCACATCAGACATTAGTATGCTAATATCCCATCTCCTGCAAAATTGGTTTGACATACACAATTATCTGTCTAGATGCATTGAGTGTGCCAGAACCTTCCATTATCAGGAATGAGGGTACTTTTCATTTGCTTTCCTACAAGTGCCTTGTATATGGATTAAATCTTTCTTGGATGCTTTGAGTTTCCAGAGAAGTGCAGGTCTAACAGAGAATTTATCTTTAGTATTCTTCCATGCTATTATTATTCTACATTTGATTTTACTCCTAACTCTATGTGTTGCTCTGTTGCAGTTTGGGCTCTCTTTGAGGCCAAATAGCAAGAAATTGATCCAGTTTATTTTGGAGCATGACACTAATTTAACAGGTTATATCAACTTTTTACATATTCCAGAAAAGCTTCTTTTGAGCAGCTAAAGCACTTACATTTCTAACACACAGGCATCAGAAAGTACACATGGAACTTTTCATTTCAATAACTTAAGCAGAAAAATACAGTTTATTTGTAAACTGTATCTATAGCTTGAAACATTAGCTTTAAATTGTATATCTTTAACGCTAAAACTGAGTTTTCACAATTCTGCCTTTCATGCTTAAAGATATGATTTTATACTATTTATCCCAGCTAAGCACCATTAACTGTCTGTATTTAGTAACTTGCTGATATTTGTCCCACCTCACTAAATTCCAACTAGTGTTTGCTTGCAGCCATTCTGATTTCAGATGTCAGTGTAGTAGTAACAGCTCATTTTAACAGGTGGCACAGCATTCCTTAAATGTATTCAGGATCCCTGGCATAATTTATTCATAAATTAACTCTATGAACCTCGCTTTCACATACTGATCAGTTCATACTTTAATTTCACACATTGATGAGCACTGCATAAGTAAGTGTGAAACACTTCTAAAAATAGGTAGGAAGGATATAACAGGACAGGAAAGTATCCTGTTAACTTCAAGTAAAGACCAAGCTCACCACAGCTGGGAATCTGGTGTCTGCCTGGTAAAAGCAACATATTAGATGCAACTAATAGTACTTCAGTACTTCTGTAATTTCTGGTTTTGATCAGTCTGGGGTACTGTGAATGATCACACCATTGTGATAATGAGCCAGTGATGATGTCTTTGAACAGATGGAGTATATTTTCTGACCCCTATTGTTATTATTTAATATTATATGTTCTCATTGTTTGAGGTCTTTGATTTGCTCTCATCTATGGTTGCATTGCTTAATAACCTTATATATAGCTGTGTAGTAATTGGTTGTGTTATTAATATATTTAGGAGCCAATGATCAGTGACTAGTCAATAGCATTTAATATATCTATTTTGGTCAAAATATAATAAACACAGGCTATTGCTGTAAGTTAAAAGCAGGACTACAGCCTTTGCCTCCCTGGGCAGCTGAGCAGATCACTTTTTCCATGGACAGCTGCATCATCTAAACTCAGAGCAATCAGCCAGTGCTGAGCTGCATGAGCAGTCAAGGCCTAACCCTCCTGGAATAGTGGCAATTTGTCTTACAATCAAACAAACAAGCGAAAGAAACCCAAATACCCAAATAGAACAACACAGTGTAATGGCTAGAAGAAAAATTTCAGGCAGAAAATAAACTGGTGGCTCAAGTAGGTTGCTTGCTTTTAGAGAGAATAGATAAATAAATCTAGCCTTTGCAGGTATAGCCTTCATCATGATGCTATTATTTTATATTATGTTATGTAGTAAATAACATTTAGATGTATGTGAAAACAGTAATGAAGAAAAGGGGGGAAACTTGTCACTAGGTAAGTGATAACCTTATATTTACCATTTTAAACTTACTTCCTTTCCTTAGTGGAAAAAATTTTCTAATTGGCTTTCTCATGGGAACAAATAGACAAAATATATTCAAAATTGTGCCTCTTTTCTTTCTCTTTTTTTTTTTTTTTTACTTTAAGTCTAACCTGTATTCTCTGTTCACTCCAGTTCTTGGGTTTAATTTCTGGAAATAATTATTCACCACTGTGTCAGGTGCTCATTTTGCTCAAAACCCACGGTTTCAACACAATGGTTTTTAAAAGCTGTCTTAAAAACAAAGCTCAGTTTTTAAATTGAGCAGATACATGTGAATCTAGAAAGTTTCGTTCTCTGAATTTATTCATCATTCTGTATAATAGGACCAGTATTCAACAGAAAAGGAACTTCATGTGGAGCTTTCCACTGCAGCATGTTGATGCCAAGCCTAGGATGTGCTGGGAGCCACAGAGGAGCAAGTTATGTTTAATTGGTTTTGCTTCATATAATTCACCTTAATTTCCACTAAAGCTGATAGAAAATCTTTTATGTTGTAAGGGAACATAAGATCCTTGATCACTTTGGCACTTTTGAAAATGTTAGAAATTCTGTCTCTGGTTATTTTTGATATTTTTCTCCTAGTCTTGCTAGCAGCTAGATACTGACTATCTAATGTTTTGTCTTGAGATTTCGGGCAGGGTTTTACTTTCAAATGTAAAGGTGAAAATTGTAGTTACCCTTTCTTACAAAGTAGACCTTCATATTTACTCTTATTTCCTTTTTTCCACATAAAATTAAAGTTATCTTCTTACTTTGGCTCCAGACATGCTTGTGCTTTCTCCTTTCTTCAAGAGGCAGTAATCCAATTTTCTTTTCCCTTTGGAAAAAAAAAAAAGTGTTAATAATCAGAAGGTGATCAGCAAGTTAGTAATTTTATTGTATAGGCTATTAGGAGACGGAGCTGCTGGACTGAGTCCAGAAAAGGCCACCAAGATGACCAGAGGGCTGGTGCACCTCTCTTTGAGGAAAGCTTGAGAGATTTGGAACTGTTCAGCCTGGAAAAGAGAAGGTTTTGGGGAAACCTCATTGCACCCCTTCAGTGCTGAAATGGGCTTTACAAGAAAGATGGGAACAGACTTTTTAGCAGGGCCTATTGCAATACCAGGGGCAATGGTTTTAAACTGAGGGAGGATCAATTTAGATTAGACACAAGAAAAATTTTTTTGCATGTTTCACAAACATGAAGTTTCTAGGAACATGTTGCTTGGAGAGGTGGAAACATTCCATCCCTGGAAACATTTAAGGCTATGTTGGAGGGGGCTCTGAGCAATCTGATTTAGCCAAAGATGTCCCAGCCCATGGAAGGAGGCTAGGACCACATGGCCTTTAAATGCCCCTTCCAATTTAAACTATTCTATGAAGATTATATTATAATTATAAAGTTATTATATTGCATTATAAAGTTATAATTATTGCTTCAGAATTTACAATCCCATTCTGCCATTTTGATGGTCTCTCCAGCCTGACTCCTTCTCATGTTATTCATTTGTTTATCTCCTCTCAATGAAGGTGGGGGGACACGTTGTGTGATTTACGAGCTACAATTGAATTAGAAAGCATAACACAGCAGAAAATATAAATATTTGAGTTTAATTTTTTTGGCTTTTGGATAAATTATTTCATATTCTCATAGAAAAATTGAAATGTTTCATTTCTCAGTTACTTGATTTTCTAACAAAATTTCAAAATATCTTTTTTTTTTTTTTTTGCCAGAAAATGAGATTTTTGTACTGGGAAAGAAATTTAACAGGATTCTACTGACCAGCTTGCATTATTAACTATTACAAATGCATGTCTTATGTATAATAAGACTGAAGGGAAGTAATATCATTTTATTCTGCTTCAAATTTTCTATCTTTTTGTTTTGTTCTTTTTTTTAAGAATGAAAATTCCCAGAGAAATCTATGAAATTTTAAACACTAAACTTGAGTAAAAAGCAGCTCCAAATATCTGCTTAAATAGTTCTCTGCTTCACACTGCAGAGGGAAGTTCAATTTATTAATGTTAACCTACTGTGCCTGTTTAAAGTACTGGTTTAAACTTTCTTATTTATGGATTCCAAAATGTATTATAAAATAGCTCAGCTTTCTTTTCAGTGATGGAGCTCAGCTCCTGGTGCTTGGGTTTCTTTATCCCCTCCTCTCCCACTTTCATGCTTATACTCCTCAGCAGTTCTCTATCTCTGACCTGCTGCTATAAAGCCACTGTCACTTATTTTCTGCTTCCTCAGGTGAAAAAGGAGAATAGAAAGTTGAGTGGTGCCATTAATTGCAACTCTTAGTCAATGCCTCTGGTAGCAGTAAAAAAATAAGCAATGCAATGAAGCCTCCCATGATGCAAAAGAAAATCATGCACTGTGCCTCTCTGGTACTGTCTTTATCCCAAGTGAAGCCACAGTGGCTGAATATTTTGTTCAGGAACCAGAGGGACTCTAAGAGGCACTTGCTTAGGAATACAGCTCATCATCTTGAAAAAGAACTGAAAACTAAAGTGCTAAAGCTGCTCACTCTGTTCCAATGATGTACATGTATCTGTGTTGAAAACAAGTACTTGTATCAAACAAACAGGACGTATTTTGATTTAGCAATGTTTCTTTTTCTCTAATGCAAAATTTTAGTCAGCAGTCTTATTATTGTGCTTCTCAGTCTTTCAGAATTTTTTTAGACATGTATAATTTGCTTGTTTTACAAAAAGTCAAGTGTTAAAGCAAAATAAGAAAAAAATACAGTTGCTCTGTATATATGAGCATGTGAGGGGCTCCCACATTAGCTGTTACATATAGGCTGTCTTTTACAGCCTTAATTATATCATCACTGGAAAATCAGTTGCTGTGTATCTAAATTCATTTGCACACATTATGCTTTTCACCCCTGAGGAGTAATAAGGCATATAACTGCATGTGAAAACTAAACCAGTGAAATTTATGTTATGCCGGTGTTTATTTTGTTGTAAAATTGACTTTCAACAAGCAATCCAATATCCAGTAAAGGGCTCTGATCAGGCAGGCTTATAATGTCATTAAATGCTGCATTTGTTAATGGCTGCAAATATTTTCTTTCTTACTACTTAAGGGTGTCGAAAAGCTTCTTCATGGCTGTAGAAATGAGCTACAAATGAGTGCCTACATATGGCAGGAAAGTAATTCAGCCATTGTTCTTCCTCTTTAAACTGAAAGAAAAATGTCAACAAGGACAAAAATGGCAGAGAGATCACAGACACCCCTCAGCTTGGTGGGTATCAGTCTCTGGAATAATTTCCTGAAGGAACCAATGGAAGCTGGATTTTTGAACCACTGGAAACATAATGTGTTGAAGTAGTGAAGAACAAAACAGTCTGGACTTCCCATGGACAGTGATTCTGAGGCTTAGGTCTGTTATAAATGAATTGTCAAATTCATTAGATTAATAATTTGCACAAGCCAAATTTTTAATATAAAAACAAATAAAATTTATTTTAATCAAATTGACAATCAAAATCAGCCGCTATAAAAGAAAGCAGGGCCAAGCCTAGGTTCTTGACTCTGGGTGACACATACACAGCTCTGACCACCAGCAGTTCAGAGAGGTAAGTGCACACCTTAGAGATGTTTGAGTCCAGTTTTTATACTGTTTTTCTTGCTCTTGGCTATGAAATCCATTGTCCTTTTCATTCTTGATGATACTCTGGTCCAGTGCTCAGTGGTCCATTTAGATGTTGATGTGTCCAAGGATTCTCTTTGTGCTCTGGTTGATGGTTTCCAGTAACTCATCCCAACATATGATGATCTTTCCGAGAAATCCTTATATGATTACAATGAGGTATCTCGAGCAATAGGTCCATTCATCAGCAATGTCCAAGGAGCAGCAGATCCTATCTCTTGCTTCTTTCAGATGGAAAAAGATTCTTGTTGGGTAAGGTGAAATCATGGGTCTGAGGTCATCTCCCCTGAGCTTGCCTGCACTTCTTATGTTAATTAGTACCTTCCTTGAGCAAGATGTCATGAGACTTGCCAAGGTGTACTCTGAACACAACTAAGTTTAAACATATATACAATTTACAAGATATAGTTCACATTTTAGATTCCACATTAATAACTTATTCCATTTATAGCATTTTAATTTCTTATGAATTTTGACCCATCTACAACAGGTCTAAGATCCAGAAGACATTCCTCAGACACTGCTGACCTTCCCCACACTGATCAGGTGTTACCTAGGTGCTGGTACCTTCCCACACAGAAACAACCTAGTGTTAACTTTCTGTATTAAACCACTGTGTTAAACCCACAGTTAAACTGCTGTGGGACTACGTCCGTTCCCTCCTCACTGAGTGCAGTTCTCTGTCATGGTAAGAAAGGAGATGGGTTTCAGCTTCTTCAGGTGTGTTGCTCTTTGTTTTCCTATCTGGCATTAGTTCAACACTGTTCTTCAGCTGCAGCACAAAGGAGGTGATTCCTTCTGGAAAGAAATCTGTTTCCAGCAACCTCCACTGAGAGAGAAAGTGAAGATGCTTTGTTACAACAATACCTCTTGGGACTAAAGGTGTGGAAATCAACCAAATGAGCTTCAGACTGTGATTCAAACAGCAGCATTTGAATATTCCCTATGGTACAACAGGATCAGCAGCTTGTTTTAATATCTTTATACTTTAAGCCATAGCATTACTCAAGAAAAGTGAAAAAAAGCCACTTAGCCTTTTGAAGGAAAAAGCTTATGGAGGATGTATGAGTGAAACAAAGGTTGAGATTTGGTAGCTGTGCAGTTGCAAAAGGAGTCCAGCTGTCATTTTGCCTGCCAGGAGGCCACACTGACTGACATTAACTGCTGCTGGGAATTTCTATTGCAGGTTTAGAGAGTTTTGCACCACTGTAAAGCAAATGAAACCCATAATCTCCCTTTGCACATTTTTCTTTAATATGGGAATATATTCTGAGGTAAATTAGAAGTAAAATCTATCTCCATCTTCTGAGATACTACCTGCAAAATCAATACTAAAAGCAACACTGCAAGGATACAAATTTTGTTGTAGAGTCCAAATTTTTTTCCCACTTCTCGACCCTTTGGCCACAATTTACTTATTGTTTCTGAATCTTAACAATGAGATGTAAATTTCTGCTCTTTATAGTATATTTTTTTCAAATTCTATCATTACCTATTGCTAATTTATGCATAGACCACATGAGAGATAACAAAGACCAACTGAACTGAAAAAAATATGTAGAAGTCAAGGGAATTAATTTGAAATCTGTGAAAGTGCAAACTCTGTCAGTTACCCAAGTAGTCATAAACAGGTTGCCATCAAAAGCAAAGGAGTCTCTAACATGAAGTGCAGAACTCTAGTACGGATTAATATTTTAATTAGTGTTATTGTAGAAATAAATTAATCTTACAGAGACCAGAATCTGTCCATTCCAAAAGATACCAGAATTACTGTAAAAGAAAGTTAATGAAATGATAAAAATTTGGATAGGAGTTAATTTGATGTTTCTTGAATCAAATACTTGGGGCTAGTCTTATCTCAACCATAGAAAATTACAAGTATATTTCTTCAATTACTCTGGTTTTGCTGCTTTTTGAAGGGACTTAAGCCCTTCCCATAGCCTAAATATTTCTGATTCTGTAGCCATACAAGAGTCAATACTGGCTGCAGAGACCCAAAAAAGGATGAACTGGGGTGGTCCTGCTCAGCTTCTATAACTATTTGCTGTGGATTTTTACAGTACTTCTTTTCTTTCTTGCAAGGAGCAGTCAGATTACAAAACCATTTTAATTAAACTGGAGCAGAGGCAGATCCGGATGAATGTCATGGGGCAGGTAGGGAAAACACAAAACAAGGATAACCACTAATAACAAAGCTGTTTGGGGGGAGGAAAGTGGATTTATGGGCATTTAGGGTTTGGGTATTTTGGTTTTATTTTCTTTGTGGCTTAGTTTGGTTTTCTTGTTAGTTTTGTTTGTTTGCTTTAAATCATTGAATTGTTTGCCTCAGGCATCAGACACCTATCTATCAGATACGGGATAGAAAAGATAAGAACATATGAAGAAAAATATTAGTGAAAAAATGTGGCATAAACAGGTGAAAGAGAAATGTATAAGCAGGTGGAAGTAGGGTGGAGGCAGTTTTATTTCTTGACAATTAGATATGAAAATCCTAGGTATAGATGTAACAAAAATTAAAATGGTCTCGAAGCCCACACTAGAAGGAATTGCATTAGAAAAGGTCTAGTTTTTTCTTGTCAAAGTGCAGCAGTCTCTACACAGCACTATTCATCCTCTTATTATAAAAGGAAAAATCCTTAATGGATTTCTGTCTTCTCAGAGCATGAACTTGAGCAGTGACTTATTTATGCTTGGATGGTTACCTAAAAATAAGACATGAAAATGCACATGTTTGCATTTGTAAATGTTAATAAGACAAGTTAGAGAAGTCACTGTCTCATCCTGATGTGTGCAGTCAAATGGAGAGGACAAAATAGACTGGGCTTTCACACACAGAGTGAGACATTGGGGGGAGCAAGTAACAGAAGTGTAAAGAGACCATGAAGAGTTTAGAAGCAGAGGAGGTGATTTTGAATTCTGTCCTTGATAAAATAGAAATGAAGCAAGGGAAGAGGTGGTGAGATAATTGCAGGTTCCTGCAACTTGCTTGGTAAAAAGCTTAATAGGTCCAAGAATTACTGACACTGGCTCTATTTACTTTGTAATATTTATAGAGATTATCTTACCATTAGACTGACACTACCGGATATTTACTCTGCAATCAAATGACAAAATCTACCATGAAATGTGGTAAAGAGAAGAAATATGGCAACAGTGATTTTCAACTTTATTCATTATCAAAATAATGATAATAACAACATAATTTAGGGCACTTCTGATGCAAGAATGGTTTTCAGAATGATGTACATGCAACTCATAGACCAAAATAAAGTTATTTCACCCAATTAGAGTCCATTGAGATATTTACTCTGATGTTATTTTTGGACACCTTCCATCAAGCTTGGACAAGGTCCCACTTCTACAAGGAGCCTGGGGTAATTCCACTGCAGTAAAGCATTGGGGAGACAGGATTATTGTCTCCTCAGACCTCCTCCATTGCTAGGAAGACAGAGGAAGAGGCATATCTAAAGGAAAACTGTGAAGTCTGATTAGCTAAAATGTAGTCTAGAGGTATTTATTTTTTCCATTGACTATTAAAGGAGCCTAGGGTCGTCATAATCCTAATACAAGCAACTCTTCTAATTGCATGAAATTAGATAAATAGCACTCAAGCCTGAATTCAAAAATCAAATAGATTAAAAATAAGTTCATTAGAACCCTGCCTGAAAAGATTAGGCTCTGATTGGAAGACCTCCTGTGTATGCCACATGTTTGTAAAATTATTTGTATGCCCACTCAGTCTCAGTATAAATATCATTATCAATAAATATCATTATCACTTTCATTGCCTTCATGTCTTTTGCATTTTATCCTACAAACTCTGAAATCATTGATTTCAGAGGTAAATGTAATCAGTGTAGCTTATAGTAAAGTACTTACTAGCAATGTGCCTTCAACAAATTTGAATTTGGACCATTACTTTTGATTATATGATAAGCATATAAAAAATAAAGAGGATAGATATTAAGATCATAAGACAGCTTCAACAAGTGAAGTATATCAGAGTTACTGAAGATGAAATTATAACTTGCAAACTGATTTCTAGTGATCGCAAAAAAATTCAAATGACCATGAAATCAAAAAATAAGTCAAAAGAAAATCTATTTGTGAAATGGATGCTTAGATCCTTGTTTCAATAAATATTTAATGAAAAGCTATGAAGTAAACAAGAACAAAAGGACAAACGTTTATCCTTTCCAAAATTTATAGAAAAATATATCCACTGAGGATATACACCTCAGCTTCACAGAGCAATGAATGAATTCACAAATATATTTGCATATGCCTCACATCCAAGATTTCCTTGCTCCTGGGCACTATTTTTCGAAAAGCAGAGGAGGGTCCCTTATTTCATTCCTCTCATTGAAAAGGCTTCAAATATGAGAATACAATCTGAGAGAAAGCAAATCTAAATCAGTAAAAGAGTGGCAGAATGAAAGACCTGACAAAATGCCTCCCATCCCTTGAAGAAAAATATGTGATAACAAACTGTTGGTCTAAATTTATGTATCATTATTCTCATCCTAAATGGATGACAATGATGTATTAAAGTTGGTAAAGAATGACAACATTGTCAAAGCATTGATTTCACATTTCCTATTTTTTTGTACAACAATAAAATTATTATGGCCACTCAATTATTTTTTTTCCATTTCATATAATGAATCCAGATTTTTTCACTATCAAATCTTCCTCATAACAAAAGACCTCATTGAAGACTGTCTAATTTTTATTATCCAGCTTTCATTCTTTTTGCTTGATTCAGGAAATCACAGGTTATTTGCTGCACCTGTACAGAGAAAATCTATTCTAATGACACTGGTATTCTGCAAGCAATTCTAGCTTTTACAGGTAAAAATGTTAATTTTGAAGTACTGTCTTACTTTGTGCAGCTTTACCCATATTTTTCGCATAGTACAGTCAGAGTCAGCCTAGTTTTGTGCAGTGCAGAGATTTTTGTCTTCTCTGTCTTCTCTCCCTGTGGGCTGAGATGCTGTAAATTGTTTCTGGAAAAGTTTCAGAGCTGCCTGTAGCATGCTTTTAATGTACGTTCTCAGAAGACTACTGGGAAAGAAAGTTTAGCTTTTGCAGCCTTGTCTGACATACACCACGTTCCCAGAATGTGTTTAATGTATGTCTTTCCACTCCTTTATTCACCTTATGTAAGGGCATCTATTCATAGCTGATTAGGAAGTGAGCAAGTGATCACTGCCAGCTCTGCTCCCAAGGTGCTATTCTTTGCTGTTTCTCCCTCCCACAGCAGGATACAGAGTTATATCAGGGGAACTTTGGTTTGGATTGCTTGGAGAATTCAGATGTCTGCACAATGGTGACACCTTGTCAGACTGACACTGAGGCTGTAGTTAGTAAAGCAACAAGAGGCTTCTTCAGTGGTTGGGACTACAGCTTCACCTAGAAGAATAAAGCAGCATAGCACCACTGCTGAAACCAGAGATTATATCATCAAGATTATTCAGAATTTCCAGTTTTAAAGCTCAAGCTGAGTAGCAGAACTCTTACAGGTTAGAGGATATGGAAATCTCATTCCAGATATAAAAGGGAACTGAAAAGTCAGAGACGGTAAATTTTTTCTCTCTTTGTTATCTCTTGACAAAGTCAGGTGTGCTTCATGGAAAATTGCAAAAGCAATTGGGAAACTCTTGCTTCTGGCCTTCTTGCTGCAAACAAATACATGTTTAGAATTATTCATGGCATTTTGAGCAGTGGTTTCATAACCTCCAACAATTAGACCCAGAATTCACTTGGGCAGGACAAGAGCTTTAACTTCAGATTTAGTTTTGCCAGGCAGAATTCCCTGTATAGCATAGGGAGGACCCAGCCATTGATTGACACTTTTTCATAATTAAATATTAAACCTCAAAAGTGATTACTGGTTTCTAGTTAGGTAAGCATCCTCGTTTCCCTTTCTTTGTTCAAAATCCTGCCTCTGGTGGTACTACTGGCAGGATGCTCCGCTTCTATTAACATTCTTTAGAGCTCAGCCTACACAGTGGCTTTCCCAAACACAATTTAACTTCCTGCTTTTCGCTGAAGAAGAAAGGATTATAAAAAATTTATAGGGTTGGCTTGCAGTAACAAGAGAAGTGCCAGTAGAACACTATGCCACAGGACAGCAGTTTTGAAGGATTCATCCTTAAATATAGCCACAGTTGAAATAAATACACAACATGCAGAGAATGTAGGTACAGGACAAACCTCTGTCTCATTTTCCAGAAGGGGTTGAAATTATTAATCGGATAGAAAAGGAAACTCTGTATATTTTCACAACACAAATTGGTTATGCTGTCCAAAGAGACTTAGAAAAATCTGTGTCTGTCTAAACACCAAAAAATGTGTGAGATACTTCTTTGCCTTTTTTATCTGCTGTCTTTTTAGCAGTGGATCTGGTACAACATATTTGCATAATTAGTTCCATCCCAGTCAAAACTGGCTTTGTTAGAAGTAGGGAATTTTAAACCTCTCTGCATCTATATTTTCTCATCCTAATGATAAGTGTGAGTTAAGGTGAATGGAGACTTCATCTGGAGTGTTGTGTCCAGCTGGGAGCTCCTCAGTACAAAAGAGACATGTATCTGCTGGAGTGGGTCCAGAGGATGGCCACAAAGATGACTGAGGACTGCAGCACCTCTATTACAAGACCAGGCTGAGTGAGCTGGGCCTGTTCAGCCTTGAGGCAATTGAGATGGAACCTCATCACTGGCTATAAGTATCTGAAAGGAGAGTGTTAAGAGGATGGAACCATGTTCTTCTTAGTGATGCCAAGCAATAGGACATGAGGCACTGGGCAGAAACTGATGCACAGGAGATTCTACCCGAACATGAGGAAGAACGTTATCGTGTGGGTCACCACACACTGGAACATATTTCTCAGAGAGGGGGTACAGTCTCCCTCACTGGAGATATTCAAGAACCATCTGGACACAACCCTGTGTCATGTGCTCTGGGATGACCCTGCTTGAGCAGGGAGGTTGGACCGGATGACTGTGGTCCCTTCCAACCTGACCCATTCTGTGATTCTGTGAAATAAATAATTGAAGACTCTAAAATTGTTTTCCTAACAAGAAATATTATTTCAGAAAACAGTGCAATTTATGTATATTTCTGAATGTATTTGCACACCAATAGAAAGAAAAAGCTTTCAATAGTATGAAATGGTTCCTTTCTATTCATATAGAAGAGATTCTATAATAACCAATTGATTGTGAAGCAATTTCTGTCTCTTTGAAAGAAGACATCTGAATAACATTTTCAAACTTCTGTTGGCTGAAAGGAACACTTTAAGACACAATTCTGAACCATACAGGCAAAATCCTGGTGTCATTGGACTCAAGAGAAACTTAGCTCTGTGCTAAATAGAAACAAACTCAGATAGACTTTGATGCTTTCTTCAGATAGACTCAGATAGAAACAAACTCAGATAGACTTTGATGCTATGTCCTTGCCTCCTGGAAGAAGTCCAAGAGGTTCTTTCAGTTTCATAAAACTCATAAGAAACTGTAGCAGCTGCCTATATAAGGGAAGTTGGGAAAAAAGAAATCAAGCTTCTTTGTGGTAAGAGGCTCCTCATAAAATAAATTGTTGTCCTGGTGCTTTGCTTTGAATTTGATACCAAAGCGATACTGATTCAAGGGCACAGGGAATGGGCTAAATTGTGCAGAATTCTTGGGTGCAGATTTAAGGCAAATTTATAGGAGAATACTTTCTCCAGTGTATTAAATTGTGGAAGAATCAAATACTACATGTTGGTGAGAAACAGATGAGATAAGGAAATTGAGATAATATAGCTAAGGTGGAATCTTACAGAAGAAATTAAAACTATAGGTGACACCTCCTGAATGGAGGTATCTGCACTGGAGCTCAATGCAGCTGCAAAATTTGTAAGCACTTCAGATGAGCAAAGCAAAGCACAAAAGCATTAAACTTTGCATCATCTGGCAGGCCAACTAAAAGGACAGACAACTCCTGAATTCCAGCCCACAAATAAGTGCTTCAGAGGCAGAGAACTCTGCTTTTACTACGCCCAGTCATTTCACACACTTGAGCTTGACATGGTGCTCCGATGCCTTCCCGGGCTAGCGCAAGATCCTGCCAATGAGCAAATGTCTGCTTGCCCCGAGCGGGACAGATGGAGAGCAATCCCGGCACATGGGGGAATGGGAGAATCACCAGCTTGGGTTCGCCCCGCTCCCGATGGCTAGTGAGCCAGAAGGGGGTGGGATAAAGCAGAGGGACTCTTCATGGGGGATAGAGGGTTTATGGGAGCACAGCAAAACCCACAAGGAAAGATAAGCCACATGGCTGGCGGGGCCGTTTTTGTACCCTGACAAATGGGCGTGGAAAACACACAGTAACCAATGATACACCAGCCAGGGGGTGTTACTGGGGCAGGGAGAAGGGGTTACAGCAAATGGGAAAAGGGGTAGGTGGGGAGGAGCAACAGAGACCAATCAGCTGCCTAAGAACCTAGAGAAGTACCTAGATCACTCTGGGAAAGCGGTCTGATAGGAGAAATACGGAGAAGGGAGATATGAAGCTAAAAGGTAAGGCATGGATTTATGTATTTTTCACAGCCTTATGAATGCTCAAGGCTTTTGGGGCTGGCCCTGGGGTTGGTCATCATTCACTGCAACAACATGGCACTTGTGTTATTTCAGTGTGTGACAATCAACATGAAAAAATGTAGATCAAATCTTTAACGCTGTTCACCTTTGAGAATGACAAGCCTAAGTACTAATGTGGGTGGGGAAGAAAAGGAAAAGGTACACATCCTGTTTCTATTTTTCTCCCATCCCATCATTTATCCTATTTTCTTTCCCAAATTACAAAGAAAGCCAGTCTGAAGCATTGCTCATATATCCCGAGGCTGTCCCTTGTAAGGTACCACACAGTCCTTCCTTCTTTCCTTTGAAACTCGTGTGAGACATGCAGTGCAAATAAAAATACCAATGGCTTGCCACTATGTTGCTCTAAGTAGGACAACCAGCTTCCCTTTCTCTTTAATTGTATCTAATTACAGATTATCTTGACTTTTCCCAAGGTCTGTCCAGGCTCAGTGAGGTACCTGTAAATTAAACCAGATAAGAATGAAATTATGGCTGAAAAGCATGTTTAAGTTCTCAAGGAAAAGCAGTAACTCTTTCATTTGTGACACTTTATAGGCTGAATATATCTGGTGAGTCTTGCTGAATCCTTCAGTGTTAATGAAGTATGGAAGCACTAGCCACAATGAAAAGTGTCGGGATCTGGCCTGCCTTAAAAATGTATTTACACAAATGGTCCTGTCTCCTTTAGAGTGAAAAAAATTTTGCTTGCACAGTTGGGATGCCTTACAAGTTCAAAATCATCAAAACAAGTGTAGTTCAGCACATGATCAAGCATAGAATGGGCTGCCCAGGGAAGCGGTGGACTCACAGTCCTTGGAGAGATTTAAAAGATGTGTAGATGTAGAATTTAGGGATATGGTTCAGTGGTGGGCTTGGCAGTGTTGGGTTAAGAGTTGGACTTGATAATCTTAAAGTTCTTTTCCAACATAAATGACCCTATGCTTAAATTACAATTATAGTTGCATTCTTTGTTTATACTTGGTTCAGCAGTACAAGTTAAATTGAATACAAATGGGGAAATTACCTACAAAATCTTGCTGTTGGTTTTCCCTAAAACAACTGAAAAATACGGCCCATGGATCCATTCATCCCTACTATGATGGGATGGTAGTCTGGGCTTTGCATTAGAGCCAGTCATGCATTAATGTCAAAGTGCCCTTGAGCACAAAGGAGAACAGTTGCTGTGGTGGTAATTGTAAATACACCTTCATGTTTGAGAAAGCAACAAACTCCTCATTTTGCCACTGGGGTCAAGCATCTTCCATGTGACTGGTCATACAGGTAATGGCTTCTAACTAACTCCTGCACTTCCAACCACAGACAGTTCAGTTAGCATTAAGTGACAAAATCTATATTTAGGATGGAATCTATCTCCATGAACTTTAGCCATCAAACAGACTGTCTAATCTAAGTCAGTCACCTAAGCAGATTCCCTCAGTCAATGGAGATAGGTCTTATCATAATTACATAGCTATCTGTATGACCTGAACCATTTATTTATCATGAAGCAATTTCCGTCTCTCTGTCAGTCTCTTTCTCTCTTCCACTCCTCTTTTTCTATTCCTTTCTATCTCTCTGTCCCTCTACCTCACATTTACTTTTAAATAAAATCCATACTGTTGACTTCTGCCTGTGGTCTTGTTTGCACTTTAATTCAGGCAGAGGCATCTCTCTAATAATAACTGAGTCTTCAAAGTTTGCTGAGGACAATTATATCCATTCATGGCGAGAAGGCATTCTGCAGAAATATCATTTTTTTGACAAACATATCACTTTGCCTTAGCTTTTGCTCAAGTTCATATGTATTGACAGGTCTTCAAGACAGAAAAGGACAAGTGAGGAATTTAAGAAGAGATTAAATACTATGTCTGGGTACCCTGGTAGATGGTGATTTTTTTCCTTCCTGATGAGTTCTGTCACCCAGCACAGAAAGAAAATGGAGAAAGCATTGAACCATAACATTGTGGATGTGTTTGTGTGCATGCAATCAGAAGTGCATTGTTCAGTATGTCAGTATGTAGATCAACTTGGTTTTGCTGTTGTATTCCATATTTTAAAATCTTTTTTTTTTTTCTATGAGACTGTAATAAGTGCTATAAATTCTAATAATTTATTATTTCTTTAATCTTTGTTCATGGTCTCCTAAGAAGGAAATAACTGTTTCTAAAGTTCAAAGCTTCCTGACTACTTTTGAAGTTATGACAGCACTGTTCTTGGGGAGGACTGTGATCTAGACAGCTGTCCCCCAGGAATAAAAGTAAATTAATGGGAAAAAAAAATCATAGAGATATAAAACGGTGCTTTCATCAATAGTGCTTTTCAGTTTTGCTTTATGATATGTCATCTGGTGTGGGAGGGGAAACAAAGTTGCCTGCACTTTGAAGTGGTAGCATGTTCTGAAGCTGTCATTAGTGCAATTCATACCTCTTCTTATGTACCTGATACATTGAGGTGCTCTGTGCTGTCAGGATACCTTGCAAAACCCAGGCCTGCACAAGCAGCCTGGAGGGCAAAAATCTGACAAAGAAAACTATTAACTGGAGAGCTTTGGTGTTGAATATATAAAATACTTTTTCAGTTAAGATGTTACAATTTTCTAGCTTTTTACAGAGATTTTCCAGCTAGCCTAGCTTTCAGAAAAATATCTTAGATTCAATTAGATACAACTAAGAAAAGTAGATTTCTCTTTAGCTTCTTTTAATCTCAAGTTGAAAAGTTAGATCATAGGTTGCACTCCTCTTTCTTCATTTTTAAATTATTAAGACAAAAAAATCTTTTCACATTATATTACAAATACATGAGTACATTCCTATAATTTTTATCAGTCTGCACGCATTTTCATAATGTGTTAATGCCTGTCTCGTACAGTTCTTTCTAATCTTAACAGGGAATTTTAATGTCTTCTTCTATGGCATAACCATCCCCTTAGTCAGTTGATGCATAATTAACACAGTGTCTCTTGTATGATAAAAACCAGTTATTTCCTTTACTGTGTGCATATCATGCAGCTTCTGTTAAACTTCCTTTCCTTGAAGGGTCAAAGAAAGCAGAGGTCACTACAGAACTGTTAATTCTTGCGATAGGTTGTACCTAATTACTTAATTATATTGGGGGACTGTGAGAGATTGAAATGCTTAATGGCTTAAACGCTGTCAAAATAATCTGAGGACTTTTGCCCACTGTAGTGAACTGCAAAGAAGCAGCTGTTCATGTGCAACCACCAAAGCTCACCTGTCACTGAATATGCCCACTAACTAGAATTTGGACTCCGCCGAGAACTTGAGATAAGATAAAGGTGGTTTTGTTTTTCAGTTATCCCAGGTCTAGGGGGGAGAAGAATGTATCCACAAATGATACTGGAAGAGAGACTGGAGTGTTGGTGGCTCAAACATTGAGGGGCTGAGCTGCCAGTGTGCAAAGTACCTGCCCAGGTGGAGAGGGTGAGCACACCCCTGCAGGCTGCAGCTGGGTGTTGAACGAGATAAAGGAAAGGGGCAAACCTGTGAGGCAGGTACCTTCTCTGTCCTCACTGAAGGGAACTCAGCTGTCATAACTCCCCTGCTGGGCATGTAACAGGCAGCTGTCACATCTTAGAAGGTGTTAAAGACTCCTGAAGTGTCATTTCATCATTCAGATGCCTCAATTCAGTGTGAAACTCCCCACCACAGGGGAGGCACCTGGGGGTTCCCACCTGAACCTTGGTGAATATAAACCCATCTGACCTCATGTTTCCTGGGTTTTCTCCATCACTGTCAGGGGATTTCCTCAAGAACTTGGCATATTATTCAGTCTGCAATTGCCACTTTGACAAACAGATACCAAAATTTCAAGCCTTGTCAAGGACTCCAATTGGTGGTGACTCTATACCTTTCTATTCTTATTCCCTCTCTTTCTTTACCCTATTTCTTTCTATATCCACCTCACCTTTACTGTTAATAAAAATTTCTACTATTGACTTTGTTATATGGTCTCATTTACGCCTTAATTTGGGCAGAGGCATGTCTCAAATTATTTTAATAACCAGATCATGACATTGACCTATATGACAGTTATTGTATGGCATTATTTTACCTGATAATGGATGGTGAACTTTAGCCAAAATAGAAAACTGCTTGGAAATAAGCTCAATATCTCCATATTTTGTACCCTCTGGAAGGACACTTTATCTGAGGCCTACTAAAGACCTAAGAAATTAAAGTGTTTTGAATTTTCTTTCTATGTTTTCTATCATAGATTCTGCTTTGAACTAAATTCCATTTAGGATTGGCTCTCACAGGTCACAGCAATGCCTACTGAGACACCAGTATAGAATTCCCAAGGGAGACAATCAGAGCAGGTGGTGCCAGTAAGATGACCTTTCACAGATGCTCTTCCTGCTTACAGTAATTTGTGGGTTAAATGATTCCTTAGAGACTGTTATCTTGGTATTTAATTATAACAGATGGACTCTCCTTCCCTGTCTTTTTCCAGTGATTTTTATTAACCCTGTCATCTACTAGAAACCTACAACCCTGTGGCAGGGTAACTACAGCTTAGTTACAAATTGCACTTGAAGAAACACCTTTTAGTTTCTATTGAAACTCTTTTTTTAATTGGAGGAGACTATGAACATCTGATCAGATTCACTCTTCATTATTTGTTCTCATATGCTATCAAGTCTATTCAAATTACTTGATGATGCACAGAATTGTCTTACCTCTTTCCTCACATTTGGTTGTTTTCCATGGCGTTCCCTGCTCTAAAAATACACTTCTCGTACCTAAGCCAGTTCACAGCTTTAATTATCCTAGATATCCTTTGCTGAAAATCCTCCAATTCTACTAATTTGGTACATTGCACAGAAAGCAAATACTAAACAGATTTCTCATTTTATTGCTGCAGTAAAACATAGAAAACCGGACAGTAACACGAAATTGTTATATTTCACTGCATTGAGTTTGCACGTCAGGGTTTTGGTAGTGGAAGAAGCTACAAGGGTGGCTTTTGTGAGAAGCTGCCAAAAGCTTCCCCCATGTCCAGCAGAACCAAAGCCAGCCAGCTCCAAGAGGGACCCCTGCCAGCCAAGGCTGAGTGCATCAGCAATGGAGGTAGTGCTGCTGTGGTAACATATATAAGAAGGGGAAAAAGTTGCTGCACAACTGAAGCCACAGAGACGAGTGAGAATATGTGAGGGAAACACCAAGGTCAGTGGAGAAAAAGAGGAGAAGGTGCTCCAGGTGCCAGTGCAGAGATTCCCCTGCAGCCCATGGTGAGACAGTTGTGCCCCTGCAGTCCATGGTGGAGTAGAGATCCACCTGCAGACCTTGGAGGACCCCACACCAGATCAGGTGAATGCTCAAAGGAGGCTGTGACCCTGTGGGAAGCCCACACTGGAGCAGGGTCCTGGCAGGACCTGTGGCTCCATAGAGAGACTAGACCCCTATAGAATAGGTTTGCTGGCAGGACTTGTGACCCTGTGGAGAACCCTCACTGTGCCTGTAGGAAAGTGTGGGAGGGACCCACACTGGAGAAGTTCATGAAGAACAACAGCTCATGGGAAGGGCTCAGATTGGAGAAGTTTGTGGAGGACTGTCTACCGTGGGAGGATCCCCATGCTGTAGCAGGGGAAGTGTGTGAAGAGGAAGGAGTGGCAGAGAAAAGGTGTGATTCTGTGACTGCAACCCCCATTCCTCTCCTCCTGTACCACTGCAGGGAAGGAGGTAGAGAAAATCTGAAGTTGAGCCTAGGAAGAAGGGAAGGGAACGGGGGAAGGTGTTTTTCAAGATTTGTTTTTATACCTCATTACCCTACTCTGACTTGACTGGTAATAAATTAAAGTAATTTTCCCCAAGTCAAATCTGTTTTGCCCATGACAGTAATTGGTGAATGATCTCTCCCTGTCCATATCTCAACCCACCAGCCTTCTGTTAGACTTTTTCTCTCCCTTGTGCAGCTGAGGAGGGCAGTGATAGCAAGGCTTAGGTGGGCAGCTGGCATCCAGCCAGGGTCATCCCACTGCATGCAGTTAGATTCACTTTTGCTTCTACACATCACCCTCCATTACATGAAGGGGAAAGTAATATGCTCCTTTAATTTTTGCAAATTATCCTTTCTAGACATTCAAACTACTGAATACTGAAAAGGTCAGATTACTGTAGTTCACCAGTGTAATTTATGATACGTCTCATGAATGCTAAGAAAGCACACATAGAGGAAAAAATGTAAACTGAATGCAAAAGAAAAAAATCAAATTAAGCCAAGGATGGTGTCCTTCAAGAATAATAGTTGAGTTTTAATTTCCTATTTAATTTGTATTCCATTTAGATGACAAAACTACAGCTGCCACTGAAATATTTTACAAATATTAATTCATCTGTACCTTAGTTAAATAGGTATTATGAAAAAACAGGGAGTGTGTTGATCTTCCAGTTAGAGCATATACCCTTACCTAAATTAAATAGTTTGCTCTCGGTGGCAAAGGAGGCACAGTTAGGAGGAAATAGAATCCAGAACTTCTTGGAAAAATTCAAAGTTTTCTTCCTGTAATACAAATGGGTAAATTTTTTAGAACTTTTTGGTGTGCAACAATCCTCAGATTGTTTCTAGATTCAAAATCTAGATTTCTAGATTGCACCTAGATTCAAAACTTGGTTGTGGTCCTGCTGAAGCTACCATTCAGACTACTCTGAAACAAAGTCAAGGTCAAAATGACGGTTTCTGTCATTATGTGAGGCTGCACTTTGCTAATGCAATAACACAGACCAGTAAGGCTGCAGGTGCAATTTCTTATTTGAATCTATTATATTCTATGACTCAATTCTATGACTCAATTCCTGGCTACCTGAGGTAACATCTCTTTCTCAAGGACATATTATTATGTTTGAGTGTAACTGAACAGCTGGAGTCAGGGACTTTCTCATACAGATAAATATGAGTTGCTCAAGGTATAGTCTGCAAGGGATACTTCCATTCTTATCTCACTCCTCCTAATCAGATATAACCTAGAAATAACTTTTCATGGGCCCTATTGTCTCGGTTTATGACAGACTAAGATATTTTTGGGAAAAGGAGTGGGAGATAAATACATGGGCATGAGTTAATTCTGCAAGGAATTAGTTTAATAGATCAACTTAAAACCAACTACAGTAATATTTTCTGTAAATGAATTTAATTTTTCTTTGAGTATAAGGGAGTGAGAGGCTGGACAAAATGATTACTGGCTCAAAACCACTGAGGCCAGGTGGGGCAGGGCAAATTCTGCCAAGGTGGAATGATGCTCTGCTCTACACCCCAGCCCTGGAGCCTCTGGTCAAGCCCAGGGGGGCTTTTAGTCACTACCACACCTGAAGTAATACCCCACATGCCGCCCCTGGAGCACAAACTGAGCCCTTGAAATACAGGTATATAAGGTTGGATGGGTGGAGTTTGCTAAGTCAGTCCTTGGTGAAATGCCTTATTTTGATTGAAAGTTTTGTCTTAAATTTTGCCAACTAAAGTTTGTCAGTAAAGTTTGTTTTTAACCTTCTGAGTACATTGTTGCTTCTCTCCTGTGCACCCACTTCAGGGAAGAGTAGCCCCACAGACAGCTTTTAAGTAAACTTGCCAAGAAAGCACTGGGGCCCAACAAGGAGTAAGGTGTTTTTCAGACACAAGAAGAGTGAAACATATCATTCCATTTAAGCAGGAATGAAATGCATCATGTTATGCATTTTTTAATGGCTTTAGAATTCCAAATACAGTTTGCAATGAAATGATATCTCTAAATGTAATCACAGAATCAAAACCAATGGGCTATTTCATACCCATGTGTATGCAGTGGAAAATGGAATTTCAATTATTATGTTTGACATCTTATTAAACTTTTCTATTTTAATATATTTTTTTCTCAACTTTCCTGTCCTACTACTCACAAGAGAAACTTTTTCTTCCTTGTATTTATTTATTTTTGACAGGATGGAATTCAATTACCATTTTTCATATTGAACCACTCTATCGTTATAAGCTACCTTCTTTCTAAGCTCCAAACATGTATTTAGGTGAAGGCATTCATATCCTTCAGAGATATTTTTGTGATACTTCATATTTGACTGGCAGTGTAGCACAATAGTGATTGAGCAATATAAATAAACAATAACAATAAATTTCAGTAAAACTGAGTCTCAGTAGTAGCAAAAGTGTATTATTGTAGTTTGATAATAGACACAATTTATTCATTTAGTCATTCTGGATTCTGGACACTTTTATGAATATTTTTAATCAAATCTTATTTCAGGTGTGCTACAGAAAAAAAATCCTCTTGCTTATACATGTCAGTGCAGTAAGTCCTCCAGTAGAGTACTTTTGAATACATATTTAGGAAGACAGATACAAGTTTTAAAAAACATAACTATGTTTGAAATGTCACTGGTGTGTTTTACCAAATAAGGCCGCAAAGAATCTTCCAAGCCCTGGAATCAAAGTAATGGCCCCAAAGAAGTAAAACATCTTGAAAGCAACCATGTTTTGCTATAATTAGCAATCTCAGAACACTTCACGTGAAACTACTGATAAACAGTAACCATCCACCATGTGGTACCCTCACAAGAGAATATTTGAACCACTATGCAAAGGTCTTTCTCTTCCTCTTACTTTATGGTGGGGTGTTTAGATGGCAGGGTTCATGGAGGTGAGGGAGAGGCCTCTTGGATAGCAATCCCCCAGAAGCGAGAGAAAGCTCTAGCTCTCACCTGTTAAAGGACCAAAAATTTGTCAAAATAACTAAAATAATGACTCTCAAGGTAAACCCCTGTCAGTGGGACTTGGGATGAATCTCAGGTAGTGTCTTTGCAGGGCACCTTCTAACTGCTTCACCTCATACAATGGAGTGGGGAGAACCTAAAGCAAACTCTGTAGGTCAAAATGCTCCTATGCTTTGTACTGACATTAAGTTATGCCTTGAAGTCAGGAGTCTGAACAGTGGAATTGATCCTTTAAATGGGCAGCAGCACCAAAATACTTTAAACTATTCTTTCAAGGAGGAAAACACAATGGACTCAGTCAAGTTATTCTAACTGCAGTTTAGTAGTCTTTATGAGGAGATCCTGGAAAGTTTTCTACATTTTCTACAGTATTCTACAGAGGAATTTTTTCACCAACCTTGAGGTGACAAAGCAACAAAGTGCTCAGAGTTTGTCTGAGACTTTACTATTGAAATTAATTTTTTTTTGAAAGGCTAGCATTACAAAATTCATAATTTTAGCTTTTGTTCTGAATAATTCCACCACATGATTGAACCCCTGTACAGTCTATAGCAGGAAAGAAAGCTCACATATTTTATTGTTCTGACAGTAGAGAAACCTGAAACAGAAGAAATATATTTTGCCATCAATAAATTTTCTTCCAAACTAAAGTGATAATCGAAGACTTACTTTGTTTACAGCAAAAGGCACCCTACATAGACTTTGAATCACGTTCTGTGGTCTCTAGAATGCAGAAAAGCACAGCAGGAAGCATTGGCCAAATAGCATGAATAGCTAATTTCTAAATTCCTTTTTCTTTGAGTTTTGATATATGTGTCTTGCATCTCAATTTTGTTCAGGAATAAGATCCAGATGCTTACTTAGAGTCATATTATGTTATTAGAAAAAGAAAAAAGCATACAGAAAATTACAAGATGTTATAGCATGCTATAATTAGATAAAGTTAAGTTCTTGTGTGTTATGCTTTGAATAAGTGGTACATGAATATTTGCCCTACACATTCAATAGTATTAGATACCACACAGGACTATTAATATTTCCATTTTGACCTCATTAATATATTCAGGAAGCAAATTATCTGCTATTAACACACCCACTTTCTGTCCCCTGCTTCCCAAACAGATTTGGCTTAGTGTGAATATAGGATGGAGTAATTTGACTTTTGCAATCACAGCAGACAGCTGTGAATGATACATGACATGAAAATGAATTATCTCTGCTCTTGCTCACTGAGAGCAGGGAGTGCTGTGCAGTTATTATGCTTTTTTGTAGTCTGTGCCTGACAGGTATGGAGTACAGGAAGATAAAATAAGCCTTTACACCAAGTTTTATTAATTATTCTTATACACACAGAAAAATAGCTTTATACACATATCATATTCCTTAATTTCCTTTCTATCTCTCCCCATTCTTCAGCACTGAGATAATTCCACCATGGTCACAGTCATTCAGGCTTAATAGCAGAGTGCTGAACTTGACCCCCCGTTTTCCCTTTGCACCCACTTCTAGGGTGTTGTTCAATGTCACCAGGTATTCCTCAGTATGATGAAGAAGCTATATAATTTCTTTTATATTTCAGCTGTTGAAATTCTGATAAGTTCTCCAAACTGTCTTATCATTTCTCCTCTCACCTGATTCAGCTTTCTATTTTTCCTCTTAGGCTTTGTACTGCAAGCCTCTGTTCCACTTATCAGAATTCTTTCTCAACTTAGCCTTATTGCTCTCCTTCACATATTGAGCTCCAGTTTCAGTGGTTTGGACACTCTCTGTGGCTTCTTTGTGAGATATAACCCCCCTGTAACAACCTGTCACCTCTTTGTGTTCTATCCCAAGCTATCAAGTGTTGCTTGGAGTTCAGATCTTTCTGCTCCCTGGCCCCTTCACCTTCTCTTTCTTTTTCTCATTGGAAGAATCTACAATTTTGCAATTCAGCACATTCTCATTTGCTTTTCTTTCCTCTCCTCTGAGCCCTTAAATCTTGGGTCACTTACACCAGAAATATTTTACTTATTTTCTAATGCATTTTACTTATTCTGGGCTTAGTCTGTGTCTGAGGTACAGATTTGAACAACTTGTGCCTCATGTTATGAACTCCAGTTATGAATAAGGGCAAGCAGAGTGGTTTTGAAGACTTGTGTGTTACTGTCTAAGTCAGTGAGCCATGCTTGGCAACTGTAGTTTGAATAACTGTTTGAATTACAGCATAATGAGAGCATAGAAGGTTGTTTTTTTTCTGGATGCTTTTTGACAATGAGTTTTGAAAAAAAATCAACAGCTTGCATAATATAGTAAATACAACAAATGGATCCCTGCAAAAATTTATTTTAAATCTGGGTGTCCATAGAGAGGCTCCTAAAATCTCATGTAGACACTTACGTGAGCAATCTGCTCTGGAACATTGAGTAGTCACATCTCACGGTGGCTGCCTGACCTGCCTGGTTTCTCTTTGAATGCACTCCACAATTTCATGTGACCCACCAGCCACCAGAAAGACCAGCCTGCCTGACCAGTCCATGCCAACATTTGTGTCTGCTCCCAAGCAGTCCTTGGAAAGTATTTGATTTCCAAACAAACCAATTCCAAATTTCCAAACAAATTGCTGTCTTTTGTGTGCTGCTCTTTGTGACTCCTAGCAGGTCAGCCATATAGAAAGTGTTGTAGTCCTTTACATGGTGTGATGCATTCTGTACAGGTCAACAAAGGGTAAGGGAGGGTAAAGGATTTGTCTCCTCTTCATTTGTTTTTCACTCTAGGACATGAGAGAGAACACCCATACACGAGAGATTTCAGAAGGGCTAAAAAAGGGCCTATGTTTATTAACTTCCAAATTTATAGATTTCTTAACCAGGACAAGGATTGGGTGAACAAGGTCACTTCCTCTACAAACCCATTGGCTACAAGAGATGCCCATCAGGGCACTCTTGTCACAGTGCAGGTATGTAAACGTTCTTACAGTTAGGAAAACATAGCTTATTGTTTACATGAAAAACTGTGAGAACTCTGACTCCAAGAGTAAAACATCAGACAGCTGAGAGAACTAGGCAACATTTGTTCTGTTTTGGTTCCTGGACCACAGAGATGTTGCTTCTAGCTTGTTTTGCCACCTGCCAAGCTCTCTTTCTCTCACATGGATCTGCAAAGGGGAAGATCCCTCTACATGTGTCCAACCACGCACCCTGGTGCAGGGACTGCAGCATGTGCATGGGACATGCCATGGGTGGTGCAGGATTAAGGTACCAGCCAAATGGAAGTAATTTTTTGCTTTCTCAGAAGGAAAACAAATGACAGCTCTAGCTGTGCCTGACACTTCCTGAGCGCCAGAGACTCTCTCTCCCTCTAGGGAACCTCAGGTTAATGAGGTGGAAAATGCAGTCAGCAGATTCTATGCCATCAGAAACCACCAAACTTGCACAAACTGCCCCCATACCTCTGAACTGCGCCTTATTTCTACAGCTAAAGGACTCTTAATACCAGATTCTTAGCTCAGTCTTGATTTTATTTTAATATCTTCACTCTGCCCTTCATACTAATAATATTTTTAAAAGGAAGAGCAGAGGAGGTTGCCTCAGATACTGAAGTCTCTACAGTAATTTTCAGACAGAAAATCAAATTGCCTGTGGGCTGGAGATTTTCATAGTGTGTATTGTAGCAGAGGTCACCTTTAACATTAAGGGCATGAATCTCCTTTTCCCTCCATCATTTGAGCTTTGGTGTAACGTCATTAATAATTTCAGCAGACTCACACCAACTGATCTGTGGGGTTACTAAGACCATTAATTTGGCCCAGACCTTGTATTTAAAGTGTAACTAATGGCAACAAAAACTCTTAACTGTGCTTTAGAGAGAAAATATAATAATGAAAAGCGACTGACAGCATCTAGGAACCATACCAGACTGCTTACTTAACTTTATACAAAATTCTCTCATTGCTAGATCCCCCCATTATATCTTTCTGAGATGAAAATTAACCCATTGCCCCCATTTTGCAGACAGAATTGAAGTTCTAAGACATTAAAAGGACTGTCAAAAGTCATTCAAAGGGCAAAATTACCTAGTTTTTCAGTCCTCTTATAATTCATTACACTGAAAATATGACAAGCTGGATCATCCAGAGAGAAGGCAGAACTGCAGTACTATAGGACATGGAGAGAGGGAACAGAATGAACTCTGGCTTTTGAGCTTGTTCTGAATTTCGATCCTGGAAAGACAACAGCTACTTGTAGAGTTCCTAAAATCCCAAAATATTAGTCCTTTTCTGTGAAGGAGCTATTATAGAGTCTGTAACATGAAACAGTCAGAATCTCAGAATTTCCAGGACAAATATGAAGGGTGCCAAATGTAGTGACTGCTTGAGTCATGGACTCAAAACATGTCCTGTTTTAGTTGCTGTGTTTACACCAAGACACAGTTGACTTTGAGGCTTTGTATTCTCCTGAACAGCTTATGAGCTGCACTGTCACACCCCATTTACTCTCACATACTCTTGGAGTTTGCTGGGAGAACTCCGAGTCAAATCTGCTGCTGCTGGTAGAGGTTTTCTCTTAACATTTTTGCTTGTAAATCAAAGAGCTATATAAAAAATAATTGCAGCAAATAATTCCAGACTCATGACCCTTTCTGATGACACTTCTAGGGTCTAAACAAACCAGCTGTGATAAGCAGTGCATTAGTTCAATGTGATCTGTAACAAGATTTCTGAGTACTTCACCAATACTAAAGTTACCATCTCCTGCTTAATTCAACTATATTTGTGCTTACCTCATCCTGAGACTGTGCTGAAGTATCTGTGCCTGCACTTTCCTTCCATCTCAAAACTTCCCAGGAAAAAGCAGTCAAATTCTTCTTCAGAAGTGGTAGAGTAAAAATTAAATTTATTTCTGATTCCTCTTTCCATGGCTCCTTGCCTCCACAGATTAGAGAAACCATTTCTTTGCAGCCTTCCAGAGCACCACACCTTTCATACATGAGCTATCACTATTTGGCTGTGTCCTTTATGCACCACAGCCAGCACTTCTAAGGCTAGATCCTGTACATCATGTCTCTGGCTGCTGTTCTTAGGATCTGTGGATTTGTTGGCTTCTGAAAAGATGTCCTGCTCTGTTGAAAGGTGCTTGGCTTGACTCATTTCATTGGTACTTTTCAGATCTGTACAGTGACTTGCAAGGATCTACAGATCAAAGTTAAAAGCACAGGGTTTAATCACTTGGGTGTAGCAGCATTGTACCTGGAGAGAGCAAATCTGTGACACTTTGGCTAATGGCTTTCTATCACAAGCCATAATTCTTTTAGCCAAGGCAAACTAAGTGATCTAACTGATGTTTATGGTTCTTCTGATACAGTAGTGTATTCATGTGGAGTATATCCACATGTGGACATCACTGGGGTGTGCACTCATTTGGGTGCTTATAAAGCTTTGACCTTTGAGATGATCCTGTTTCTTTTGTGGTGTTTGCTGTGACTGGCACAACCCATTACTAACTGTTTTCCATATTCCCCTTCAGCATTTTAGTACTTCTGACTTCAAGCAATTAATTTCATGCTTTGCACCCAATAACTCCCATTGCACAATGTGCTTATACAATGGCACAGAATTGTACTGTTAAAGACACTAAATTTTATCCAATTGTTACTGAATTTCCCAACAGTAGCATTTCTTGTACTGACAGGCAAAACCTTCAACATGGACTTTCTTTTCTGACAGTTCACCTTTAGATCAAAGTCTGCATATTAGGTCTTGGTTCATATTTACACCTGGATATATTTTCTTGGGATAAACTTATTAGTGCATTAAAATTCAGAAAAAATGATGCAAAAGGTGTGTAAGAACAGTTAAGAACATACCTGTGATCAGTTAAGTATTAATTGCTGCTGGATTTTCAGCTACAGTATAGACAGATTTTTCAGAGGCTATTTTCACACACACTCTTTAGGCAAATAGCTTATACTATGTAAATCTGAATTTATATCTAACTGAATTATCTGAACACAGCCAAGATACAATCTTATAGCTTCTACTTCTAAGATTTACTGTGTTTCAGATCATCACTTCCAGGAGTCATAATTTCCTGCAAAAACAAAATATGTTCTTTATGGCCTTTTGATTGTTTAGACTGTATTTGAGTTTCCTGAACATGTGCTATAAATTTACATATTTTTCAATGGTAATGTTTTCTCTGCATTGAAGATTATTAAAAAAAAAAAAAAAAAGAAAAAAAATCATCAAACTACTGGAAAACAACGAGACAAAAAATAGGCTGAGCTTTTATTTTCTCATACAGATTTTAGCCTTTATGTTTCACCATCCTGCCCTTTTTCCCTTTATGTAGTATCAGAATGGGATTTGATCTAACTAGAATTTAATTTACGGTTTCAAGCGAATGTGCATAGCTATTCATCCTGTCAGAACACATTTTTATTTACATACTTTTATAGACAGACCTTTAGGATTTCTGCAAAGCACATATTTCATCAGCAGTCGTCCTAAGAGCATTAGTTTAAACAGAGGTAGGCAAGAATTTCCATTTTGATTTCCTATTATTTAGACACCTTGTTTTGCTTAAAAACAGAAATTCTAATATTTCTCAGAAAATAAAATTACTAAAAGAACTTTTGGCAAGTCAGCAATTTTTTTACTATCAAGTTGAAACAATTTTATTGAACTTTTTAATCTGAAGTGAATTTTCAAAGGTTTAATTTTGCAGAAAGTTTGGGAAACATTTCAAAATGGCAACATGAAGCTTTATACTACCAGAAAAAAGTTTTTACAATAAGAACATGATGTATTATTGAGTGTTCCCCTACTATTGCCAATGTTCTGTCAAGTTCTTGGAAGGTGAATCTCCTCAGGCCTTCCTCATCCACAGGAGTGGATCTTCTGAAAGTAGTTTGGGTTAAGTTGGTGCTCCAGCCAGCAACGAAGTCCCTCTCAGCCATTTGCTCACTCCCCACCACATCTTTATGGGAGAGAGAATTGGAAAGGTAAAAGTGGGAAAGTTTTGAGGTTGATATAATGACGGTTTATAGGTAAAGCAAAACCTGAACATGCAAGCAAAGCAAACCAAGGAATCCATTCACCTCTTCCCATGGGCAGGCAGGTGTTCAGCCATCCCCAGAAAAGCTGGGCTCCAGCATACCTGACCATTACTTGGGAGGACAAGACACCATCAGGTCAAACATCCCCACTTTCCACTGCCTTCCCCAAGCTCTATATGTTGAACATCATGCTTATAGTCATATTCCATAGGGTTTGGGACATGCCCTTGATCATCATGGGTCATCTGTGCCTGCTGTGTCCTCTCTCAACTTCAGCTCTTTGCCCTCAGGCTCCTCATGGGTGGGCAGTATGAAAAACAGAAAAGGCATTGGATCTGGGCTGTGCAGTGATTAAAACATCCTTGAATTATTGACACTGTTTACAGGAAAAATTCAAAACACACTCCCATACTAGGATTACAGAATCAGAAACTCACCCCCAGTTTCTTTCAGCTGAGAGCATGATCTAACCAGCTTTTTCATCCTGAAGTAAAATCCAGTTTATAATTGAGTATTTGTTTTTAAACTTGCCCTCAAGAGAATGTGATTGATGTCAGGGCTGGTTTTAAATCCACAGCAGCACCCTCTTTTTGCGCAGCAGGAGTAAGGCACCTGATGTCTGTCCCAAAAAAGACACTACTAGCACACTCTCCAAAACTTATCCATGTTAACAGCAGAACATCATCTTTGGGGCTACTTCTCACATGTTTGTATGTGCCTGCTTCTGGTCTTGAGTCACACTGTTGTGTGGTCAGTTAAAAATAAGTCCCTGGACCAAAAAAAAAAAAAAAGTTTTAACTAGATTTGGTTCAGACATAATGTAAGATTTAGCAGCAGCTGAACCTGAGGCCATCATTAGAAATTGCCCTCACTTGATCATTATTACTCAGTTAAATCAAAAATATGCTAATGGCATAAAATTATAACATTCAACCATTGTATCATAAATTTTTGTTTAAATAATTACTTACGCCCAGGAATCTTTTTTTCTTGTAACACCTTGTGAGAGCTATGGTGAACAGTAAGAGATGCCGTAGATTTGCCAAACTCCATTTTTCCTTATATTTATAGTCGCTTTATGTTCTAGATAATCCCGCATAACATAAATATACAGAGTGTAGACTTCACAGATGACTTTTTATTGAACACCTGCCTTTCCTAAACTGTCCCCATTATCAAAAGTAAATATATTTTACCTGTATTGACAGACAACTTTCTCTAGATAAGGGAAGCAGTGCTCTTTTAAGCTCTCTTGAAACAGATTGCACTTTTTTGGTTCACTGTCTACTTACCCATTTGCATACTCCTTCTGTTGCGCCAGATACACAAGATAAGCTGGTCACTTCTTTCTCAAAGATAATGTGAACCTTAAAATAAAATCTAGTTTTGGAAAACTTAAGAGTATTTAAATAGATTTATTTCCTGAATTTCTTTAAAATCTATTGGTTGGATTAGTTTCCACATTTTAGGGGGAAATATAAGAGATTTAACACACCTTTCAGAGACTCAGATATATCATTAAACAGGGGAAAATATTTTTGGAGTAGATTATGACTCAAAAAGTTAAGCGGGACCACTTAAATTTAATAAACAACGCACAAAGACTGTGATCAATCTTTGTTTTTCTCCTTTTCCCTGGAGGAAGAGTATTTCAGAGGGCATGGTTAAAGTTGATGATAAAACTAAGCAGTAAGAAAGAAAAGTAGATGAGTGAGCCTGAGGTGAGCATTTGGTGATCACGGTGCTAACAAAAGCATGGTGTTAGGTTTGATCCCCACCATGGGACATTCACTTAAGGGTTGGACTCAGTGATCTTTGTGGGTCCCTTCCAACTCAGAATACTTAGCAATTCTGAGTTGCATAAGGGATTCTCAAAGAAACAAATTGTGGTTTTGTCTAATGCCTGAGTGCTGTCAGCAAGCTCCCCACAAGTTATCAAGCAAGAAACTAATATGTGACAAAAGAGAAAGGTCACTCCTCACAACAAGGCAACAAATGTTCAGAAAGGTTACACACTACACTGACAGTTGTGGACACTGTAGTTATTCCAAGAATGAGCAGTGAGGTTTCATTAACACCAGAGTGATGTTATTAAGCTTTTATAATTTGACTGAGATATGTGCAGCAACATTATACATAAGCTCAAGCCTCTGCAGCATGCAATGAGGGAACCAATGAGTAGTGAATTACAATAATCAATATGTGAAATGACAAAAGCATTAATCAGTTTTGCAGCAGCATTCCAACCTGGGAAGAAATTAGTTTTATATAGATCACAAATACTGGATAAATTACATACTGGGCCAAATGAACAGCTCATGCAACTCAATTGCTGATACATGCAGCTGGTGACACATTTGGATCTAGAGATGAATTTGGATGATTACATTTTGACATGTTATCATACTGAGTCAGGCAATTAGCATAACAACATTTTCACAAGGACTTATTTTAATGTAAAATTTATGTAGATTCAGCTGCGCTCATGCATTTTTCCTGTTTGTAAGGGGCATTATATTGCTCCACAAGGAAAAGTCTTTGGTGCAAAACTTTTGCTGACACAGGTACCCACAGGTGGGTTAGTTTAGGTTTGTGTATTCCATTACTGGAACCAGGAAAATTATGCTGCTTTTTAAAATGATTATTATTGAAAGGGAGACCCCTTAATATAGATGCAATCAAATGATAAATCAGACAAGGGACCATTTGCAAGTTTTCAAAGACATTGTAGTACAGCAAGAGAAAATTAGTGTTAAAATTTGTATATTGCAGTTATCCTTTTGGAAACTGTTTTTTTTTTTTTTTTGAGCTATTTGATAGAAGAGACGCAAAGGTAACAGAGGATGTTTCTTACCTCAATGTCTTTAGTCTCATACCAAGTACCTAGAAACACACACATGTTTATTGCAATTATTTTTTATTTTATTACTTTAAATGAGAAGTAAGGGACCTGTTGAACAACATTCTTACAGAAATGTTTTCAGGATGGGTTTAAATGAAGCAGCCTTGAGCATGACTCTTTGTTAAAGACTGTATGGAACAGCAGCAGTGATAACTATACTTACATAGTCATGCTAGGCTTCTCACCATTGGGATGGATGAGAAGACTGTTTCAAGTTTTCTCCTTCAAGAGACAGGAATAATTCCACTTGCTGCATCCACCAGTGCTGAGATAAATGACTCAACACATACACTGTTAGTGCCACCTTCTTACAGAAATGAAAGTAGGGGCTAAAAATGCATAGCAGCATGGCTGCTTGCCCTAGGTCCATCTCTCTTAGGAAGTACAAGCATCTTTGAAAAGGAAACAAGAGAACAAACAAACAGTAGGCAAGAGAATATTTTTTAGGCTAACAAGCATAAATAGCTGTTAAAATTAAGAGACTCTTGCCTTGAATCCTGCTGGTTTTGAAGAATATACAACACACAGAAGAATAGCCCTGCATGGATACCCAAGTGAATTTACCAGAAACAAAACAAACATTTAGAAAGAAAAGGTAAAAGGCTGAATTTGAAACATCTCCAATATGCCTTTATTAAATCCTCAACATTTTTGTATTCTGAATGTAAAATTATATGAAAAATAAATAAAAATGGCAGGTTGCAGACAGCGCTGGCTGCGTAGTGGTGATATGTATTGATCCTGCCAATATCTCAGAGTTGTTCACATACCATGATTGCCTTTTTGACTGTTCACTCAGTTCTTATTAGCAAAATATCAGAGTGACACAGCGAGATCCGTTGGTCTCCTCAGATGCTGGGGACTGTCAATGAAGAGTTTGTTTTCACTTGAACTGACTCTATCTTGCATGGATGAGGATACCTGTTGTGGTGGACCCCTCTGGGCCCCCTGGCCGGGTCCCTGCCCTGTGACTGAGTCGGGTCTGTCTGATGTTCAAGCAGCCCGGGCTCTGATCTGGTTGGTTGTTTGTCCCAGCTCCGCCCCTGGTATCCCTTTCCCCCCTGTCTGTGATAAAACCAGCAGGATGGAAAGCCCCTTCCTCTTACCTCGCCGACTCTGCCCAGGTCAGGTGCTCTGTCCCCCTCCAGGACAGAGGGAATAAATGACTTAACATCATAAAGGAAGTTTGAGCTGTATTTCTCTTCTCAACTTCTGCTTCTGGTGAGGAGCTGTCACTGACACTGGCTTAAGTGGAGCTGCTCAGTCGAGGGATATTTAGGCTGTTTGTGAATGGTCTAAGGATATTCCAGGACAAAGAGGCAAGCTCGCCAAAATTAGGCAGTGGACAGCTGATAACCCCAAGAGATACCTATGAGATCACTGAATAATTCAGGAATGACCCAAAGCCTGCCCAACAGCATTAAACCGAATTTATCCAACAATTTAGGCAAAGCCACGTAAACAAAGTTGATTTAACGTTCAAACAAGGAATTGAAAGAACAGTGCATTCCCAAGAAATCTGCATACCAGAGGAAGATAGGGAAAAGTCCTTTAATCTCATTTCTGACCAGAAATCTTCTGGTTCTCACTTGACAAGGAGGAAATATAAGATGGACACTAACATTGTCCTGAAGGAAAAAGCATGTGAACAAACAAAAACCATACTAACTTTTAGTCATATTAGTAGACTTCTGTGTCAATAGAGCTAGGCCAAGTTACTTCAGTGTCTGAATACTCACCTTTTCCCACACTTACTGACACATGGAAAAGACTTTACATTATAAGCAATAGTCATACTTCTGTGCAAATAGGGATTACCTTTCTTTTCATAGCTAACATTGAAATAAAATGTCATGTCTGAAAAAAAAAATAAAAAAGGTATGATTGTAAAAAAAAATTGAGGACCTGGGAAGAAGATCCAGGTTGCAGGGAAGAAAAGACAAATCTTCTGTTTAGAAAAATGATAGTTCAATTGAGTCACACTGAACACTTCCAGATTTGGGTGTTCTCTGTTCCTACCATTATAAACACTGAAATGTTAAAGAAATAAAACAGTAACAACTGAGGACAGATTGAAAAAAGACATTTTGAAAAAGCTGTGCAGGAATATTTAATAAAGGCCAGTATTCGTCCCAAACCACTACTGATTAAAACTGCATTGTTCAGTTTCTCTAGAATTTTATGCATGATTATTAAAGACTCATTGATCAAAAATCTGTCTTTATTCCACTGTAATCAAGTTACTTTGCCCAGTTTCTCTAAGTAATGGAAAATAATCAGGAGCTAGAATGTTGAATGAAATGCCCTTTTTATGTATCAAAAAGGTCTTGAAGGGAAAATTCTGATGTTGGAGAGAAGACTACGATGGGAAGGTTTTAAATACATACTTAGTGTTTTGCCTACGTGAATACACTTCCCATCTTGGGCATTAGCATGAAGCCTGTCATTATAAATAACACTTCAAGACAACAAGGAAAATAAATTTTGCCCCATTTTTGTTGTTAGTTACTCCACAGTTGCTTGTTGTATTTCATCAGAAAATATTATGTGCGTATCATTCCAAGAAAAATAGATTTGTTCTATTATCTCAGCCTAAAAGTTAAAAGCAGTAAAATATAACAGGCTTTGACATTGTGATTTATGGTACAAAAGTGCAAACAGAAGAAAATGGATATGAAACAAACCCAACAAAATTAATGTGTGCTTTGGCAGCTCTTGGTTTATGAGAAGGCTACATGAATCAGTTTACTGGTGTGGAAAAATTTCCTTATTTTTCAACCCTCTAAAATTTTTCCAGATAGTTTATTTGCTCAGTCTATTGCCAATATGTATGTCAAAAAACTTACTGTACTACTAGAAAGTGGAAATAGGGGTTTTTTTTGACAAGTTCATGCATGAATTACTGAAAAATAGATATTGTCACATAAATAACTGCCTCAGAAAGTAAACTAAATGAAATCTGAGAGGTTTTAGCTTTTGTGTTCCAGAATTTCACTTTCACTAATCCTTAAATGATGGAGAAAATTTGCATGTTAGGTTTATAGATACAACTTCACAAAAAGTAGAAAAAAAAAAAAAAAGGCAGAATTGCTTAAAATCCAAAATAAAAGTGTTCCTGTTGTGTGAGACTTTTAGGTCCCCTTTGTGGGGGACTTATTTTTCTTTTGATCTGACAACTGCTTCAGAATAAACTTCATCATGCAATAGAAAGATCTGTACTATTTAATTAGATTTATACAACAGGTTCTGAATAGATTTTGTTCATTCTAAGAGCTGATTAAAGACCATCACAATGTGACCTTCCAGGCTTAGATCTTCCATGAGGAGTACTACAAATCCCCCTATCCCATTGACTCGGGTAAAATGTGAATCTGAGAACATGTGGAACTTGTCTTGGAAGTTAGTTCCATTGTTGTATTTGAATTTCTGTAATCTGCTATTACAGCTTTGTTCTCTTTTTGCAGGAGTCTTGTTTGTTTGTAAGGGTTATGTGTGGGTTTTATTGTTTGTTCATCTTATCAGTCCTCAGCCTTCAAGCACTTCATAGGAAGAAGCATGACAGCCTTTATTACTAGAAGACAGGAACCAGCATTGTGGAGCAGACAGAGAATAGTATTTCTCTAGACTTAATGAATGCTGATCTCATTTACAAAGTGCATTACTTTGCCTCCCATTCTAAGAGGAATACATTAATGTTTTTGGAAATGACATTTCATGATTAGCTAAGCATGACACCTACACAGTCATTTCAAATAAGATTGCCTCTTCTCAAAATTGTTTTACTATGTCAAAGGAAACAATAGTCCTTCTTGCAAGTCTGTTAAAAATTGAAAAACAATTATTTAAATTCACTTTGACTCACAGGCCTGACTTTTCAGTAAGGAAATAAGCTCATATCTATATTTTCTTTTCTAATATTCTTTATTATATCTTATTTTCCAAAGACTTTCAAAACCCTGTGGATTTGGAAAGCAATTTTCATTACTATAAGCATTAATATTTCTAGCAAAGGATTATTTAAGAACATTGAAAAGTTAATTGACCAGAGATTCAGAGGAAATATTTTGCCTTTTACATTAAATATGAGTAGAATATCAATGAATTATCACAGGATAAAAAGAGACACCTTTCCAAGGTTTCATCTGTGATCTTGTGACATTTACCAAGCAAAAATAACTGAAGAGAGGGTTATTTTCAGTGCAGGGCAGGGTTTGCAGTATCTAAAAGAGTAGTCCAAAGCACTGTGCTGCAGATGAAAGGAGCCTGCTCAGTGCTGTGTGACAGACAAGTTCAGCAGCATTTCGAGTGTCAGAGCTCATTGCTCGGCCCTCACCCGAGCTGTGTCTGCAGCCAGCTCAGTGGTGTGGGTCACGTCAGTTGAAATAAAAAAGGGCAGGACTGATGGTCCTTTTTAAGCCTTTATTAAAAGTGATCAGCTCGGGTGGGGGCTCCGGCCAGCTTCGTTGCCCCAGCTTCGACTTGGAGGAGGAGGAAATTTGGCTCTACCACTCCCTGTGATAGAGCCGGGCCTTCAAGTGTTCCTCACGAGGCGTGGCTGTATACCAAGGGGTATACAGAGGCGATGGTGGTAATTCGCCGTCCTCAGGCTCCAGTAGACTTTCTCATTAGGGTGACTACTTGAAGAAACTCAAAAGCTGGCCAGGTAGTAGTTGCCAATAGAGCAACCTGGTTTATTTTTCTTAAAAGTTTGTTGGCTCATTTTAAATTATTATTTTCTAGGGATTTTTTACTCCCAAGGGTCTTTTCAGCTCTAGTTTGCATATTCAGCCCCTTTTCTTCTCTTCTTTTTTTTTTTTCTTTTTTTTCTTTATCTACTACTCTTCAGCCGGCCAGCTTCGAAAGGGGTAAGGAGGGGGTTGTAAATGCAAGCCCTGATAAGAGGCCGGTTTCTTCACAACTAAGTGGGTTTTTTTTTTTCTTAAACTGCAAGAGAAATTTTTAACTTACAAAGCTACAACAAAGTACAAAATTACATTTAAACAAAGCTACAATGTAGTACCAAATAAATGGATAATTGTTAAATCGATAATCTTATTTATAACATCAGTGGCTGCTTCCCTCAGCCCCGCTGCCTGCCCCGTGTTTGCTCCCTCGGACTGGGAGTGCAGCCTGCCCACACAGCAGCAGCTGTGACTCCCATCAGAGGTTCTCATTGCAGAGAAATGAGCTCCCTGCTCCTGATGGTGACAGCACCTGCCACGGGGGCTGCAGCAGCCCAACGGGAGAGTATTCTGGATAATTTTGGTTGACTCCCTAGTAGGATGGGCTAATCTCTTTTGCAATTGCTTACACTAGTTTGCATCACCACGGTTGAATTCTGTATAGGGATAAAAATGCAAAATTTGCAGAGCTGCACTACCCAAAAGGCAACAAATCTGGGAACACAGAGCTGAGACACACCCCTACCGTGTAAATCCACGGAGACTAATATGTGAAATGGAAATCTTTCTGTAGTTTTATCCAAAACACATATTGAGGTCAGTAAAATATATTAATTATATACATCTGTATATAAGATACTAGCGAGATATTCTTTAGCTTTCTGGAAAATTTACAGCAGTAGCTCTACTGAGTTTGGTGTTTGTAATACTTAATTCTGTCATACAAGATGTTTAAAAAAAAAAAAAGATGAAAAAAAGAAAGAAATAGAAAACCCATTAGCATGCTCCAATGACTGAAGAAAGAATTTCAAAGATAGTCTATTCACTGTCAGAAATTCATTTGTTTCTAAGTTTCATACTTCAGAAACCTTTGATCTGACTCACATTTCCCATCTTGCAACTTCAATATGTATAATGTTGCTTCATTATTTTCTGACATCTTGCCTCACAGTGAGCAGGTGTGACTTGAAAATAGTATATAAAAGCAATCTCTGGTGCTGTTTCAGATCCCTGAAAAGTAATCTATGCCTGAATCACGCATTTGCAAGAAAAAGCATTTCTTAGGTCCTTGAAACATGGAACAACTTTCTCTCCTGCTTTGGGATTTTGAGTGTGAAGCTATTTGGCTTACAGCAACATTAAATTTGGTCTACCTACCCTATTTTGATGTAAATGGTTACATACATGTTCTCAGGGCAATTCCCAGACTAGATTAAGGCCAACAAAGGAAAAGGAACTGCAGAAAAAAACTTGCTCTGCTTTCATTGCAGATAACTGGTGACAGAACATGACTGTACACAACACATACAGAACTTTTACTATTTTTACCCTGTCTGTGCAGCTGGAATTTAGGTCTCTCTGGTAGCATCAGCCTTCTGTATTGGCCCTTGTACTGGCCAGCATACTCCCTTCTTTTGACACTGGTGTGATTCTTCTCCTTAAACCATCTCATGGCAGGGAATAAAGTAAATCAAAGTAAGGCAAAATAAAAGGGAAAGGGAGAAAAGCAGGAAACAAATCTGTTTGTAACTAGGTCATGGATCATTGTGACAGTAAGAGTTGCTTCTCTGAAGTCAAGGCTTCTGAAATTAAACCTATTTTGACAACTTCATTGTAGCAGATCTAAAATATTGAAGCACTCCAAGATTATTAACCTCCAAATAAACTGCATCTTCTCTTCAAGAGGAGTCTTTGATCAAAGCACTCCTTTGTTTATTAGTTTTTTCCCAAGTAATATCAGCAATATATGAAATATTTTGACCATCATTTTGCAGATGATTATTAAGAACTGATGATAGGGATTTGGGAAGTGGAGAGGATAGATTTATTTCATTTGCTGTACTTTGAGCCCAAGAGATATATAAGAAATTAATGCTAGATTCTGTAAGAACATTAGCGCAATACTTTTTTTTTTTTTTTTTTAATTGGAAACTGAACTGATTTCTCCAAATTGTAAACATAATGATTCATTCTGAGCTGGCATCCTGCTTGCAGTCCTTTTTGACCCTGCTAAAACAAGTGCTTTCCCTGAGCCAGAATATGTGAAAGGAAAAATGTTGCTTAACATCACGTAGATAATACTGGCATATGCAAAATGTCAACATGCATCACACTATGAGCACAAGATACCAGCATTAAAAATACGCTTAGTTCAGATTTGGCTATTATTTAATCAAACTGTGATCAGAGAAGACTGAAGAATAAATTGTATAAACTGGTATATACTAATATTCTATTTAAAATGTCTTCCTTTGAAGTGTTCATAGTTTTGAAGCAGAGTGAATTTTCTACAAGCATAAGGAAGAAATTCACTTGTATTTGCAAACATATTTTCAGTGTTTGTGTTGATAACTTTCCATGTGTTTACTTTGCACCAGTATTTTCTCGTGCTGGAAATATTTGCCGAATCTGAAAATAACTTGCATATTGTGCATGATGAAGTTAGTCAAACTGAATTTCAGAGTAAATGATCAACTTGCCCACAGCAATCTCACAGCTTTATGTATCATACTCTGTGCTAAATGGTTTCTGTTTTTTGTCCTTCAAGCAAAAATGAGCAAAACTAGGGTTTGAAAATGAGAGTCTTACCGCAATGTAAACCAACAGATGGAATGATATTCTTTCACCAACAGAGGAGTTAGTTATTTATAAAAATTTGGGCTTCTAAAGCACTACTAGCCATAGTATTTGGAAGAATAGAAGGTCATGAAACTTTGAAGACAGTGTGGCTGCTGTAAATTCTGTTAAAATACCTCCGCAGCATTTCATTTACTAAATGGCAACATGTTTTCTTCTTTAAGAGAATTTACAGTTATTTTGTAGGTTATTGGAAGGGGTTGAATTGAAATCAAAGGTAATTTATTCTGCTTCATAAGCTAATTAACCAGTTTTAAAAAAAAAAAAAAAAATTTTTTTTATGGTTTCATAGTTACTTTCCAAGGATGTTATTTGACTAAAACGAAATATTATATTAAAACTTTTTCTTTTCAGTTCAACAAGCACACACAGAAGGCCAGTTCACAGAACTCATTACTGAAGAGTATTTCAAAAGTAACATGAACATATTCTGCAGAATTAACAGTTTAAAAATTCCTATTAGAACTGTTTGATTGAGTATTTCAAAGAACATTTGAATGTTTCAGAAGTAAAGTAAATCATTTCAGATTGGGATAACATTGCCTTCTTAGCCACGACATTTGGAATAAGCTAATTTGGTTTAAAGAAAAACCTAAGACAAAATCAAAGCTTTTGCATGAAAGGAACCAATATCACTGAAAATAACCCTCATAAATAAATAAATAAATGTGATTATATTAGTAATCTAATTTACTATGAAACTTAAAAAGGATCTTCTTGTTAATTATTTTTGCTACATATAGATGTAGAGATGTGGGGTTTCCATATAAGGGATGATTTTTGGCTGCGCTGTATGCAGAACCGAGTCTAAATAAATGAGGCAGATAAAAGACGAAGTGGGAAAGAGACAGTATAGGTCGTGTATAGACAATGTCCAAATTTAGCAGCATGGCATCAGTAAAGAAAAGCAGGTCTCAGCACTGGTCCACACAATGCACGTTTGGACAAAGACTTTTCACAAGAAAAAAGTAAGAAGAGAGCTAAATTAGACAAGAGCCACCATTTTAGATGTCAAATACATGCTTGCAGGGAATTCAGTTGAGGACTACTAAAGAGAAACTTCCAAATAAGGATGACGTTTCGTACTTGTCTAGGAAGCAATCTCTCACATTTCCCCTTAAATCATTTCACACAAGCCATTGGCAAAGATGGGACAGATGTACTGTAGGAACTCAGTACTTCTGCACAACGAATTAATGTGATTACACAGAAGCTTCTTATTGTTTAAAACATGCATCACCTCTTTGGGCATCCTGGGGGAAATCACACATCTTCTAATTTGTACAATAATAGCTACTTATCACCTCTTTTGTGTAATAGGCTTACTTACACATTATACTACTTTTACATATTTATACATAACTTATGTAGTTTACTTACTTATGCTTACTTAACACAGTACTTAAACATTTTGCTAATTTATCTGTAATACACCAATATACATTTTGCAACTGCTGTGAATGAGATTACATGTTACTTGATTTGTCTCTTTGTCCAAGAGCTCCACACACACTTTTCAGATAATACAATTGGTTCTTAATCCAGTGCAGCACAGTCCTCTTTATCTAGCCCTTGCTGTCTTGGTACTTATCCTTTCAGCTTCCCTTTTCCCAACTCCAATTTAATACAGTTTATCTTTCAGTACCTTTCCTTGAAGCTCCAGATCCAGGCAAGCAGAGTCAAGGTGAGGGCAGCAACAAAACCCATCCAGTGATCAGCAGCCAAGTTAGTCCAGGAAACCCAAGCAACAAGACAGAACAGAAAACATATATAGCTCCTCTTACCTCTCTCTTCTCTTCTTTTCCCTCCACTGAACCTTCTGGCTGGGCTTAAGAATGTTCCAGGAGCCGACCTGCTACACCTGAAGGTGGACAGCCATGTGAAGCTGGTGAGGGTAATTCCAGCATGGTCTCTCTCTGAGGGCTCCAACAGGAATAACTAAAGATGGTTTGGCTGGGGCACACTAACCTCGTTCAAAACACCTTGCAACAATGCATGAATGGGAAATTGGCCTAATCAAAGAGGAACATTTCTGCGTGGTTATAACCACTACTGCTAAGCACTTCTCCAGAAAAGCTGACAATTTAATAAATGTCGCCCAAACAGCCAGAAACTTGTTTAAACCAGCAGGTAGTATATCCACCACAAAGTAAGTTTCAGAATCTGATTTTCTACAGACAGGGCAGCTATTTGAAAGGCCTAATTGCACTAATTATAGTAAGTGTTTCGTAATGTTTCCTCAAAAACACTGGCCCACACTGCATAGCAGGTGCTCATTAAATGTGCAAGATCTCCTATTAATAATCATTTACTCCTTGTGGAATCTGTATAAAGTATATAATAAAGATAAAATTTAACTTCCCAAGAACACTACCTAAGAAAACAATATTTCAATGATACCAAGTTAAAACTTCTAGCTGAAAATAAGAATAAAATGACCCTGCACTCTGCTGATCTCTCAAAAAATAAATGCTATTTCTCAATAAAACATGTATGTACTAATCTCTGTATCAGAAATACAAAAGCCATTGGATGCTCTCCTGTAACATACATATGTTTTCCGTATTGTTGTGCATAAAAGCTACATTGTGTGTCTTTTCATCAGTGTTACTGAGCATCTCAAAGGCAGAATGTACACATAAGTTCAGCAAACTTAGGTAATAGTCTCATAATATCAGTAGGACAGGTTACAGCCACAGCCCTTTTTTCTGCTTTCCCATTAAAGAAACATCTGTCTTCTCAGCTATTTTTAACCACTGACAAGGACAGACCTAGTGTCCTGCTGCACAGAAAGCAAATATAGCTGTGCCTATTCCCTACCACAAAACAATGAAATGAAAAGGCAGTAGATTGTGCAAGGCAAACTACATTATGCTCCCATTGAGAGTAAGCACTACCCTCCAGCTGTAAGCACCACCTAACCTGAAGTTCCTTTAAAGTACCAATAAATATGGTGCAAGTAAACATTCTTTTTTATTTTTATTTATTTGTCTATGTAGTTGGAAACCTAAAGATATTACCACAGGAAGAGAAACAGGTGCTGTCTAAATCCATTTCCTGTAGCTTATAAAAATCTATGCTTTTGATTCCCAGGAGTTATCCTGTTGCTTGAGAGCAGCTGAAGGTGAGAAAACTAAGTTGTAATCACTACAAACTCAGACTGAGAATGCATTTTTCTGATAGACAAGTTCAAAGAAATGCACTAACTTTTTTGAAACACATTTATTTTAAAATACCTCAGAAATATTATTACAAGCCCAGGTGGCTAATGCTGCTAACAGATGTGCAAATTTTGTCTGGAGATTAAAAAAATGCAGTTTATTAAATTGTGTCATATGGCAGATGGATAGGAGCTCTGTGGAATATTCGGTTGATTACTCCATAGTTTCTACAGTCAGAGGAAAAGCCCCAGCCTGCGTTTTTGCACACACACAGTTCCTGGAGAGTGCCAGTTTGCATTTGTTAGAGAAAGGGTATTGAAACAAAACACCTCAGGGCTTCTCCGAGATTGTCTATTCTGTATTGGTTAAGGCTGAACATTGTCTTCTCGTGTCACAGAAAAGAAATGAAATCCCTTCAAATACAATCCCTTCCAGCTAAACAACTACTTCCTCTGATAAACATGGGGTTTATATCTTATTATTTTATCTGCTCTACCCAAATAGCCCTTTAAACTTTCTTTATTAGCTGTAATTACATTACAATAGTTATATGAAGATTCAAGCAATGCTTCTGGTTTTAGAACAGCTTCCATGTTTAAATGAAAATGCTCTCACAAATCTAATTTCCTATTCTGTTTACAAAGGTCTGCTGCTTGGTGACTCATAATCTTCCTATGAGTGGCAGCAGTCAAGAGAAAGAGCAAGCAATTTATGTTGACTCAACAAAATAATTACTTTAAAAAGAACAACCTGTTTTTTCCTGCTAACACAAATTTTGCAACAGTGTTTGCACATTAGTATGTGTAAAATCAACCAATACAAAAAGTAGAAAAAGCAAAGAACTTGAGTACCAAAAATAACACATACTCATAATAACTTAAAAAATTATCATGACTACGTATTCTTTTGTTTTCAGTCCAAAATAGTGTTATGCATTTTGTCATTAAAAGCTAAATAAGAATATCCTGAAACCACCAGCACGTTTTAGGTGAAAGGTTTGATACACTTAACAATGTAATTATTTCATTTATAATTGCAAGAAAATCATGACAAGTTGAATAATATTTTTCTCATCCATTACTGTAGCAATTGAAAAGTGGAACATTATAAATGGAGCTGAGTAGGAATATGAGTAGAAAAATGACTGTCATCTAACACTTTCTATATAAGATCCTGCATTCAATTATCTACCAGTTTGTCAAATTTCAGCTGTTGCTGCTAAAATTTTCCATGTCAGCAAATGCACTTCAGACAGAATATCTTTTAGAAGATTTATTTAAATATATTTTCCAACAATAGCAGCAAGGGCTAGTAATTGGTTTATGTTACATTGAGACCAAGACTCTGTGGAATAAGGCCTTCCAATATATTCCTGCTTTTGACTCAGGAAAGCAGCTGTTCTAAAGAATGCCTACAAAAGCATGGTCAACTTACTAACCTGCAAAAAAATCCTTACTGCTTTTCCAGTGTTCCTCCTTCTGAAGAGTGTGCAAATTTTCTCTGAAACTGAAATTTTTGCTTATTGAAATCATTACTCATGACTGCTATGAGCAGTGGGTCTATGAGAATGCACTTCACACTGCTCTAAGTGTGGCTGTTGCTGGAGCCCAGGAGAAAGCACAGCAGCCTGTGAGATGGGGAAATGCAGCCTTACAAGGCAAAAGATCCAGATGAGCAAGAAGTATGCTTTGAGAGGGGAATATACAGTGAAACTAGGACAGAAAGGCTGAAAATAGGTGAATGCATGCAAAGAGATGAATAAATATCTGCACAAGAGGGTATGGTGTCGAATGTTGTAGAGAGACAGCCTCTGAGAAGTCCATAAGAGGATTGGGTAAGGAAAAGAAAGATGCAGGCCTAGAGGAGGGAGAAGCATCTCTCCAAGTGCAGAAATGGACCTGCACATGCCAGAGACACACCAGCCATCAAATCTTGAAAATCCTCTGCTAAATTGTGCTGGTCCACACAGAGAATGAAAACTCCATAATGTTTATCAGCTACTGCCACAGGAGCTCTGCTCTGAACATTCAAGACCTACTCATGTGTCTCAAGGTGTTTATAGTTTTCTTTTATTTTCTGTCTATAATTTCACTGCCCTCCATGTCCTGATTAGTAAAAGGAGAACAATCCTACGTCTCATCTCACAGTCAGATTGAAAAATGATATGTTTTCTGCACTCAGAGCAGGGTCTGAACAGTTGGCAGTAAATAAAGCAAAAGACCACAGGTTGACAGAGAGGCTGGCAGGAAAAATAAATAAGTAGTGACACAGCCTGTTCTTCCCTTCAGTGCACCCAACGAGGCAGAAATCTGTGAAATCGAAAGTAGGTGATTGTTCAGTAAAAAGCCCTGCAATGGGAGAGGCTGTGCACAAAGGCTTGCTTTAGTACTGGAGATTTTAACCTCTAGGCCTGTTGTCAACTGACAGAGACAGCTCCTTTGGGAGAAGATTTATATGGCTTAAAATGGGCTGTTATTCTAGAATTGCTCTCCAGACAACTTTGCCTCTCTCTCTCAAATGAGGAGGGACCCAGGAGAGGTAGCACCTCTCAAGCTCAGCTATGCTTTGTGAATTTTCCTCAGTGCCATACTGCAAGTGTATAAACTCGTTCTGCAGGAAAAAGAACTATAAATTATTAAAAACAAGAGAAAACAACCCCACCAGTAACTTTGAAATAAATCTTTTAATGGTTCTTCTTCCATAGATGCTCTGTGAATTTTAATGATACAGGAAGTTTGAAGAGCTGTCTGTCTGTTTCTGAGCTTAGCTGAGACAAGTGCATGATTGAAAACAGCGTGAAAAATCCCTTAAGGATTGATTTTCAAGTGAAAGACTAATTAATTTATTTGCAAAATAAAGCCAATACTTACTAAAACTTTGTATGAAACAATGTCATTTTTATATATAAAGGTGTTTGAATCTTTCTTTGCATGCAAACACATCCTGAAATAAGAAACAATCTTAATTTAGTATTTTGATATCCAACAGTGGAAGTCTTTTGAATGCATTAGAACATCTTCAGGGAGGGAGCTGAAAGCATCAAACTGACATTTTTTATCTTCAAGCTATTTTCCACATGCAGCTCAGCAGAGAAACTGGAGATGTGTTTGAGACAAACAGCGAGTCAAGGGTGGGTGTAGCAGACCAAACAGGAGCTAATCCTGCTACAATGCAGGTGGCAAAAGGCAGAGGTGCATCTCTGCAGTTCATGGAACAGTGTTTGTGCTGGATATGGCTTTAGAGAGGAAACCATAGGAGAGGCTTTGAAGAAACTGGCATGTGCAAATTACAATTCCACCTAGTTTGCAGCATGCAAGCGCGGGGTTTTTTTACCAGTGTAGGGAAGCACTTTGGACAATAAAGTTCAGCAGATATATTGATGTAACTGTAGCTTCCTTGCTTACAGATTCAACGTGGGGAGCAGAATTTTTGAGTGAAGATCCTCAGATTGTGAACATGTTGTGGGCTATGACAAAGCTGCTTCACCGGGCTCCCTGACTCCTTGCTGTATTACTGGTGACCATTATTCTACAGCAAAGGTCTTCATTTGATATGGTGTGAAGGGGAGCTCATCCAGGCACTGCTTCTTTTCCAAGTACTTAGGAGGAGGGATGTCTCACTGACTGAACTACAGGAATAATTGAACAGTTTTAGGAAGAGAATTGTTGCTCTGGTTCTATGTGCATCTCAAGTCCATGACTCCATAAACAGTAAACAATTCAACCTGTATGATGTACAACCCCTGGAGTATGAGCAGGAGGACTCATATGCATGAAGCTCTCTGTTAACTCCTTTTTCACCCTCTGTTGAGGCTTTTGAATTTACTGAACCAGCTCTGCAGGCTCTAACCTTTTCCAGCAACAGCATCAGAAAGGAGTGATAGCAAGCTGAGCTATGGATACCAAGCCAAGGACTCACCATATGGTGTTTTTGTTACACACAAGGGGAAAGATTGCTTTAAAGACCAAGGGCCGAATTCATCCCAGGCTTAAAATGACTAAATTCAGTGGTGTTAGATCAAGCATGAAGTCAACAGCAAACTAATTCTCTGTGATGGGGAACAGGAGTCAAGGTTGTTTTTTTAATAGCCCAAGGATGTCTATAAGGTAAACTCAGCTGAGCCAAGTTTATTTTTTATGTCTAACTGACATCTGTTCTCAAAAAGCCTGCAGCACACTGGAACTGTTTCTCAACCTTTTTCCTCTCTATAAACACTGTGAACTTCTATGACAGTCAGAGATGGTGAAAAGATGTGTTTCGTACCAAAATGGGCACCACAAATGACCCAGGAGATACTGTGCTAAAATACCCTGACACCACTTTAGTGATTCTATATTCAACAAAGAAATACAAGAAAACTTTCCAACAACTGGTTGTTAATTTTTGTTGAAATGTATTGACACATGACAGCAGATGAATTTTAGCCATTGTTATCACCTTCTACATCAAAGAAATTGGATTGGGGACAACACACTATGAGCTAACCAAGCTATTGACAGTTTAAGGCCCTCTTTTACATTTTCAGAGCATTTGATGTACAGATCAATTAAAGGGCTTATTTTAAGTCTTCAAATAGCACAGCAGCTATGACATGCAGAACCCCCCTAATGCAGACATTCAGTAAAGTGCACATTGGTACACTTTTATCTTTACAGCATGTTATCTCATTTTTACAGGGAGATGTTACCAGAAGGAATTGGTTGAAATGCAAAAAGTCATTGAGGAACCTGGCTTTTTAACTTCATGAGCTATTAAATAGATGGTGAAAAAATTGGTTGTTAACATGCGTCAGGTTGTCGAACCTGTCTGCTGCTGTGGGTTAACTTTGCAATACCTGAGAGAGATTTTAGAGGATATTTTTGAAGCCTGGGATAATGGCTGGTGAAGTTGTACTCAAGGTAATGTAAATCAGCATTTATTCAACAGAAGACAGTTAACAGCTATAAATCCGAAAGAAATATAACTGGAATCAGACCAAATACATATTTTATTTAATATAGCTGGAGATGTTACATAGGTATTTCAGAACTGAATTCAAGCAGGAAAGCGAGAAGAACAATAATGCAGCTAAACTTCCTACAGTATCAATAAGATCCATCTGCAGAATCAATTTTTTCTTGAGGGAGCAAACACAGCAGTGATGCAGGTTTCAAGAAGTATAGGTTGTCTCGTGACTGTGGCTGGTGTGAAGTGGTAGAATGCATACACAAACCTGAGAGATGAGTTTACAAAATGGTCACTCTCATGGGCTCCTGTGGGAGACCAAAACCGATCCTGGTGGATATAAATTATTCATGCCTTACCTATGTTATTGATTCTGGCCCTAAACTCAGTGTGACCAGAAAGGTTAGGACTGACTGAGAAGATGAAGGCGATACCCTGAAGATGCAGTCTGGTAGAACAGGACATGCTGCTAGTGTAAAGAGTGAGGCCAAAGGATGCCAGAAGGAAAAGAGTTCATTAAAAAACCTGACACTTTGCTTGGAAAATGAGAAAATCAAAAGCATTTGAGTTGTTAGTGTTTACTTTGCAGCTGCCAGAGATTGCTTATACTCAGCTTCTGGATGACCATCTATGACAAGAAGAAATTAGTAGAGCTGCCTGTCTCTGAACCTAGTAGTCTTTTAACACTCTCTTTCTTGTCAAGTGAAATAGCAGTATTGATAGTCCATCTATAGGTTATTTGATTTTCTGGAGCTCCTTGCTCCCATCTACCACTGCAGAAGCCCAAAACACAGTCCTTTCCCATTTTCCTGGAGCTGCTTTCTTTCTCACAGGTGAAAAAAGCTTCCCCTTCACAGGGTGTCTGTGACTCCTAGTACTGGAACTGCTTCACCAACATCCACAGTCCCCCTTGCCACCTTTCTCAACTCCACCATTCACCCAAAGATGACATGAAGCACCCCACAGATTTCTTAAGTCTTTAGCAGACATTTTTACCCATCAGGAAATACCTGTGAGGTGCAGGACCCAGGCAGCCCCTGCCATATTGCTTATTGAGACTCAGCTGTTGCAGCAGTCTTGTACTGACAGCATTGATATCTGTTTGCAGGCTTTTTCCCTGGGCAGCATTTGTGCCAATGAGTCCATATTTTGTCTCATTCAAGGACAAGCAACTTTTATCAGACTCAGGCACTTTCCCCAAGAGCTCTTTTTCCAGATACCCTAACAAGTATGTCTGCAACCAGAAACTCTTCCAGTCTTGCATTCAATTTGCAGACTGTATGTTCACTGCTGAAATATTATTATTAAGAGGTAATGATTACATTTGACAGGTACCTAAACGCACTATAAATAAAGATATTAGACTTCTTTCACACGTAAGGACTTAAACAACCCTCCTTTTCTGTTTGAGCTCATTAACACTGGGCTTCTCTTGAACCTGCCATGTGTAAGATTGCAAGAAACAAGGTCAGACAGACATATCAGAGGTACTTCTCTTTGCTGGAGTCTATCTGTGCTCCTTTCTGTATATTTTTTCTCCTAGATATGTTGTTTTCCTCTAGGAAATATATAATTTTTCTGCCTAGATTTATTTTTGAATATTTTCCAAAGTCTCTCGATGTTTTTGTTGTGCACTTCTCCTCTTTTTCCTCCCATTAGTATGTTTTCTATGTACTCTCTATGTCTGAAAGGTGTTAGAGTTGCTGATAAATCATAGCAGGTAAAGAATGCAACTTAGATGGCCCTCTCGAGGAATGGTGTCTGAACAGGAGAGCTGAGAGCAGCGAGGAAAGAGGAAACCAAGCAAAGGTTTTGGGATTACTGATAAAATAAAAAAGTGTATTCTGCTTCCTTGATGACTTCTGCTGAGACATAAAAAGAATAGAAAACTGTTGAAAAAGTCCATGCAGACTCACAGCCACAAAACCATTACATTTCAAAGGAAATATTTTCATAGCCTACAAGGGGAAGAAGGAATTGCACAATGCACAACACTGAAGACTACGACTAGGGATCCACTCCATCTCTCCTGAGAATGCATCCCTAGTAATTTGAGAACAATTTTTCTTTCTAGCTGCCAGTGACTTGTTTTAATGACTGAGTATGCACTGAAATGAATAAACAGAATTATTCCTAGGCAACACTCATAAATCCTCAAGGCTGAGGTACAGCTAGCTAATCCACATAAAATATATATGGACGTTTCCTAGGTCAAGCAGGGCTGCATCTGCATCTCATCAGCATTTCTCAAAATGTCTCAAAATGGAAGTTTTTTCCAGGAAAACTTTTTCATGGCAGAAGTCCAGTGACAGTTGTTATTAAAGAAAAGAAAGTGCAAGGTGTTTTAAAGCCATTTCTTGTTACACATGAAGAACTAGTAATACATTTTAATTTGTGAAATCAGCATGCACCCCACTCCAACAAATCTTTGGTTGGATTCAGGACTACAGAGGCCAAACAGCCCATGCAAGTTTCATGTCTTTACTAATACTGCAGAATATCTTTCTCGTGATTACGGTAAGTGTCTCCTGTTGAAGCTAGAACATGACCAGGGCTGTGAGTTTACAATAGAATTATATTTTTAATACAGCATCTATATAAAAAAAAATGTAGAAACAGATTAAGAAATTGAACACACAGACTTGTCATCACCCTACACATGAAGCTTGGGAGTCATGTTTTCATATATCCCTTTCTTTCATCATGACTCCTCTGGCCCAGATTCAGCCATTTAGGGAATCTGGAAGAAGTGAAATTTGAAGAAAAATATTCCCTTCAGATTGAAAAGGGGTTATAAATTAGGGTGGAAAATGTACATAACTCTGTGTATTGCTTTCTAGCAATGAGTAGCTGCCATATCTGCTTCCTCTACTTTTTGAGTCAGCAGTATATGGCCATGGTTTAAGCACCTCTTTCTTGCAATTTTTATTTATAATGCTAGAATTTGAAAGTAACCTACTATGAAGATGCTATTTACTGTGTGTGTATTGGCCCATATGAAAGGATTATGTACCTAGAAATTTCTATGTGTTTCAATATGTGATTTGCCAGTTTTTATTGTTTATCATGTTTGCTTCTGATTCCCATCTTAATAGTGTACACCACTTGAAAAAAAAATATGCTTTTATATATATATATTTTTTTTTGCTAAGCCCATTTATAATTCACTGAGGAAATTGTATCCAGTATTAACAACTGAATAAATGTCATTTTGATTTGTCCTTATCAGTGAGAGAGGTTAAGACATAGGCACTTTATCAGTCCATGATTAAGCTACGAGCATTCTGTTTAATTCAGTTTGTTTCAATTTACTGACAAACCCCTTGTAAACAAACACCTCATTCTTGATTACTTAAAGAAAACACATTTGCTGTAAGGCCATTATTTTATATCCAATTTTGCTGGTTTTGGCTGAGATAGAGCTAATTTTCTTCACAGTGACTAGTATGCTCTGCCTACTGCAAATTTAAGACAGAAGTAGCTGTGTCCATTTACACTTCCTAGATGTACAAACTATGAAATGATGCTGTTTTCAACAAATGTCTTGAAAATGAATGAAAAAGGGCTGTGGAATCAGTTATCATCATAATTAACTGAGAAACTGAATCCTTTTCATAAGTTTACGTCTACTGATAGTCATTGGTACTGGAGCATTTAATCATGACCTAAATCTTTTTAGCTTCTTAGCTCTGGCTGGAGAATGAATTTACATTACCAAGAGGAGAAAAAAAAAAGGAAAAAAAGGAAGAGAAATTAAGTAGGAGATTATAAAAAGTGCAAGGTGGAATTAATGGACTCTACTCTGGTGCAAATTAGTGCAATATATACACCTTCAGCAAATTCTGTTTTGCATAATTTCCTTTTGTTTCCTCACCCTATATATTAAACTAGGTGCTAGGTTAAATAAGTGGCACACATCTACACATGCTACATGCTACCTCTGTTCCACTGGTTATTGTTTAAAAAGTGAAAAATGTTCTGCTTCAGATGATTATGCCAATTAAAATGGCATTTCTTTAAATGGAAATCTGAAAGAGGAAGCAGCACAAATATATTTCTGGAAGAAGGAAAAAAAATCTTCAGTCTTTTCTTAATTTGTTTTAAATACTGCTGTAGCTGCTCAGACTTTTGTTCTACATGGGTGAATTTTGAAGAAGAAATTATGTTTTTTCACTTTCTATACTTCTTTTGTCTTCGGTCTTTGTATTGGCAAATATGCATGTGAGCAAATGTGCATGGAAATGTTACCTAGATGAGTTCACATTATATAAAAACCCAAACCAACATTTATTACAGTATTGTCAAGCCCACTTATGCTTAGATTCAGCCAAACTGTCTATCACTCAATATCACAGTCTACTGTTAGCTGCAGCTTTTGTCTCCATTACTTGGTGGTTGAATAATCTTTCTTCTTTTCAATACCAGCTATGAAACTTGCCTCCATTAACATTGTTTTTCAGTATTATCTACATTTCCATTTTCTGTTTTCATATCTTCATTAAATTTTCTCTTTAAAAATGTCTTCTTTACAGTCTGTGATGTATTAAAGAAAATCGGTATATTGGGAAAAGACATCTTCTTACTTTACTTGTCAGCAAAAGCACGATTTTTATCTATATACAAGAAAGTTAATTTTCTGACTGAAAAGATGCTTTAAAAATATGATTTGAAGTATTTTGATATTCACACTTTTGTTGTCTCCATTCAAAATGTTACCTCATCTCCTGTGTCCCATTACACTGTTGAAATAAAAATTGGAAAACAGGAAATACTGTTAAAGCTACTGATGTCTCAGAGAAAACAGTTTGGAAAATCATAGAATCATAGAACTGTAGAATCTTAAGAGTTGGAAGGGACCATAAGGATTATCTTGTTCATTTTATCACTAGACCAGGTTACCCAGAGCCCAATCCAACCTGGCCTTGAATGCCTCCAGAAAAGACTCTGAAGAGAATGATAAAGCTTCTGTTTCTCCTGATCCTCCATTAGACCTAGAAAGAAAACAAACTGTTATGAAATGAGAGTCAGCAAATCAACATTTTCTGCATGGTCTGTAGAGTTTATAGAACATCTACTTTTAGATACTTGCCCAATGAGAGTTAAGGTGGCATAGAACCCTGAGCACATCAGGAGAAATATCTAGAAATGAAAATTGACACTACAACAGTGAGGTACAAAGCAAGACTATTAAGGAACACCAAAGACAGGATCAGCTGTGTAGACAGACGTAACACTCCCATAGAGTATATCTCAGATAAACACTTCAAATTGCATCATTTATCACCAGCTAATATGCCATTAAGGCACTCACTGCATAGAGAAACTACTGATTCCAGAAAGTCATCTAAACTGTACTCAGACAAGATCATTTATTGCTGCTTGCAAAAGTCTTGTTTGACTTTTATGACAATAAATTTTTTCACAGATTTGGAACCACATACCAAATTTCATAATAATTTATTGAACAACTTTCCTTGTGATATCGTGCACAAGCCAAAAGCTCCTAAGATACTTGCCAGGCTACTAAGCAGAGAGTCTGTCCATCAGCAAAGAAAATCAGTGAATAGTTTGAGAAAGAAGACAAAAGCTGGCTAAAATAAAAACCAAATATTTCAGGAATACATAGAATTTCTAGTAGTCAAAACTGCATGTCTGGTATAGGAAACTACAAGAATCCTAGAGAAGAGCTGAGTACACAGAGGTGGTCTGGAACTGGTATCTTACTTTCACAGTTACTACCAAGTAATATATTTTCTTACATTTCCAGAAGAGATCTCCAGAAGAGATTTGTGCTATGGATCAACCCTGCTATGCACTGAAAATAAATGTAGACAGTACAGAATCATTTATTCTTCAGCACATAACATTCTCACAGCACTTCAGCTGCCCTAGCAAATGTGTGCCCAACCAACAGTGTTGACAGGACCATAAAGTTAGTCATATATCAAAAATCATAGTAGTGCTTCTCAAAAAGACCTCTTTCCAGCAGCAGTTTGCATGACAATCCTGGAATTATAGGATGGCAAGAAAGTCAGCTAACAAAAGTCAGCCAAGTGTCCTTGGTTGCTAATGCCTATTCCATACAGGGTAAAACTTCTCAGCTGCCCAGTATTCTGCAAAGCTAGAATTTTGTCAGTAAGTCTATTCTTTGAGTGTCAGACAACTTTAAGTTGTTCATTTCTGACAAATTTTCTTATCATCTTACCAACAATTGTTCTACGTATGACTTGTGTATATAGCTATGAAAGGTTGATGAATCATGAAGAAAAGCCTTGTGGAGAGATGGTACAGTGACTTTAATACTACAGCTTGTGTGCACCTGTTTGTATGACTTAATTGTTCAAATATAAGTTAATTTTTCCAGCGTCAGCTTGCCCTTGTTGTGACACATTTGTTGCTAATTAGTTTGTTTTGTGGAATTTTTGTTTAAACCTAAACCCATGGTTTTCACCAAGCCTACTGCTAATTATCTTTATGAATCATTTCAAAGAATGCCATGTAGTTAATATTTTTTTTAATCCTATTGAAATGGCTCAGTAAAAATAAATTATTTTTACATTTTCATCTTTATTTCCCTCTGGCCCAACAAACATCTTAAAAACCTGTGTTTCAGACATCTCTGCATCTTCCCCACCTGCTTTCTTCTCTTAACTCTCTGTTCTGTAGACCTTGTTTACTACCCTCCACCACTGTCACAGGATATTTTTCAAAAGGTAGTAAAAACTTTTTCCTGTAGCTTTCCAAATATATGGACTTAGCTTCATATGACATGAGATCTCCTTTACTTCCCTTTTCTAAGTGACATAAAATGAAAGGGTCTCATCAGGTCCTGATTTACTTATGAATGCAGTCTAAATCACGTAATCCTTGGCAAATTGCTGAGCCCAAGATTAAAGCTCAGCAAGGCTCTGTCTGCAATGGGAATTTAAAAAGTACAAGGCAGACATCTCCAGACATGCACTGTAAAAATCTTCATCAACATAAAATTTACATATCTGCTGAATAAAAATCCCCGCCTGCCTTACATCAGGTGTTGCTATTGTTTTGAGGAATGCTGCTGTCATGAACAAGTGCAGAGATGAAGGGGCTTGGAAAGCAACAGAGCAAGAAATGTTTTAAAATAAGTTTTACCCAGAAGTCTTGTCTTTTCTTTCACCAAAGGAGCTGATGGTAGTGTTCATATGCTATCATCCCCCTTTCTATTACATAAGCTTAAGCATGTGGTCATTCCAGTCTACTTATTCCCATGCATCTGTATATGAGTAAATAAATCTCTTTTTACATAATATAAATATATAAAAGTTAAAAAAGAGAGTAAAAAATGCATGAACATTGCTTTATCACACTCTAGGAATTATGTCTGGGAATGTGAATTTATTAATCAGTATCTGTCACAGAATCACACAATTTCAGGCTGGTTGAGGTTTGAAGAGGCCCCCATAAATCATCTGGTACAACACATGAAGTTACAGTCAGGATCAGCTGGAGCAGGGGGCTCAGGGCCATGTCCAGTCAGGTTTTGAAAATCTCCAAGGAAACATGACAGCATCTTTGGGCAATGTGTTGCAAGGTTCAGCCATCCTCACAGTAAAACAGCTTAAATGAATTTTTTTCTATTGTGGTTTGTCCCCATTTTCTCTAATCCTGCCTCTGGAGAGCATGAAGAAGAGAATGGTTCTGTCTGATTTATTCCTTCCATCCCTACCAGCTACACACATGCTGTGATAAGATCCCTGCAAGCTTTGTCTTCTCCAGAGGACCTTCTAAACCATATGCGTACTCAGCCTCTTCCTGATGCATCCTCAGATGCTGTACAAGGCTGAGATGCTCAATTCCTTCATTTCTGCCTTCCCCAGAAAGGTCTTCTAGAGCCCTGTGCTCAGGGAAAAAAGATTCCAGGAGAAGAACCTCTCGCTGTAAATAAGGATCTATTTGGGTACTACTTTGAAAAAATGGACATACACAAGTCTATGGTACCCACTGGAAGACAAACAAGGTACTGAGAGAGATAGATGGCATCCTTTCAAGGCAAATTTCTATCATTTTGGTAAAGTGATGGAGAATAGGGGAAGTCTCTGACAGCTGGAGAAAGTCATCACCATAAACCATCAAAATTGTGACTTAAAGGTGAAAGACTTCTATTGAAACTTTTAAATTTTTTTCTCTGACATGCTTATAAATTGCTGTAGAAATTTCTTTTTAGCAAGTAAAATCTTTATAATTTGTTTATTATTCTAGCATTGATTTAGACATGAGGTGAACATGCTTAGCTGCTGATGTTCAGACTTTCAGATGAAGACCTTTGTATACTGGTATTTTATCAAAGCTTTTTCATGTGTTGACACAAATTTTCTGTGGTCAGAAACATCTCTCTAGTTCTAGCCTTTGCTGTTCCTCACATTCAATGAAGTGGAATATTTTAGGAAAATCACAAACTGCATCTGTTGAATGCAATTTTTTTCCACAGATTTTTGAGTCCTCATATTTTCCCGCATTCTTTTATCAGTTTTGTCTGCAATTGAAAATAGAGGTGTTTTTGTATATTGACATTTATTCATGATCTGCCCATTTATTTTAGATAAAGGGAAATGATTGAAAATATGACAAAAAAATGTTTTAATTCAGAGTCCTGAGATCTTTGTACATTACAACAGTTTGGTAAAGTTCTGAGTTATAGTTCTTTCCAGATCATTCCCTAAATGTAGTTGTGAAGCACTCCCTGAAGAATAATCTTGTATGTGTTTAAAATGTATGAGGTTTCTTTTATTAAAAATGTGTAAAAGTTAAGACATTCCAGCTTTAATCTGTTTTCCCAATATAGCATTTATTTATAGATTATGAGTAATTTTTAAATAATTTTTGATGTGTCCCTTTGTGAATGGAAGTTTTCAGTCCCCAAAACATAATTTCAGGATATTCGGTTGACCATGTTAACATCATGGCAGCTTTGCTTTGGTTTTCATATCCAATGCTACATACACAAAAGAACTTTTAATTTAATGAACCTCCATATTAAACTAAATTTTTAACTCAGGGACTAATAACATTTATTCATGCTTAGTACATGAAGAGGCTTGGGGAACTTTTAAAGGGAATCATTGCAACATGTCAGGATGGAGCAGATAAAATAGATTAAATATTTCTGGTATTTGAATAGCTTTGTACACTGATTAATTTCTATGGTGAGCTTGCCTCTTTATGCCTTGGAATATCTTAAACCATTTACAAACAGCCTAAATATTCCTCAGCTGTGCAACTCCACTTAAGCCAGTGCCAACTGTTAGCTACACACCAGAAGCAGCGAGAGAAATATTGCTCAGACCCCCCTCTGTGATCTTACAGTCATTTATTCCCTCTGTCCCGAGAGACAGAGCACTGACCTGGGCAAATCGGCCAAGGGGTAAGAGAACGAGGCTTTGTGTCCCATTGGTTTTGTCACAGAGAGGGGGAAAGGGGATACCAGGGCGGAGCTGGGATAAACAACCAACGAGATCAGAGCCTGGGCTGCTTGAACATCAGACAAACCAACTATCTCAGAGTCACATGGCAGGGACCCGGCTGGGGGGGCCCAGGGGGTGTCCACTGCAACACACAAAAGAACTTTTAATTTCATGAACCTCCATATTAAACTAAATTTTTAACTCAGGGGCTAATACCATTTATTCACTACTTAGTACATGAAGAGGCTTGGGAAACTTCTAAAGGGAATCATTGCAACATGTCAGGATGGAGCAGATAAAATAGATAACATAAGGAACTGTGAATGAAGGAAGAATTGATTTTAAGAACTTTCGGATGAGACATTTAAACATCCAGGGCAAATTTGGATTCATTGACTAAACCTTGTACTTAACTTCTTTCAAGGAGGAACAAGATCAGTCTTTCTATTTTTGGTGGTGCTCTCCCTTTGCAAAAGTTTATGGGTTATAACGGAGTGTGTGTGGGACATTTGGGAATAGAGAACTGGGAAGCTGGGAAGCACTGGATAGTCTAAAACTGTGTCTAATGAACTGGCTTCTATGGTAAAATTAATGTAGAAGGTGTCCATTTCAAGATTCCTGATGTTCAATTTAGCTACAACCTAGTCCTGTTAAGATGGTGTGGCACCAAAACAGAGTTTCCTAAGGAGTTTACCTGAAAAACACCTTTAGTAATTATGAATAGAATTTTGTGAATTTTTCTTTGGAATCATTACCTGAAATCTACTCATGTTCTACCTCCAAAGAATAAAATTCCTTTGTCTTTAAAACTTCTAACCTCTGATTAGAATTCTGTCTTTTTAATGTATTTTTATTTGAAGAAAAGCATTTGACTTCCCTTGATTTTGTTTCCAAATTATTTGTAACCCTTACTAAGATTTCCTTCAGAGTAGAAGAAAGCAAACTGCTCTGTTTTGTTGATTAGTAATTTATAGAGAGCAGCAAGAAGCCATCACTTACTAAATGTTCATGCATTTTACAGGTCCTTATGGTTTTTCACTCCACTTTGTTCACTTTCCTATCTTGCCTGGAACTGATGACAGTATTTCAGAATAAATACCAGTGTTTGCTGACTGCCATTTCTGGTGGCCATCCATGAGTAAATATTTAATTAAAAATTCCTGCACATCATCATTAGGTGTATTATGCAGTGTGGCACTGTAACAAGGTTACAAGCTACTGCCAAAGACATTGAAGGATGCATATACAAAATTTATTTTTTGTAAGAAACTTGTCCTCTTCTGCTTCTTCCATGTCAAACAAAATGGTGCTGTTTACTGGCTGTGTTAAGAAGTTGCTGAAGAGACAGCTTCACATCTGTTCTAAAGTAAACTGGAATTCAAAGACGAAAGAAAAAACCCCCACAATTTATACTGATATGTTCTATGAACATTTCAAAATTAAGATGTTCCTGGTCACATACAATCATGCATCTACACATCTTTCTAATATTGTAGTGCAAATACATACTGTAGTCTATGTATATATGTATTTATGAGGTACGGTGAGGATGAATAGTCTATATAAGTGACAGGATTCAGAAATTTGAGTTATTCTTCTGATATTCCTCTGAAAAAAATCAATGAACATAAGTAGAGATCAGCTTAAAATTCCTTTGAAAATTAGAGTACTTTGGGGTTTCAAATGAGATGAGAAACATTTCTTGGATTTACATAGCAGAAGCCTGCTTCCAAGACAGCTGCAGATATCAAACAGAATATAATTAGGGTGAATTAAATCATTCAAGGGCAATAATACCACATTCCCTCAATGAAGAAACAAACTATTTTAAAATAGTTTTCCTAATGAGTTATTTTTCTGTGCTGTTTCTCAAAGACGCCTATTTAGGGACCATTTATGTTGCAATATAGTGTGCAGTACTTTACCCAGAGATCATTTTAAACACTTTGTATTTCTCTGATGAACTTATTTGCAGGATCAATAGAAAATACTTTAACAGGTAAGGGGGTTTATGGTTGCTATTTTCTTTTCTTGTTATATGAAGGCTATTACAGAGACTCCCTTTGGGATGCTCTGTTTCAAAATTACAGAAACATAGTAATAATTTGTGAGATGCAGTCCTGGTTTTATTCCTTTACATGGTTTTCAGATCCTTAGGTCAAAATTTAAAAGGATTTGTCAGGTTCTAAATCAATAAAGAGAGATTTGCAAATCTCTGCAATGCTAATGAAATATGACTTCCAGTATAGTGGCCCAAAAAGCAGTACAGAGTTAAAACAGACAGGTTAAGGAAACAGTAATAAGGTTGTCCTTATTACTTATTATTGAACAGTGCAGGGTTTTTGTTGTACACCACGCTGATGTTGTTTGAGGCACAATCTCCATATGGCTCAATTCTCTGTGTCTTTTGCAAAAGGCAATGTTTGAACTGATATACTCATATAGTGGTGTCATTCTCAGCTTTTTTTTTTTGTTGATCTTCTCTTACCCTGAATTTGTATCTGCCCCACAAGGTGAGCAAAGTGTAACGTGAGAGAAGAATCAAACCTGCTCTTGTGCCAGCAAATTCTCATTCCAGGTAGCCAGCCTATTGTAGCTCTGAATTGAAATGTCCACCTGGCCTTGGGGCTATGTTCAGGACGTAAGCTGGTGAGCCCAGTTGGGCTACAACCTGCCCCACCAGTACTGGCTCATAACCCACAGTGGGACAACTAAAAGGCAAGTCAAGCACCACAAGCTTGAGCTTTTCCCCTTCCAGAGCATGGTGCTTGGTTTAAATCCAAGGTGAGAGAAACTATCAGCATGGGCTTTGATCCATTGTGAAGGACCATGTGGAGAGACTCCTACTGAGTTCCCAAAAAGCAACCTGCCCCGAGGATCTGGTTTATCCTTGTTTCTCCCAGCAGCTCAGGTAGAGTGCTGGCATATACAGTCTGCATCACTGGGGTTTTCAGGCACCTGGGGAAAACGTACCTTTTCCTAACACACGTTTCTCAGACAGAAAACAAAACAGCCCAGCACTTCCCAAGGTGCCCCTTAAAAAGACCATAGTAGGTCAGAGTATGGATCCTTCATTTCCTCAGTCACCTCATCTGCTGTTCATTTCATGTGTCTGGAAGCACTAAGAGACTAAAAAACTTCTCTGTGAGCAGTTAGTATAGATGCATATTCTTAGAAATAAAGAATAGCTGGTAAAATTTTACAGAGGACAATCTGAAAAAAACAGTGTCTTAAGACAACAGACTTCATGCAATTTCTTGTATTTTGCTTTGCTTTCTTTGATCAAAAGGTTTTACAGAAAGCTGCAGGGGGAGAAAACTGTGGATGAACCTACTTCAATTTTCAATTTGTACTGTTACTTCCAAATTGTTTTAATATTTAGGCTACTTGACAGATTCCTAAAATGACTATATGCTTTCTTAGGCTTACCACAGCTCCCCTTTTCAGCACTCTTCACAATTTCTTTTGTGCAAGAGGTAAACTATGGTTACTTTACCTATCCCTCATTCTCCTGTGCATCAAAAATGTAACATCAAATAGTAGTAGATCAATGTTAAAAAACCCAGCATTTTCCTCTCATCTCACCACAAGATGATCTGAAGATTCAGATCAACCACTATCTCAGAGTTGAGCAGTGAGCAGAATGTTCACTTGAACATATTCAAGATTTGCTGTTTCACAAGATTATTCTATTGGAAGTATTTTATTTGGGAAATTATTATGTTCAAAACAGTTGGGTTTTTCCTTCCGTTCCTTGCACATGCCTAGACTGCTGTAGGAGTGAGTCCTAGGTTAGATTCCTCAGAAAACCAAATGAGCAATAATTTACCTAACAATACCATTGTAACACAGAAAACTGATACTGCTTGACCAGAAGTGGCTCTTATTGACCTGTAGTGACCTAAGAGTAATGAATCTGCCTGTGCAAACTCTTCCACAGCTGCATGTGGGGGCTGATTTTGTTTGGGGGTTTTTTTAAGTATTTTTGACCTGTCTCCATTCATCAAACTCTGTTTGAATTTTAAAAACAGTGTTTTTTAGGAAAAATACAAAAAACAACACCCCCCTAAAATAAGAAAAACATTCTGTCAAATAATTTTAGCCACAGAAAGATATCTAATCTTTATTTAGTAGAAGACTTTAGGAAATTGGGAAGAACTACTGAGATGAAAATAAACACAATTCCCTTTTTTTTCTGAGCAGCATATTGTTGTAGTAGGTGTTGGGTAGTAAGAACAAGAATTGCCTTAAAGAGCTATAGAACATTTCCCACCCTCAGAAATACCAATTTTCATCTACTTGCATTAATAATACCTCTGTGCAATGGCACTTGCACTTCACAGAATATATTTCACCATATCACAGTCATACCTGACCAGAGACATTCATGATTCTTCTGCACCAGTTTATGCAGATTTAACTTATGTGTGATGTTTTCATGATCATTGCATAAACCAATGGGTTATTTCCTCTGTCATGTCTAGAATATCAGTGTTGTTGAAGGCAATACCTAACACAATAAACCAGCAGAACACAGCTCAGGAAGCAGAGGGAAATGTCAGAGCAAGGCAATAAAATGGTGCATCTGCAGAGACATAACTATGATCGATACACAGGCTTTCAACAGGGGAGTTTTCATCCTGTGACCTCGCTGAATGAGAATGGCAGTCTGAAAACCAAAGAGCTGGAAAAAGGAAGATTTTTTCATTTCTTGAGGGAAGTGACCCCAGAAATTGTATACTTTATGTTCAGTTTCCAAGCACAGTCAATCCTAGGTGAAGTATTTTTTTAGCATATGAGTGACACCTAGTTCCCAAGAAATGCACTTAGGACCACAGGGAAAGGGTGGAAGGACTAGAAGTCTGATATAAATAGCAATAAAAAGGACCAGGGTTTTTTCCAAAGGGAAGAGTCTGTTCATTCCACACAGTTTCATCACTTTGAAAATGGACACAATGAATAGCTGACTAGTAGTAAAGTATTAAATTTTAATGATGGTGTAGTCAGTACTGGGTTTCAGATATTTAGCGATTATGAATCCAGCAAGTCTAAAACAGAACAAAACATCCATATATACGAAGAAACACATATATACAAGCATACTTTAAAATAAACAGGACAAAGTAGTAGAGAGTTACACTTGCAGAAACTGGAATAATAATATTAGACCTTCACTAAACAGCTCTTTTCCAGTTTTGTCATATCACATACATTCAGACTGCTTTAGAAGTCACTTGTCCATTGAAGACTCAAAATCCACAACAGCAGTGGAGAAAGAGTAAAAACAATCTAAAGAACAAAGAAGCAGCAAGAGAAAAGAACCCATAACTTCAGTCATGGTTTTGGTCCAAACGATGTGTCTGCTTCATTCAGTTTTGAACAAATGTAAAGAAATTTTTTGAGATTTGGGAATAAACAGCAGCAAGCAGCACTGTCACTCTGCTTATGTTCTCTTTTTTGTCTTTTCTTCATTCTCTAGATTCTCTCCTTACCATGTAGATCAACCAGGTTTAAAAATTAACCCAGGGTTTTTATAATTATTCAGCTATTCTGCAAAGAGGCGTAGCCACCCTTTCTCCCTTGTGTGCTGCAGTTTGTGAGGAGCCCCCTCCCAGCACACCAGGTGTGCCCTGGCAGTGCGTGGTGCCTCCAGCTTCACAGTGAAAGGCAGCCCCTGAGCAACAGCAGATAACAGCAGGTCCTGCTGGAGACACACATGAATTAGGGTGTTGGTGGTGGGGAATTTATTAAAGAAGGGATAGACAGATTTGTGTATGATTTAGCTAAATTTAGGATTAAATAAGATTAGTAGTGTCTGCTTGTCAATCTCTTACTGGATGAATGAATGAATGAATGAATGATATTAGAAATACTAAAATCCTGTGTAATTGTTATAATAGGAACACAGGAATTAGGTCAAATCTCCTCATTGTCCACAATTTTTAAAGGATTACTCAGCTTGTTATTTAGAAGAAAAGCAATGTCAGGACCATAAAATCTTGTTATGAGCCATTACACAAATTACCATGCAGTGAAGATAAGGTTTGGCTGATACCTCATTGTTTGGTTTTCAAATTATCCTTCATTTCCTGTGTCAGCTCAGTATGCTAGCATCAGACCTGAGCAAAACCATAATGTTTAAAGAGATGTGTTCCTAGATCTAAATTTGTGATTCACATTTTTTACTTTTGTTTTTCCTCTTTCATTTGCCCTCTGTGAGATTTCTGACATAACCCGTGAGATGGAAGTATTTCTACGATGCTTATAAATTAGTTATTACCTTCACCCAGCTTCTCTTCATCAGCTGCAGAAGCTCCTTGAGAGTGGTGTACTGAGAAGTGTATTGCACTAGATTTAGAAATACCACAGAACACCTTAGACTGTGTTTCTGTGACCATCTGACCAGTCTGCTGAGATTTAATCAGGTTATGCCTTTGCATTTCACAACTGGAGAAAAGAAAGGAAGAAGCTTCAAGTACAGATAAATTGTGATGCAGCTTTCAATTTTGTGGATGTCACCAACAAAGAGACACCGGTCCAGGTAAATGACATCATTTGTTTTTCCCTGATCCACCAGCATTGTAGCTCCATTTTAGAATGCCACAAAATTTTTCAGTCATGAATTGTCCTTTGTTGAAGCCATGTTGGCTGTCACCAATCACCTCCATGTTTTCCCTGTGCCTCAGCAGAGTTTCCAGGAGGATTTGCTCTATGATCTTGCTGTGCACAAAGGTGAGACCAGCCTGGAGTTCTGCAGATCTTCCTTATTTCTCTTTTCAAAAATAGAGTTTATAGCTCCCCTTAGTTCATTACTTGTTTATTGCATTCTTCATAACATTGAATAATATTTTTTTTGCCTTATATTTAAATTGATAATCTCAAAGCTTTTTCTGCTCTAATTCAGGAGATTTTGCTAGGAGAAAACATTTTAAAATTACCACCCCATTTTACTGTAATTATAGACAGAGGACATCTCTGACCCCCTGGTACTGATTTTAATTAGGTCTCTGCATGCCAGAGAAAATACAAATGAATAAAATATGCCATTGAAACGATTGAGCCAGAGTGTGCTGGCTGACCCACATGACTGTGGGCTGGTTAGCTAGACATCAGCCCTGGGGAAAATAATGAGAGAGCTCATAAGGGATTCAAAAAATAATGAATAAAAAGGATTGTAATTAATATAAGACAAAGAGTAAAAATATAATGCAAGCAATTGACATGCTTTCCTAGAGAATGTATCTTGTCAAATGGTTCAGTTTAATTATCTGAGAAAATTACAGGTTTGATTATTAGGGGTAATGGCACCAGGCATCTGACATAGAAGCACCCTGTGTTCTGATATTAAAAATAGGGCTGTATTTCAGATTTTCAAATGCTGTTCTAAGATGGAATAGCCAGGGAATATGATCAAAATTCCCCACAGGCTCAACAGCCTTCAACAATTTCTAGTCTTTATTCAGAGTAAATATGAAATAATACTTATTTTTAGTTATAAGATGAATAGATCACACCAGAAGTATAATAATTCACCATAAATTCAGAACAGCTGTGCAGAAAAATTGGAGCCTTTAATAATTTGTTAAGCAAAATATATGTTTAATGTAGCCAGTTTCAAACTTTCACGGCCAGGGAGACATGACTGCCATACTGGTGGAGGCTGTGAAGGGAAGGAATGAGTCTAAGATACATTTACAAATCTCATGGATCAGAGAACATCAGCTTACAAGATGAGAAATGAACAGAAACAGCATAAGAAGTTTTTCACTGTAGAAATAGACAGCAGTAAATAAGTTGAGAAAGGCAATTTCTAGGTATGGAAGGGAAAATATGCAAGTTCTAATGCTGTCTTTTAAAAACATGTACAAAGATGTAAAGTAATTACAACACACACATAGACACACACCAGTTCCTGAGAAATAGTTTAAAGTAAAAAAAAATCTAACCAAAACCCAAGGAATACAAGATCCTAAGGGTCTTCTTAAACAAAAAATCTATGATTACAAATGGACAGTTATTTCCTTATTTGTGACTGCAATTGTGACTAAGCAGTGTACAATATACTGAAAAAAAAAATGGATTCATGATTTTATGTCTTATTCAATAGAACAATTAATTCATGCACAACCAGTAAGTTTAATACCTGTGGAAAAATATATAACACAAAGGATACAGAAGATGAAGTAATTTAAGGATTCCTTCCTGACCTCAATAACATGACTTGGTATGTCAAATTAGCCTCACTGACTGGACCTAGCAAAATACAACTATCCATAGACATCAAATCAATTTTAGAAAGGAAATATAATCCTCTTAGTGGGAAGGAAAATGAAATGTAGATAGGATAATTGAAATGACAGAAACAAAATCCAAAACCTAGTGAATAGCTAAATAAATTATTAGCATATTAGCACAAGTATCTGCCTATTTTCTTGATCTTGCTTTGATTCTTACATTATTTTTATTGGTATAGTAATATGGGTTACTATATAACTCTTGGTATAGTAATATGGGTTATTATCTAAGGAAAATATAGAGATTCAGTAATTTATAGAATGCAGGCTTCTGCAGAATGACTATTCACTGACCAAGTGTATTATTTCAAAAGATAAAAAAAAACCTCGTTTAAAGTAAGCAAGATCCATGTACTCATCCACGTACTTTCTTCTAAGACTGTTTTCTGATGTGGAAAGAAATAATCTGCCTACTTCAGCTTTGCTAATGCTTATTTTAGTGCATGTATGAGGCAGGTACTCTTTTCCAAGAGTACCAGGTGTGAAGATTTGTTACTTTTTGTGAAGGTTTGTTGACATCACTCAAAAGTAACGAACGTGCTACTAAATAAACATTTAGGACTATGCATCTAAAGTACCTCCCTATTGAATTTATTATTAAGAAATGGATTTGCAGTGTCTCTCTAGGCTGTACCACAAGGGGAAGGAATTGTCTGTTTTTGCCTTGCTGGCTGTCTTGAGTGCATCACTGTGGCACTTTTTACTATTTTTTCCTTTATGTCTCACTCCAAAGAAAGATGGGATGGTTCCCAGCTGCAGAACTGAGAACTTGTGCACTAGACCCGTCCCCAGTCTACCTTGCTGATGCATGTCTCCTACCATGTGGAAGAAAAAGAGTTTTTGTTGGCAACAATGCTCTATACACATAGCAGATGAATGTTTTTAACATGAGCACCTTCCTGAAACCTACATAAAAAAAAAAAAAACAAAAAAACCCTCAGGCTGTTTCTACGTGCTTTGATTTTTTTGTATTTGCTCATCTTTCTTCTCCGTATGGATGATTTTCTTCTTTTCTCCCCTTTCTCTTCTTTTAAAAATATAACACCCCAGTTAAAGATGTCAAGAGAAAAACACGTTCTAATTGAACAGGAAAACAGAGCAAATGTAGGTTGTTACCAATAGTAAATAGTATCTGATATGTACCCTTTCTGGCATTATTATTCAATTTCTTGGCAGGATGATTCAATTTCTTGTCAAGATCGCAGCTTCCAGTTCTTGCCAGCTTTGTCACTCTCAAACACCCCCACAAAAAAAAAAAAAAAAAAGTGAAAAACCACACAATTGCAAAGGATAAAGTGTTTCATAAGAGGGGCAGGTACTTCCATCCTTTGAGATGCTCATAGAATGGCTCATAGAATAAGAGCCATTACACCATTTTCCATAGCTTGCTTCCACTGGCTCTTAGCCTTCTACATTTTAGACTAAATTATGTAGAAGGTCTGAGTACTACTGAGAATCTGAAGGATCAATAAATGCATTAAATTATTGTGCAATGTTGATTTAGAAACAAAATAACAAATAACCTTCATAGAGCATTCATATGAGATAAAAGAGCACCTTCATCTTCAGCTTCTTTTTTAATTAAGAATCTTCCATTTTTCTTTAAAAAGTTTGTTTGTCAGCATAGAAGACGAAGCACTGAGGAAAATGGAGGCAACATGAATAAGAAGATACAGGAGGGCTAATGTTCTGAAGTATCCCTTGCCATAGCATCCATAGCATACTAGACAAGAGAACTCAAGAAAATCTGGTTTTGTTCCTGAGGGTATCTTACCCTTTCACATCTTTTCACCTTTCAGATTACTACTAAAAGTAATCTGAAAAATGTAAACCTTACATTCAGTTTATTTATTACAAAAGTAAAATATAGTTCATTATTTACTGCTGACCTCCAGGATCAAAAACATCTTTCTGTTTGTGACAAATAGATAAAACCCCTAGTATCCAATTTTTTTCATATATACATATTACATTTTATCCATGATGTGCAGCTTCATCAATATCAACATTTGTAAAATGCAGAACTATTTCTATTAACAATGAAAAAATGAATCTTCCAATTCATTGTTGTAAGATTCACTTTAGGAATATAAGGTCAGATTTATGTGTAGCAAATAAATATTATACTAAATTAATTTCTTCATGGAATCATATTATGTAAAGCTGCCAAAATATAATAACTTGTCTCAGTGTGGGTCTCTTACAAAATCCTCATAGACCAGAGCACTACCAACTCTCATTACCAAAGAAAATATTAATTTAGAATCTTTCAGATAGAGACAGAGGACCATCTTCTGTTTTCAAAATGTAGACATCAGCACATTATTTAAATGGGTAAAATCACATTTTTGTCACATTCTATTAAATATTATAGTTCCTTTGCAATAATGAGATTGGTTTAAAATGTAAGATATAAAGCATCAAGAGAAATACAAAATCTAATATTTTCAAAATTTTTAATGTATCATTCCATCAATTTTTTTCCTGAATCTCTCTGTTAATTAAGGATATTGTTAATTAAGGATACAAGAAAATGACATTCAAAAGTGCTAATTACCTAAAAGCTCTTTAAATAATTATGAAAACCTCCCTGAGAGGCTCAAGGAATGTGTAAAATTACACCAACCATGGATCTCCTAATTGACAGGATCCTCACCCCCCAATGGATTGTATTGTATTGTTGTATTAACTAGTGAATCCTGAACCCAGAAGTCCAAATCACTGCTGTAGGGAATATGTATAGAAGAGCAACTTTTTTTTTTTTTTTTTTTTTTTTAACAGCAATTGATTATTAAATTAAAAATACTTTATAAAATAAAGTAAAAATGAGGTTTTGTTATATTTGAATTTTGCTGTGATCCTTATAATTCTGCAATATAAACAAGCATATATTAAAAAGAATTCTTATAATACGTGAGGTGGTTGGCATGCCCGAAAATAGATCTGATACTAACAAATCCTTTTACCAGACTAATTAAGGGTCAGGGCACACTGCAGGCAGTAGAAAATTGGAAGCAGTTAGATTTGAAACAGAAGAAATAAAAATAAATTATTAATTAGGCAAGTTTTTTTCTTTTAATGATTATGTTTACAAATAAAACCTGTGGACTATAAGTAGAGTGAAAACACAAAGCTACGCCCCAAGTTAAGCCTTGTGAAGAAAATTGCAGATTTTACTTCACAGAATAATAATAGCAAATTCTTGCCAGCCAAGGACTATTATCTACTTAGATACATGTTGCATAAAAACATCTGAACTGTCCAAAGGTAACTGTCCTGTCTTTCCCAAAATTTATAGAGAAGGTCTAGAAAAATGAAATTTACCTTTCCTTGGTTTGTTCCTGCTAGATGTCTGAAAATGCTTTAACTTTTCTTGTTAACCCTGACTGGGAAAGCAGGGACTTTAGCAGCACAACCCACATTTCAGGGTGATTCCAGGACCTGTTAAATTGTCATTCCATTCTGACACAACAACATCCTCCCTGCAATGGAAACAGGGGGGAAAGGGCTGAACATCTTCCATAGAGGCAATGCCCTTCCATGCATGGCATGGAACAAGTTTGCAGCCAGCAGGTACAGCCAGGTCTGGGAGCTGTCAGGCACTCCTGGGGCTCTCAGTATTTATGGCAGCCATGACTTAATATACACTTAGCATTAGTCCTGTGCAGTGTTTGTTGCTTCCAGTCTTACATCAGATATTCTCTCAGTTTGGAAACAGTCTTGAGACACTTTTTGATTAATGATTGATTAACCTCCACCGTTTTCAGAAATACTTGAAAAAAGATGTTTTGTTTGTATGAAACAATTAAGCCTAGGTAGCCTTGCTTTGCACGAAGCAGGCAGCCCAGTGGCCAATATTATACCCCAAGGTTGAAGGTCAAAACCTAAGGCCTTTCATTAGTTTCATTAGACCATGCTGATGGTCATACATGCTCATCACTGAGGTACAGAACAATGATGCTGTAATTAGTGACTGACCTGCCATGTGGAGCAGCTTTTCAGACAGAACAAATGGTCATTGATCCTCCCCTCCTAGCAGACTTACCCCTCCAAGTGAATGAGTTGACCCAATAAATTTCTGATCAGTTTCTCCATTATCCCCCATCTTTATAATGCACTGCAGTCTAGGAACACAATATAAAAAACCTCTTTGAAGATCACTTTTTTTCTCTGTTGATGCTTTTTTACTTGCTCTCCTATTACTATTGTTGGAGCACTAATGTGAGAAATGCTTTCCTTCCACTGAATTTTACAATGCAGACCTGTGTGATGTCTAAACACAAGTGCTAGGCAAAGGTACAGGAACACAGCAAGTGTACAGGCACATTTCTACTACCTCTAGGTCTCAGTAGTATGGAACTTAAGGACTAAAAGATTGTTTATCTGGGTTTATATTGACTTTGATGGATTTTTTTTTTTTTAATTAATTCCAAAAGTATGCCTAATCACCTTTTAAAGCCACATAAGCTTTTAATAACTGCATCCTCTAGCAATGGGTCAGTAATTACACACTTTATGGAAAAGAGTGTAGTTTGTTTTTAAACTTTCTGTATGAATATTGACATTACTGCCTCTAGAGTTATACTGCTCAAAATGCTGATTGTTTCCTATGATCTCCATTTCATACCTGGTTTGAGAAATTTCTGTTATTTCTGAGTCATTCCTTTTTGTTGACTGAGGAAGTTGATCCCTTTCAGGGTTCCTGAGGAGACACTGCTCTATAACTCTGACCATCCTTCCTGCTTGTCTTTCTACCTATTTCACTTCTGCTTTGTTTTGTTACCTGAGTTCAGAAAAGCTTGGTCTAAAGATGTGACTATACCAAAGAGGTATTCAGTGGTATAACCACTCATCATTTTCTCTCAATCCTTTTCTTAAGACATTCTAATGTATTTCTGCACCTTCTAAAGATGGGGATAATGTTTTTGAATCCTTTTCAAGATGGCTTAAAGATCTTCTTTCAAAGTTGTAATGATTAAGTTAAAATTCATCATTAGGTATGTATAGTTTATTTTCTTTTTCTCTGAGAAAACTTATTTTGTGTTTATCATTGTGGAATTTCATCTGCTACTTCACTCAGCACCATGAGATAAATCAATCTTTCATTAATTTAATGACATCTAATAAAGTGTTGTAACCAATGTTGCTCTTCACAAGAGCAATCTAAATAACATAAAAGACCTTGGAAAAACTACTTCACAATTCCACTGAAGCAAAATGAAATCTGTTTCCCCAGTTAGTGTCTTTTCACACAAACAACAATTAGCTATACCTCTAAATTTTAGTAAGTTTTGGAGTGTTGAGGAGATTATCTTTGAAATATCTCCTCAGTTTGTATTTTAATGGGAAAGATGATGTCAGCTGAGATGTTTCATTAGCAGCTTCTACGTTTGAAAATAAAGGAACATCATGCAGGATTCCCAAAGGCAGGCTTCCTTGCCTTGGCAGAACCCATATGATGCACTTCAAGACACACCCCTACATCTATGAAAGACACACAGCAGTGGCAAAAATAAATTAGGACAGGTCCTTTGATGATCAGGGAAGTTAATTTTATTTCTATTTTATTTCACAAATTCTTGCTGTTATCTGTGTTTTCTCTTGTGAAGTGGGAGAAACAAGCCATAAATAATTATGCCCTAAATCTTAAAACAATGTGCTAATAATCATATATAAATCATCAGGCTGGTTAACTGGCTCCTAGTTTATTCACAAGCATAAAGGAAGATTAAGCAATTCTCTCCATAGCCACAAAACTATCCTCTCACAGTATAATATTATTAGTACATTAATAGTATGCTTTGAATATTGACTTTATTACAGATGAGTCACAAATCCATTATGCATATGCTTCTGAGGAGATTTGAGGTTTTTTTTTTCCTTCAGTCCAGTAGGAAGAGGTTTCAGCATCTCTCATGAGGTTTTCAGTACTTCAAAAAACCAGAATCTGCTCCTCAATACTTGTCTGCAAAAACCAGTGTGCCTGTAAAATTAGTATTCAACACTACTGTCACTGCATGGATGAGAAAAACCTGAGAAACATGGGAAAAAAACTATGTTCAATGATCAGTGATTTCAGTCTCTAATTCTCCCTCAGGAAGATTTTATTTTTGTTAACCTTGTATTTTGCAGGTTGAGAAAAAGACAGTGTTCTGACAAAATGTACATGGTATTGAGATTCCCCAGGCTTATCCTGCAATTCTGCTAACTGAGCCAGCAGGCAGGTGCTGAGCATTCAAAGCTAGTGAAAAAAAAAAAAAAGAAAAACACCCAACATTTTCTGTCAAGAATATCAGGGCTTAGAAGAAAAGCAGGATGTAATTTCATGCAAAAGCAGTAATTTCTGCATTTTATGCCATAAAATCCAAGGTCAAAGTCATCAGGGCAGTGAAGGATTGTGCAGTTTATAAGTTTTAAACTAAAACCTAACAATTCCCCATTACTAGCCTGATGCAGTAAGCCCCACTTCTTAATCAATTCATTGTGATGACAAGCAAAAATCTGTATCAATTAAGCAAATATTTTCCATAAGAATAGTTTTAAAGCATGGTTTGATGGTAAAATCCTGGTCAAGGTCCAGGATAAAAAAGAAGCAGAGTTCCAGCCACAAAGAACAAAAGAGAACAGATGGACTGGGTCAGCAAAAGCTGCTTGCTCCACAACTTCTGTTCACAGAAGTATATTATATGTTGTTGACATGAAAAGTCTTGTTTAGAAAATGTGCAAAAGCAGTAGGGAGCCAAGACCTGCTCTGTATAATCAAGCTGCTGAAAGGCAACCCTGAAAGGAATGATAGGAAATTCCCAAGTCCTTTGTAGTGCCTGTGATTTCTGAAAGAGGTTTTACTAATGGGCCCATTTGAGTAATAGGTAAGAAGGAGCACTAATAATAATTAAGTATATTTGCAAAAGTAGCCTCTCATAACAGCCAGATCTGTTCTGTTGCATCCAAAAAGTAGTGACTGAAAATATTAAGTGCAAAAGAAAACATTCATTTCAAATATTTTAGAAACTTCAGTATCAAAACATCTTAGAGGAAAATTTCATGCCACTTTACAAAGCCATTCTTTTAAAAATGTGCTTTCTGAAACATATATTAATATTCAGGAAGACATATGTTAATCAAGAGTGAAAGCTTTGACAACATAACAAGCTCAAAATTCTGAGATGAATGGGGACTTCAGAAAATAGCAGAGGTCATAGGAAATACAAAATGAATTGGAATTTTTAAAATATTTCTTCCTGGTAATCATTTAGTGCTTTCCATTTGTTGTTATTTGATTTAAAAAAAAAGACTGGTGATGCAAATTTAATATCACAGACATTGCAAAATCTGTTATGAAAAATTGCAACATATGTTGAATGACATTTTCAACAATCATTTGTCAGGTGTCAAAGTAAATTGCATTAAAATGCCACAAGAAAGCTTTAAAACAACTTTTTCCATCAAACTCTGCTGAGAAATACTGAATTTATGTGTTTATCCCTCTCCCGATTTTGCTTATATAATTTCCTGTATTGTTCTTAGCACTGTAGTGTTGAGCATATTAGACTAGTTTGTTAAATATGTGTGATGTGATACCATGTGGTATTCATTTTCTACCCTGTTCTGCCATAGTGTGTGTGATTTTCTGTACATACTTGCAGGTTTATATCCATTAGCTAGATACAGCCGCACAAAAGTTTTTCTCAAGGGAAGATTCATAATGAGGGTCATAAGTGTGGGCTCCTCCTTTAATTGTTCTCTTTGCCATGAGCCTAATGATGGAGATCCTTTAAGAAAAACTTAATTGTCCAGAAAACAACTGTACACACTCTCTTTGCTAAGGAAATGAGGCATCGATGACTTGGGAAGCACCTTGGGTCTGGAGAAAGAGACTTCAGCCAAGGTCCAGGGAGGATTCCGATTACTTTCTCTCCTTCTCCTCTTCTATTCCTCTGAAACAAGAGGTTCCAGAGTGTGAGACTGGCCTTGGGGAGAAAACTGTACAGCTGCAGGATTTCCCACTCCTCTTCACTATTGAAATCTCAAGGAATATGGGCTTCTGTTTCTTGCTGGAAATGCATGCTGGAAAACATGATGGCAATTGGCACAGCTGCTACATCTTGGGGGATGGCTGCTGCAGGAACCTTCAGCTTCTCCTCCACACAGCCTCAGTCTCCAGGGATTTCAAGTTCTGCACTTGCTATCAGCTGCAGGGCCTACAGAGGATTTTTTCCATCAGGAAAAATACAATCCGAATTTTTTCACATTTATTTAGGGTGATTTAGGTGTTTAAAAAAGAAAATCCAGCTGTGTTGTAAAAGTGTCACTGACTGCAGGAATGTTACCAGTGAAACCTCCACAATCAGTGGCTGCTTCTCCTGTACCTTCCCTTTGCTGTATATTACCTTCCCATATGGAAGCAGGTATTCCATTTTCAGGTTTATTCTCTCCGCTAGCCTGGTCCAGGAGTGGAAGCCTATCCTTGATGCCTGCTGGCTTGCAATCCTCTTTAAAAGCCCCAGAGGCAGAATATCGTTGAGTGATCTAAAATAGTGTCTCCAGGAACCAATGGTTTCAAATAAAATGGAACACTTGGCACAGCCTACCATGTAAATTTTTTTTCCTAGGTGTTGTGACTGGGTTTCGTTCATGCTGTCTGATCTAACCAGAGGTCCTGAGGAAGTGTTTAGTGTGAACCAGGTGAAGCCTACTGATGCTGCCTTTCTGAACAGAGGGCTGGCAGAGGTCAGTGCTGCTCCAGCAGTGGGCAAGGTGAGAGCTCCCCGTCACTGTTACCTTTGGTTTCATTGCTTGCGGGAGGAATGCTGTTTTCAAAAAAGAGGGGGAACACTTTCAACATGGGCATATTGATTAACAGGAATTGTTTTCTTTCATTTTGTTTCCAATGTTTCTTTGCATTGTCTGTTCATCTATTCATTCCACATTGACTGCACTAGGTTAAGTTTGACAGATTTGCATGTGAAAATTTCCAGTGCCACCTGTCGTCAGAGACAACAGACAGGAATTAGCATGATGCTACATGTCCTCAAATACACTTTTCCTTTGAAAGATGGGGAGAATAAATGTTGGTATTTCACATTTAAAATGCTGTTGCAGATTAGAATTAAACTCTGGATAGGCACACACATAAATGCTCATTTCTGATTAATGCCTTTACTTCCCAAGTCCTGCTGCTACCCTTGAGCCCGAGGCAGTGATAGATGATGGTACTCAGAACCACCTTAAAATGAGCTACCCAATGCCCTGGGAGGCCTTCTGAGGCTTTTGTCTCATTTTATAGCATACATAGCATCCTTTGCTTTTTCCTGACATAATTCGTAAATGAAAGGCTTTAATGAAGCCTTGAACAGCACACAGTCCTTGCCAGAAACTAATTTGCACTGAACATTTTAAAGAACTCTGCTGATTGTTGGCCTTTTCATGGCAATGTATTTAAGTAATCATAATGTCTGAGTGGAAGACTATTACTATCTGTTTACCTCAGTACTTTGACATTTGAATAGGAATTAACCTATTTAATATTTTATGCCTCAGAACACACACACACACACAAAAAAACCCCAAACACCAACAAAAAAGCCCACCAAAACAAAAGAAAAACCCCAACCAAACCAAACCAACCAACCAAACAACAAAAAACAAATAAAAACCAAACCAACAAAAAACAAAAACAAAAACCCAAAACAAGCAAACAAACCCCAAACAAACAAAACCCACAAAACCAGCAACCAAAAAAAGGACAGAATTGAACTTTGTTAGTAGTGTTTAGGTACTTAAGACAAAATTGTAGAAAAATAAATTGTGAAAAGTAAAAGTTATTTCTTGCCCTAAATCCTACCTTTACTTCTGCTGATATGTAATGGGGAAGCCAGACAGTTAGAGGTGGCAGATTGCCCTTCTGAGGATGGTAGAACGCCTCGCCATGGTAAAGGAGAATGCAGAAGCAAATGGTCACAGTGTACATGGGTTGAGGAGCCTGGTGAGACTTGCTCACAGCATCCACAAGAAAAACACTTCACTCAAAATAATCCAGCAGCAGCTTGGCACCTGCAGGCATAAAAACTGAATGTTTTTGTTGGTGTATTCCAGAACAAGGAATAACACCAAAGCTGTGGGTTTGATATCCATACAGGCCCATCACTTAAGAGTTGAACTCAATGATCCGTGTGGGTCCCTTCCTACTCAGAAAATTCTGTGGAAAGTCACAGAACTGGGGCAGCATGGGGAGAGGTGAATTAGCAGAGAGGGTCTGGCAAAGCATGGGGACTTGATAAAGCAGGTGTGCCCCAGAGCGGCTGTCAGGGATCATGAGCATCTTAGAGAGTGGGGTAAAAGGAGACACTCACAAACAAAGGTTTGCTTTGAAAATAGTGACAGTATTTTCATATCATCACTTTTTAAGTGTCTAGCTCACTGATTTGCACTTCAGGATTTAATTAAACTTGATAAAATTTTCCATGAAAAATGGAGTAAACACCAAGATTGCGAGGGTTAAGTCAGAATGATTTTGCAGAATCTCAATCAGAAAATTCTATTTTTCAAGTAAACCAGCACCAAATATAGTCAATTCTAAGTATTGTACAATTTACTGCACTTCAAGATTTGGTTCTAACAGTTAATAAACTAAAGAACATGATTAATTGTGGGAAAATGTGCTTAAATTGAATACACAAAGACAAGTACGATGCAGTATATTTTGAGACATTTGAGAACAAAATCTTTTGCTGTTGTTAGGAAACCAACCTTCTTTGTAACAGGGAAAGGAGAGATAGCGTTACAAAAACTTCAAAAAAATAATAGATATCAGATGACTTCAATGATTATCAGGATACAAAAGCTTTTCAATAGCATTAATGAGTTCAATTTTCAATATGGACTCCTAAAGCCCATACATTGGCAGAAGTGATCGATGTAAAATAGGAATTAATAAATATTTGCAGGATGATTCATTTTATTTGTAAAATATAATAGCTAAAAAGATGTATATCTTTAAAACAGAAAAAATGAAAAAATTGAAAAAATGAAAAAATTTTAAAAATGAAATCTTTAATAACCTCATTAATTATGTGTGCTTACTCTGCATTTAACCTTTTCAGCAGCTGAAAGGCATTTCAGAAGAGCCCTGAGGTTAATGGGAATACACTTTTTCTCAAATTAGTTTTTAATAAGTATCAAATTAGAAATATATTTAGTATTTTTCTAAGTTTTCACTAGTTTCCAGATCCAACTTAAAGGAAATATAATGAGAAATTCCAGACTTTTTGGAGCCTGAAGAATAAAGATGAAAGATGAATGATAAGCGGTTATATGTTCTATTTAAACTATGGAAAAAAATTGCAGGTACTGAACATGCACATAGAAAATCCACCTCCATTGATAATCTGTGTGCTGTTTCATACTTAAATGAATTTATTCTGAATGCCATGGGAAGTAGCTATGACTATGTACATTTATCTGAGATGCACAGGTATTGAGCAACCACACAGCAGCCTCATGAGTTATATGGATACAGCAGCCTCAAGATAGTAACAAAGGATAAATGCTTGTGTGTTATCCCCTGTTTTTCACAGTATCCTCAGAGATGACGATATTTCCAAGCCATTGGTGTTGATACTTGTTATCTGTTGATGCTAAAATGCAAAAAATAATTATTCATTTAGTTTTCATCACTTGATGCTTGTAAACAGTAATAAAAAGTCTGATTGCAATCTTTGCTGTTTGTCTTACTTCAATACCATCAAAGCAGCAAGATGGAGAAACCTAGCTATTGCTGTATGAAAGCTATAACTTGTAGGTATAACAGTAAATATTACTATCTTTATCCTGAGAACTGATGAAACATCCTTGCAATCATGAAAATTTTGGGGTTTTTTAACATCTGCTTGCCCAGGAACATAAGAAGTACTCCTACGGTTACAATCAACTGTAATATAAAATCTTTTTCACCATCTGCTGGAGAAACACCTTGAGGCATGCTGCTTTTCATATTAACACCGCCATCAACAAAAATAACCATTCCAGAAGCACTCCCAAGTTTGAATGAAACTGTAGATCTTTCAAGACAACAGTTAAACCTCTTGCAAAAAAAAAAAAAAGGTTTCATTCAAGGGGCAATGGTATGCATGAGTTGTTTGGAAAGAGAAAAGAGAGAAACAACTGGCTATTCAGGCTGCTACAGTTCTGGCCATGGCTATGGGCTTTCCAGTGACAGTCTCAGCTCCTGACTACCTGATATATCAGAGATGTAGGCTCCAAATTAAACTAAGTATTTTCACCTATTTGAAAAAGAAGATGTGAGCAAGACTAATGTAAAATGCTCATTTGACCTGGAAAAAAATTATGATATAGGGTGGTTTATTTGTTTTTTTTTTTTTTTCTTACTGTCTTTGCACTTCTAGCTGGCACAAATCTGTCCTTCAATAACTCTGTTTGTTTTTTCCTATGATCTGACATGGACACATGTCTCCATGATCCTCTCATCATGCACAGGTGCAAAAGATAGACCTGAATGAAATGTCAAGGGCCTTGGTGCTGCTACGTGAGAGCAGAGCTCCACCTGACTCTCGGCAATTGGGTGGGAGCAGGGCTCCAGCACTCAGCTCCTTCTGAACATCCTGCACAGACCTGGGTTTTGCTGGGCTGCCTTTTTTATTTTCCACTGCCATTTCACAAGCCAAACTGGGTGTGGGTACCTCACTGCCTATCTGTAGCCTCTTGCTCCCATTAGTATGTCTCTTCTTTAAACTTTTTTCTCCATCTGTGAATTTTTCACAGGTGTTTATTTCTCCCTATGTAACCACAAAGTCCTGGATTTATTGTGGACTTAAGGAGTGAGAAGTCCATACATCATAAGAATATGTATTTTTCACTGCTCTGAGTGCAAAAATTATTTCCAAATATTCACATAACGTGTACAGAACAAAATATTGGGCCACACCATTCACTGAAGAGAACTTGTAATATAAAACCTGACCTGGTAATATTTCATTGACTCTGCTATTATGTTTTTAAAAATTCTGATGAATACTATAATTTACAGACAGCAAAAGTTACAGTTTTTCTTCTTCTACTTACATATCACAGACATATTAATAACTTTTATTTCAATTATTTTATAAATGTTAAAAAATCTTTTTGGAAAATTTTCCTGGCATTTTATGTGATTTGGAAAGCTTGCAGTCCCACCTGCAGCCTATCATTACTTTGGCACTGAATCTGTTTTTGACCTTTCCAGATCTAGATAATGCTGCCAGGCCATCAGCCAAGAACAACGTTGGGCTGAGATAAGCTACTATTCAAAATTACTGAAGGGTTATAACACATCAAAATTATTATACATTTTGTAAAAATAACCTGTAGTGAGGGAGTTTTCAGTAAACAGGAATCAATTTCTGCCAAGGGAAATGTCTGATATGTAGTGTCTTACTGTATAAGATTTGCTTATTACTGAAAAAAAGAACATATGGGGAGTGCTTCTCTAGTCATTAAACTAATGCTGAGGGATTCTTGTCCATGAATGAAAAGAAGAAAAAAGAGACAATAATGACTCATATTACAGCAGATAGACTATGTTGATGGCAACTCCCTTAAAAGGATTTTCTAAGATTCTCAAAGGAGAATTCAAATGGAGGCTTGACAACTCACCAATAAGAATAATTCAAATTTAGGTTTGGCATAAAAATCCCTGTATCACTGGCCAGAGCCAGAGCACAGGTCTAGAAATCAGATACCAAATAGAGAATTTTGCTGAGCCAGAAGAGCAGGGAATCAAGGTTTTACTGAATGTGATCAAGTTCATTTCAGTCACAAAAACAATAAGGTGGTGGGACCCATGCACACAGCATGGCCAACAAAGAGGAGGAGCTGGAAGCTCTGAGGGAACTGGGGTTGTTTATACTGGAGGAAAGAAGACTCAGCAGGCCTCATCACTCTCTACAACTTCCTGAAAGGAGGTTAGACACAGGTGTGGGTTGGTCTCTTCTCCCAAGAAACAAGAAATGACACAAGAGGAAATGGCCCCTGGATGCAGCACAGGAGGTTTAGACTGGATATTGGGAAAAATTTCTTCATCACAGGAGTTGTCAATCACTGTAACAGCTGCCCAGGAAAGCGGTTGAGTCACCATACTCTGGAGGTATTTAAAAGATGTGTAGATGTGGCACTTAGGGACATTCTTAATGGTTGACTTGGAAATGTTAAAATAGTGATTGGAACTCAATGATCTTAAAGGTCTTTTTGCAGCTTAAAAGATTCTATGATTATGCATTTTTCTGGTATAAAGTATGTGTTTAAGTACCTTCTTGCACTTACCCTAGCAGCTGCAACCCTATCAAACCTGCATTTTTGAGGAAGAATTTTCCCCGCTCTTGGATTCCTATTGCTATCTATGATATTGAGGTTTAAAATCAAACTTCATAACTTGAGAAGATGTTTGAACATATTTCATAAATAAAAATAAAAATTTGTGAAGGAATAAAAGTTTTATATTCCTGTGTTAGTTCTAAACAAGAACAGAAATCCAAACTTGCAGAATCAATACAAAGACAAAAAAAATCCCTGCTTATATTTTAAGCCAGTCTTGGTCATTATTTGTTAGATTTTCACCACAAATTTGTTTAGTTAAAGGAGAATTCCAAGAACTTGCCTTACAGACAATTTTTAGTTTAGGGAATTGCTTTTCTCAACCCCAGCCATGCTTTAGTTTCCAATGTGCAGACATTCTATTAGCTCAGCATGTTTTTGCCATGGTAAGGTAAAGTGCCAAAAGCAGAACAGCAGCAGTGCTCCTCATGGTGTTACATCTGCAAATGCTTAATGAATAGTGCAGCTTGCACATTTCAATACATTTTTAATTATATTTGGCAGAAAAAAGAAAGCATGACCTGGCTTAAAATGTATTTCAGTCAGATCCCTGGTATTTAAGCAAGAAGCTGCATCACTAGAATACAAAATCTGTCTGTTTTAGAGAATTCACACTATGATTATGCTTTCTATCTGTTCTCATATCTAAATATTTCTCATAGTGTCTTGTAGATACTGTGGTCTGTTTTCTTTGATTTTACCCCAGGACTTTTTCAGTCACATCTTCTGAAGTCTCCACTGGTAATGAGAATGTTGCACGTTATTTGTCAGTGAGAGTGAGTGTTTCAGTCAGGGAAAGTTATGGTATAAATCCATGACAGCATATTATGACTCTGAGATGGTTCTTACAAGTAGTATGCTGACTTTAATAATGTTTTTATCCATAGGTTAAATTCCTCCTGTCCCTCCTATCTTTGGCTCAGTCTCCATTCACCACCGGTAGTCGGATTATTTGCAGAACATCAGCAGGAACTTTTCAGTAAAATGTACCAAAAATAATTTTTCTTACTTGAGTGGATGACATTGACTACAGAATAAAACAGAGGATTATGCCTCTGTCCTAATGAATTGACTTCTCCTGTATAAAACTCCTCTTCCAGAAGCACAAAGCCTACAGCCCAGAAGTCAGATGCTCTTCACATCATCTGTCCTGTACAAGTACTCTCAATGCCCTGGAGCAGAGAAGCTCACTTACTGTCAGGAGATGTTTTCTCCAGAACTTTTCCTGCTTCCAGATTTTCCAAAAATTAGACTCAATCTGCTTTTTAGGCTGTCATCAGCATCTGTTCTGTCACCCAGTAGTATCAATTCAGAGCAGTGTAGTACATATCCAGCATGCATTACTACAGCACAGTGGTCATAGTACCCGTGGGCCCATCAGGCCTGTGGCTGAGATGTAGAAAATCTGCACTACAACATCCCCTTCAGACTTTTGATTATTTTCTCTTATATTTCATCATTCTTTCACTGGTTGTCATCTTCTGTTGTGTATCTCTGAGGCACTCTTGGAGTTAAATAATTATTCAAATGCTAGATAAACCCTATTGAGAGGTCTCTATATCCTGATTCATATAATGCCGTATCACTGACTCTTCTGTACACTTACACTCAATGTACTCTAATGAACCACAACACATCCTACTTGTCAATTTGTCATCACTCATGGTTAAAATTCCCTGCTACTTTCTTGGCACTGCTGTAGAAATGAGACCTTTCATGTAGAGCCAGGGGCCTACATTTAAGCCTATTTCCCACTCTCTGCAAAACTCCCTCTTGCCATGAAATGTTTCTCAAGCTAGACCAACTACCATTCCTTAACTTCCATTATAAACTTGTATTCCACTTCCTTGTGGTTGTTTTCTAGAAAGCTGAAACATCATGACAAACTGATCTAAGAAAAGGTAAATGTATTCAAAGTGTATATTTTTAATGACTTGGATAAAAATATTTTGGATATGTTGTCTCATGTTTGTTCTTTCCTTTCCATATGTATATATTTTGCTGCATTTAGAGACAATAGTTATAATCTTTATGAGCTTTTTTTTTGGTAGGCTAAAAATCAAGATTTTTTAGTCCTCTATCACACAGAAAGCTTTCTAACCTTTTTCCAGTTAAAAGTGGAGTCTTTGACTCCACCGGCTTAATTCTGTATTTAATCAAAATATAAGGCTAAAATTGTAACATGTGGAATGCCCAACACATGGCCACTGTGTATGAGTGGGCTGTATTCCTTTCGTAATTTTTGTATCTAGAGAGTTCCCACTTTGTCCAAAAGTCCTTTATGTGCACTTTGCACATTGGGCTGTTATCTGCACCGTGGCTCTGAGGTCTTACTCTTTTTCTCCAGACTCTGAGGGCAGCCAGCTCTTCCTGTGTAGCATCACAGTCTTTGTTTTAACAGTGCTTTTCAACCTAGCTCTCTGGCAACTTTTAGGTGTTCTATTGCTCTTTGTGATGAAGTCATTAATACTAATTGCCTGCTTTTCACAGGAAAACAGACTTATTATGCAACTAGTGTTCTCTAAATAGAATGCACAGGGCTCTTGTTTTTAACAACCTGCAGCCAGCTTTCACAGTTGATAACAATTTGCAGATAAAAATCAATCAGCCATACTTGACTGAGCTGTATAACTGTCCTACCATGCTTAACTAGGCTTGTACAATCACCCCATATCCAAAATTCCTGCAGCTTTTATGTACATAATCTTTTTCCTTTTCTTTTTGTTGGTGATTTGAATACTCATGGAAGTCAGTAATTCCTTAAACCAGAATTACGATCAAAGATAGCATTGCATTATATGTCAAATTTTCAATCTTTTTCCCTAAAAAAAACCCCAAACCAAACCTAAAAATGCAAGTGTTACCTTTCAGAGAAGGAAACTTCTGAGACTGTCAAATATTTTGAAAACTGTTATAAAAAGAGACTTATCAGATGTTATTTTAAACCTCCTTTATAATAAACTTCCTGACTTTTTAGTTAGTTATTCTATGTGAATGAAACTCACCATGTATTCAAAATGTCTGGGCTTGTAGTGGACTTTGTTGTTATAAGAAATATTTTTCAATACTTTATTTCTGGAATATGACACAGGAGATTTTAAAAATCTATAAAATCAATCAGATGATTTCTGTGGAAGTGTTATGAGATACACAGCTGAAAATAGCTTTATAACAGTACTGACTCTTTATATAAATCCCATAGTACATCAAGGAGAAAAGACATTAATTTAGCATTTTTATTAGAAAAAGGAGTGGGAAAGATCCATGGAAGAAGTCCAGAGAGGCTCTAAGTGCGAGGACTGATCATTTTTCCCAAGCTCCATCAGGAAGTGTGAAGCATTGCAGGGGAAAAAGATCATCCTACTATGTTGTAAATTAAGGTTGGCTTGCCTAGTTTTAACTTTCTTACATACTTTGTGGAGGAAGCAAAAAAAATACTTTCTTCTATGAAATGTTGCAAGGGAATGGCATGTGCTGAGGTCTGCTTTCTCTGAAGGGATACAAATATATCTATTTTCTTTCTTTTCTTTCTCTGAAGTTATATACAGATCCAAGGGGTAAAACTTGTGCAGAATGCAAACCAGTTTAAGCATGCTGAAGTTAAGCATAAGTTACAGTACCCTGATGGACATGAATCAAAATATATGACACTTTGCACAACAGGATTTTTAAAATACTCTTTTTGGAGTAGGTTGCTGGGAAATGCTCAGTACCCTCAGAACCCTTATTTGTCCTGCACCAGCAATGAGAACTTGGAATTTGCTGTTCTCCCATTCTGGGCTCCTCAGCCAGGCAAGGAAGTGGATGGCTCGTCCTGCTGGAGCAGCTGAACTCCACATAGATCTTTTAACACTGTGTCTCTGAGAATATACCATAACTGATGCTTCAGAGGAAATTGTAATCAATAATACTAGATACCTGGGGAGCAATTACTCTTACTTGTCAGTGGAAGTGAGGAGTTAATATCCTAAACAATGTGGAAGAAAGATATCTTCCACAGGGAGTTTTGCAGATAAATTTCACTTTGCACAAAAATGTATTCCCCTGAACCATTTCAAGCACATTAATCTTACTGCCTGTGAATCCATTTCTGTATTTATATTATGGGAAGGGCATGGACTAACATTCTTTTTATAATTTTTGATTTAATATATATATCTTGACCATAACAGATTTTACTGTCTTGTAATAAACCTACTCCCCGCTCCTTTCAAATTAATTAGTCCAGCTGATTTCAAGCTTTCCTTTTAGGAAAGTTCTTGATTTTCCAGACTTCAATAATTATAATTTCCCTTCTCAGGAATTTTTGTCTATATGAGAAGTTTTAAATTGGCCCTTCTCAGAGTCAATGCTTGGCATTTCTCCATGTTGAATTTCAGCAGACATTATGTAGTGTAATTACATAACAGCTTTAGAAAATCTTTTTGTTTTCTGCCCAAATGTTGTCAAACTTAAATAATTTCATCCTGGTAAAGCCTCACTACAGGACTGAAACTGTTTGATTGAATCAATGAGGAACATTAGAGAATTAGAAGGAAGACCATGTCATCAACTACAGAGTAGAAAATAATCAGAGGATAGTGATTTCTGTGTATTATATTACTACTCAAGAGAATTTGAATTAACTAAAAAAATAATACAAGCTGTGCTGGTTTTGGTTGGGGTAGAGTTAATTTTCTTCAGCATAGTTAGTAGGAGGATATACTCTGGATTTGTGCTGGAAAGAGTGTTGATAATGGGGATGCTTTCAGTGCTTACACAGAGCCAAGGCCTTCTCTGCTCCTCACCCACTTCACCAGTGATGAGGCTGAGGAAACAAAAACTTTAGGAGCAGACACATCTGGGATACCTGATCCCAGCTGAAACGAGATGTTCCAACCCATTTGGCATCATGGTCTGTGTGGAGAGCTGGCAGATGAAGAAGAAAGGGAAGGACCTTTCAGGGGGATGGTGTTTGTCTTCTCAAGTCACCATCGCATGTGATAGAGTCCTGCTTTCCTGGGGATGGCTGAACACCTGCCTACCCCATGAGAAGTGGGGTAATGAAAAGTGGTGAATTAATTGCTTGGGTTTTTTTGCTTGTATGCAAGGATTTTGCTTTCCCTCTTAAACTGCCTTTATCTCAACAAATTTTATCCTTCTGATTCTCTCCCATCTAACCAGCAAGGAGTGAGTGAGCAGCTGTGTGGGGTTCAGCTGCCAGCTGGAGTAAAAGAACAGAGTTTTCTTTCCTCTGAATTTAGAAGGACACATCTGTTGTTATACTTCATTTCAAGAAAAAAGGAACTTTTGTCCTCCTGTGACACTTGATCACACCAAAACTGAAAACATTCTTCCTATGCATAAAACATTTTAGGTACTTTTATTTATACATACAGACACACAGAGGAATGAGGAAACAAACATAATTCATATATCCAGAGAAAAGGCACAAGGCAATCCCACAGTAGGGGTCAAGAAATTCTCTTTTCATGTCTTGACAGAAAAACACAAAGAAAATATTTGGAATACGTGAGATACCTCCAGAATATCTTGCCTTTCAAAGATATTTTGATCCAGAACACAATTTGTGGCTGCTAGGGCATGCTTGACACTGATGTTCTGTATAGTTTTTGTTTGGTGCCAAGTGTTGGTGAAATGCATTGGTGAATTTTCCTGCAAAAACTTGGATACCAACGCTGAATACCCAACAGACTGGAAACCTCAGAGGGCTGAGAAGTCCCTAAGGACTGTGTAGACTGAGTTTCAGTGAGGTCTGTGGGATACCTGACTTACCTGAGGTACCTGATACTCAGTTTCTGGAGCTGCAAAACTGCAGAGTCCTAAAAGCAAAGCTTTTAGATTTGAAGGTCAATCATCTCTCTAACTAAACAGCTAGTGAAGGGCAGCCTTTTGGGACTGTACTTGTCACCTTGGATACTTAAGAGTTTTTTTTGTTTAGCCATTAGTTTAGAGGCCCAAAGACACAACTTAGGAGTCACTAGTATATTCTGAGATATTGTCCTGGGTTGCTGTGCATTCTATTACCATCCTCATGAGCTGTTGAAACCAGCTGGGGCAGGGTTTCCTGGCCTCCTCCCTCCAGACCATCTTTCTGTTAATGGCACATCAACGCCTGGCCTCATGACTCATCATCCCATTGTGAAACAAGCATTCCATCCTGGACATAATCTGAGATCTGAACACCACTGGCACCCTTTCCACTGGATTCCCAGAGGACAGGAGCTACACAGCCACCACTGGACCTTCTGAGGAGGATCAGACCCTTCTACAGGATCACTGCTTCAACAGAACCACATCCACCACTTCAAGAGGACTGCAGCCACCATTTTATTGGACTGCTACCACCACCCTGACTAACAGGATGTCAGTTTTCATCCTGACTAACAGGATGTCAGTTTTCATCCTGACTGTCAGTTTGAACCAGTGTTTTCTGCCTTTTATTTTTTTTTTAATTTCCCCATTAAATTGTTATTCTGACTTGGTGTCTCCCACTGATTTGTTTTCAAACTAGTACAAATATTTAAGCATGTTTCATTTTGGTTGCCCTGCCCATTTTGTTTTAATGCCAGTGCATATCACAGGCATAAATACAGGCCAGTAAAAGTGATCATTACCTATTATAAGAACACAAAACTTTAAAATCACAAAAAATATGCTTCTCAATTTGTGTATTAGGGAACTCCTGCCTCTCTGTAACCAGGATACTTTGCAAGAAGACTTTATCTTTAAAGATCATTTGGATGAGGAGACTGAGTGCATAAATTTGCAGATGACACCAAGTTGGGCAGGGAAGGCTCTGCAGAGGGGTCTGGGCAGGCTGGATGAATGGGCTGGGGCCAGTGTTTGAGTTTCACACCGGGGTGATGTTCAGGCAAAGGTTGGACTTGATGATCTTGGAGGTATTTTCTAACCTCATGGATTCTATGGTTCTATGATTCTGTACTTAAATTAGTCTTAAATGGCGACTAATACTTCAATTTTAATTTATTGCAATGAAAAATTCCACAGTCATTGTCTGGGCAGGATTGTGTTACTATTGTTTCTTTAGAAACAGATGTTTACCTTGGATCAAAAGCTCTGAAGTGAGAAACTGTTCATGCAAATGAATTCCTGAATTCAGTTATGCATCTGCAAAATTGTATTTATTAGTTGTAACACTATACATGTTTTCTCTGCCTACATATATTTTGCACTTTTTAAAAATTTTATAATGTGTAATAGAAAAATTAAATTCTTCTAATCATAATGGAAATTTGATTAAATTTGAAATTTTGCATCAAGAAAGTAATGGAAGCTTCACATTTTGAAAAAAACTCCAAACTCCAAACTCATTTGCATTGTTAGGACCAAAGAAATGTTAAAATTAATCTTCCATGAAAAAGAAATTATCATTACACAGATAGCTTGTCTTGTGCACCTGCACAGCTAGAATATCTCAGCAGCATTTTTCTTGTTCAACCAAGCATCCCTTGAGCTCTGACTTCATAGCCTTTACCTTATTCCTTTTGCCTCCTAATAGAATTTCACTACCTGTGAAAATTAGTTATCTTCTGGAAACAACTTCCAAATAAAAAAAAAAAAAAAAAAAGGAAAAAATAAAGCAAAAAAGGGATTTTTACAGGACAGACTGGAAAATCTCATCTGGATGTTGCCAAATGAAGCAATCAGAGGAATCTGAATACTGGCCAGACTGCTAAGTATTTATTTATGTTACTTGAAAATCTCAATCAATAATTAGGGTGCTACTGCCAAATGCTATGCATACATGTAATTTTATCTTCTGAACTCCCAGGCACTCTCTTTTTCTGCAACAAAATTGCCATGAGTCCTGGAAGTTCCCATCAGTGCAACGAAGGATACATCCTCTACTGGCCATGGCCACTGCAGGTGTTGGAGAGTCTACTTGCCTCCCATGGCTGTGCCTGAACCTCTAATCAGAAAACAGCTGCTGAAAAATAATGTCCCTGAAAGAGAACAAGGGTAGCAGATGGAGCAGGTTTGGGTTTTTTCCTACAGATGCTTCTGAAATGCAGCCTGGGTGTTGTTACAGAAGATGTCTCAGAGCAAAGGAAAGCCTGGCAGGGAAGGTATGTACAAGGGAGAGCTGTGAAAAGAACACAGCGGGGGGAAAAGCACCTGTTCTGCACTGCTCAGTGCAGAGGCTGTGAGCTGAGTGTGTGACTGCTTCCCTGGGGAATATGTGGTGGTTTCACCTTGCCTGGAGCCCACAGCATGGGGAAATCCCTGACTGGACAAGAGGGCCTCTGGGACCAGGGGCAGAACAGGGACTTCTTTAAAGTTATGCCCAAGAAGCAAGATTACACAGAATATTCTTCAGAGGTGCAAGGTCAGGCATAGTAGCATCTGGTCTTCTCAAATCAGCATCATCTAAATGACACTTTAGGATATAAAAATCTCACATATTTGGCAGCTGGGCCATGCAGAAACATTTGTAGTGTCTAAATTTCAGTAGTGCAGCTGTCACCTCACCCAGCGTTTACTGAGGTTGCCATGATGGCACATTACTGAGACTTTCAAAATAGACTTATCTGGTCTTATATATATGTATATATGTGTGTGTGTGTGTGTGTGTGTGTGTGTGTGTGTATTTTTAATATTCCAATTAAAATATAGCCAAATATGCAAACCAATAATTTTGTGGAAGGGCCATACTACTCCCAGTTCTGAACTATGTTTTTGGTCTTGTGGGCAATGCTGTTGAAGATCAGATTCTATGCCTGAAAAGTGGGAGCTACAATCATGCTGGAATACTACTTGAATTACAGTCTCAGAAAGGTATGTTTTACATGGTATAGGAAGAGGGTAAAATAAGGATGTGTAATAAAAGGATTGTCTAGTAAAACACGTTATTAACTAGCTTTCTCTGCCTACAGAGCCTCTCTGGCTTTCCACTTCTAATCCCATAAGGGAACTTTTGTCTAGGTTTTTGCATTGCTTTGAGACTATAGTTGGGACCTTTAAAAAATCTATATAATTGCTGTCCTTCAAAAATTTAGTCTTTGGAAACTGTTTCCTAGCAACAATGTATTTATCATTCTCAGGCAAGGAAATGGCATCTTTCCATTCAGATACACTAATTGTGATTTTCTTTTTTTTTAGGCAAGGAAATAGCATGCACTCAATGCAACATTAAATTAGAAGGAACAGAATTAAGAAGAAATAATGGAAAACATGACTGGAAAAAAACAACCTAATCATATCTATTTGCATATGATGATGGAGTTTCTTGCTAGCGAGGCTGTCACTGCCATATGAAAACTGAGTTCCCAGTCACATATAACTGACTGGCATTCGTTGCTTTTAAAAAGCAAGGAGGTAGAATAGGGTAACTTAATGATTCTTTACTATAAACTTGAAGATATTTTACAATGGAAGTATCTTTCTTTGTTCACATCAGTGGTGTGTCCTCTGCTTGTATCTGATGCATGTGAAGAGCTGTGCATGTTACCAGCTGGTGGCTGTAAGTCCTTAATTCCAGTGATGTCTTACAGCTCCCAGAGCACTGTCAAGCATATTGCCACCTTTCACTCTGTGCTTCTAATTTTTAAGATATTTTCTCAGCATGAATTTCAGAGACACTAAATTAATTAGACTTTAAATATATTTAAGATTATTCTTCATGCTTTGTTACTAAATGGGTGAAAGAGTATTATCATGATGGCTTATCTTAAGCCAGACCATTTTGCCGTTCTTATAAATGGAGATGCTCATCAGGCTGGCTGTCGTAAGCTGTTCTTCCAAACTCTGTGTTTGTATATGGCTGAGGACAAATATTGCCTGAAGTGGAAAGCAGTTCCTCTAATGCAAAATTATTACTACTAGAATCAGGAACATGATAAGAGTGTTCATTAGGAAATCTGTAGATATGCAAAGTTTATTATGTTTTGGATTACACTTTCCTGTACATTGACAACAAATTGGATTTATATTACCTGAAATTTTTTGATCTTAAGTGCTCAGCTGTATCATACTGGACTTTGTATTTCCTCTTTATTTTTTTTTTCCTGAGCTTCCCTGTCTTTTTAGTCCTCAATGAGGCAAAAAATTTAAGTATGTATGCATTGAAAGCAAAATACATCATGGTACTATTGGGGGAAAATAAATTGATTTAGCATGAGAGGACAAAATTCATTACTGGTGGAAGAAAAAATATTTCCTCTTAATTACACAAATCAGGGCTTACAGTAGGTGTTCAGAATATTAGCTTAGTTAATTAAGTACTAAATGTTAAATAATTTTAATTTAACAATGAAATTTTGAATTTTAAAATGCTCATAAGTATTTTCATCAACCTCCTTTGTCATGGTACTTTTGATTGAGGAAGCAGCAAGAAAATTAAAGCAGACGTCAGCTCTAAATTTTGAACCTGTAGAGTGCCATCCATGAGTTGCCTAATTGAAAAAAAAAATCAATACAAGAAAATTATTTATGTTTAAACTAGACCAGCTTTTTAAAATATGGAAAGCACTTCACAATAACAGTGTAAAAAAATTCTCTTTTCCTCACTTTGATGGTGAAGAAATAAATAATAGCTATAGTTGTCTGTAAAAAAGAGTCTCTGGTGCTGTTTTTAGCATATTTTCCTGACTTTATGGGGAAGCAGCCAATCTCAAACAAAAATTCATTTCATTAATAAGCAGACACACTGATACTGTGAAGAGTAAAATGACTGACAGAGCTGGCTGGAGTTTTTTATTGCTTGAGTCATATTCGTGGTAGAGCTTTCTCAGAGTTATTTCTCTTTCTTACTATCAGGAAAGCAGAAATAACAAGTTGCTGCAAGAGTAACATAACAGTGTTCTGGTAGAAATGTGTTGTCCCACGTCAACTCTATGAATTCCCACTCTCTGGAAGCCTAAGTATCCCATTGGCACGAGGCTGAACATTGTTTAGGATGTATCAGCTACCACTGGCAGGGAGGATCCTTCTGAAATATAACAAAAATCTCTCAGGATGAAATTCCCTTATGGACAAAACTAGTAATTACTTGCCTCAAGGGCTAAAAATAGCTCTTTGACAGTATTAAATGTGCTTGCTAGGATACTGGGTATTTAATTCAATTTCTTGCAACACTTTAAACATAAATTAGCTGATTGGTCCCAGTAGACTAGAGGCTATGGCTTTAATCTGCAAAACTATCAGCTTCCTCTCAGAGAAAAAGCAGGAGCTGAATAACCCATGCCAGACTGAGCTGGAATATGTAGAATTTCACAGGACTGGACTGGTTGGCTTTTCATGAAACAGTTATTTTCTTTTGGGAAAATTTGTGTTTCTCTCATCACCTTCTGGTTAGAATAGCTCTTACCTCCAAATTAGAATACTAGCTCATTTTTCTAATTGTCATTTTAGCTATCTTAATTTTCATCAGCATCCAGATTTCTTCTGCTATGTAGACAAAGCCGTGTGAATTTTTTTTTAACTTCACTGATTGTTTTCAACAAACAGGAGACACAAGCACCAAAACTTTGACATATATTTTTTGCATAATTGTTGGGACTATATTTTACAAACCATAAAAGCATCTGAAATATGAACATGTTAGTAACCAAATCTGCACTAAACTTCATCAACTTCATGAATCTTTAGAATGATTTTCAGCCATCAGGTATCTCAGACTTTTGAAAGAGTGATATTAAAGCAGGCAAGAACTTCATTTCCACAGTGATGTTTTCCAGCTGAAAAGAACTCTTATTACCACGTGTTGAATTTTGTATGCCCAAACATATAGAAGAATACATCAAGGAAATTAGCCTTGTTTGTATTTGGCCAAGAAGTTGTGGATAATTTTTCCCTGTGTATGTGCTGTAATGAATTTAGTCAAGCCTTTTTCACTCCAACCTGGTTTATTTTAACACAGTCTTTCTTGAAATGACACATAGAAACCTCATCAACATCTGAATTAACATTGAATTTATTTGTTGGGGACCACTCTTAGACAATATGCATTTATATCAAAATATGAATGAAAATATTTCCTTTGAGCTGCTCATTCAGTTTACACAGTTTTAAATATTTTGGGCTCCACACAAATTGGAGTGCTTCTTCAGACACACTAACACAAACTGGCTGACTGGTAGAATACAGACTGGTTGAAGGAGAAAACTGAGACTTTTTTAAACCTCTGGTAGATGATTTTCAATTGTAAACTGCTGTTAAGCATTGCTTTACAATGATACAGGGACCTTTTGTTCCCTATGCATGTATCATACATATTTTGACTGTGTAGAGAAAGAGGCACCTAATCATTTTCCTTTAATAACAGAGTGCTAAGCTGAATTCCAGGCCATTAGGAGCAAATTTTGTGCATATACACACATGGAAGACAGCCTCTTATGCAGAAAAGTTGAAGCCCTTAGAAATATTGATTACTGCCAATATTATCTTTTTGAGGATAGAAAGATCAATTAACATGTCTTAGGAAACTGTCTTTCTGAAGCTGAAATAAGTAGTCAGCAAAAGATCATAATGATGAGTGAAGGTGAGGAAGTGTTAATAATTGCTGTAAAAAGTAAAATAAGACCCAGTAAAAAAGTGGTCAGGACAAACTGGAAGGCTGACTTGCTAAAGACTACTTGGCTGCCAACACATTCAGTAGCACTTATTTCAGTGGACTTCACCACTACTGCAGCACCCACATATGTGCATGTACACACGTGTGGGGCTGTGCATGCACTTGTGGATATTTACATGTGTATGCTCACTATGCTGAGTAACATCCAATGCAGGCCTCTGGTTCTGGAAAACTTTTATCAAAGCTGTGATTTAAAGTTACAGCTGAAGTTTTAAGAAATACCAACATCTCTTATGGTTCAATCAGACTTTTTGTGGAGAGGGGGGAGGTCCCATGCTCTTCACAAAATCTGAGATTTCAGTCTACCCAAATCACACCCATCTTTACTGGGACTCGTGTTCACAACAACAGACAGCACTGTTGGTTTTAAATGGTTTTCATATCATGGTGTTGTTAGAAAAGTGGTAAATGAGTCGCACAGAGGGGAAGAGATTTATTAAGAACAGTTAGTGACAGCATTAGAAAAGGGAACTTCATATTCTGAGTAATTTCTCACCATACCATCTCCAGTATTTGTATATCAGAAAGCAACAGGTTTTCAAATCCCTTTTTAAATTAAACTTGGCTAAATATCCTAAAGTAAGCACTCGTGCAGTGCTGCACAACTTACTTTCCTACAGTTCAGGACTGATCTTCATTTCAACCCTTTCATTCAGGCTTGAATAAATCCATGTTTGAAATCTGTAACCCATTCTCATATGACTTTTTCTAACAATTCAATAGCATTAATAATTTACTTAAGTTAAATTACACAGCTAAAATTCCGCAGTACTGTAGATTATTTCCATCTATAACAAATTATTGCTCCTGTTACTGCACAAATCCTCCAGTAATATCAGCTGTTTATTGTTAATGAAAGATATTACTACATTAAGAAAGCAATTCATTTAGTTTCTTTCATAAGTTTGCCATTAAAAAATATACTAATTGGTATTAGAGACAATGAATCAACATCATTTGTCATAACCCAGTGTCTCCTGTGAGATAAGAGTTAAATAATTTCCATTTCACGACCCAAATCTACAGTTCTTACAGGGACCTGTTCTGCTGCTAACTCATATAATTAATTCTCTTTAGTGTTGAGGGAATTGCACCTGCATGCAACAGGCAAATAAATATCATCCTTAAAATTTTAGCACTATAATTTGAATATTATTTCATGATGCTGTTGAAAGGGTTTATATTTTTTACAATATTTTTCCTCATCTCTCTTTATTTTAACCATTCTATTTAATATATCTCAGAGAGAATACTGCTACTATCTCTTCAGCTTTCTGGTAGATGTTAGTCCTCTTGTTTACCCATGTGCTGTGAGTACCCAATATATATACCTTCACTGATGTTGACTTTTAAATGCTTTTTTTAACACAGCAATTTTTTCTCCTCAGATCTAACTTTTTTTGGCTCTGCACATGGTAGACTCATTCCAGTCCCAGAAAGAACTGTTCAATAGGTCTTTTTAACACTTTTAAAGATATCCTTTTTCAAGGAATCCAAACTGCTATGCTACTAGAAACTTGTTGAGACATGGATTGGCAACAGAGGCACACTTCCTTTTATGGAGATGACTTAGGAAAGAAATAGCATTTTACTGCCCAGATTTAGAAATTTACTTTGCTTGACAATTAGGAGAACAAGGGTCACATAGTCTATGTGCTGTTTTCCATTTTTCTCTGAAAGCCATAATTTTCAAATTTCAAGCTAACAAGCAAATGCCTAATTATAGTTCATAATATCTCTTCAGAACATTTTTCCATTCCCTTCATGAGAAGAGACTTGGAGATCTTAAAAATACTCCTTAGTGCTTTTTAAAAATTATTTTATTTCACTATAAAATGACAAGAAAATAAATAGAATATGCATAATTCATGATAAATGTGACAATAAAAAGGCCTTAATTCCATTTTTTTCATTATACCCCTTGATGTAAGACTGCAGGCTCCAATACTTTTCAACACACTTTTAAGTCTATGTTTAGAATTAGTTGATTTGTAACATGAAAGCTATTGGCATCTTCAGTCACATACAAAACCCTAAGAAAATACTCTATTAGATGTCATACAAGAAATAAAGTAGACTGGCTTTCAAGAATTTACAGTTTAGGCATACTAACCTGCCATTTTTTGCCTGCAAAAAGAAGAATGTTAGTACTGATGCAAATGATATTACTACCTATACAAAAAGACAAATGAAGCTTAAAATTTTTGAGAGCTTGAAAAAGGTCTGTTCAATACTGTGTGTGTATCCACAGGAAAGCCAGGTAATTAATGTAAACCACCTTTATGAATCAAGCCTCTAAGAGCAAACATGCTCCTCTGACACTGAAGAGCAGTGTTCACTTGCAAGCTATCAAAAAATAGTGAGATAGCAAAGGATGAGTGTTTTATCAGCAGCCTGATGACCAGAGCCCTTGGTGTATTCTAGGTGTATGGGGAAAAAGGCAGGAGGACAGCTGAAGAAACACCTCCCTCACACCCCCAAACCCAACACCAGGAAGAGGATTAAACTCGCCAAAAATCCATGAGTAGAATAAATTAATTGGGCGCCAACCATCTCTTTATATATCAGTTTTATAACAGTCTTACTGTGAAATGAATTTCTGATCTATCTTGTATGGCACAAACCAGACACAGATTATTAAGGGGGTTTTTTTGGTTTTAAAGGTACTCAAGAATCTGCTTAGTTTGTTTCAGCCACATGATTTTTCATGCCTGAAGAATCAATTTAGGGCATGAAAAAAATATATTTTTGACAAAGAATATTTCAATTGGTGACTACAGGCCTTGGAGCAAGCCCAGAGGTATGAAATAAAGATAAAACCTTTAATAATTTCAAAGAGGAAGAAGAAAAGTAGCAGTGCACAAGATTCAGCTGCTTAAAATATTAAGTTGTTCCAGTAAAGCTGAAAAAACATGAAGCATTGTAAATCTAAGAGTAGAAGATACCCTAGGGAATTTTAGGGAAGAATTTAGAAAATTTTAGGGAAGAAAAGAAACACCTCACTTATACTTTTCTCCAGGAATCAAATCTAACAGTAAATGTTAATGCTCATTCAACTCTTCTTTCGGAGAAAGAAAAAGTTAATAAAAGAAAAAGTATGAAATTTTTTTCTTTCACATAAATATAAAAACATCACTAGCAAAAATGTAATCATGAAATATTTTTCTGACCCGTTATTGAGATGTTGCTTTTATGCCCACTTTATGTCCACATTTTCTACAGTTGCATAAAGTGCCTTAGGTTAATAAATTGTTTTCTTTTGTTTTTTTAAAAAAGAATAATTTAAAGCAAAGGCAATTAAGGTTTAAAAGGGCTGTTTCTATTTAATAGTGGGATGGATAAACTCAGGCCATAAGCATTTGGATTCAATCACCATCTAAATTCTCAGATAACCATATGAGTGAAAATCTGGGACTGCTCTTACTGAAACCAGAAAATATTTAAGGCAATACTCCTGAAAATGAACCATGGGAAATAAGAATGCAGCATGTTACATGCAGAAGCAGGGGCTAGATGTAGGAAGGAGCAATATGCTTGTTCTGAAAATGCTGCATTTACTAATACTAGTAAGAAAAGAAAATCCTATTAAAAGGTTATCTAAGAAAATTCAGAAAAATACTCCAAAAAAATTTTAGTTCTTAGAGTAATTTAAGAGTTTCCTTCAAAAAAGAAGTTGAAAAGATGTTTTTCAAGAAAAAAGTCTATGTAATAGCTTTTACAGAAAAAAGTTCAATTAACATATTTTATGGGAATCTGTAAAAAAGGTTAAATTTTTATAGGCTGCTAACTGTGTGTTTTTTCATACTTCTCGTGAAGCAGCTGACACACGGTGACTTGTTAGCATGCCTAAGCCCTTGTACCTAAACCTTACTTCATGATTCATTAGTTTTATTGCGGTGTGAAAGTATTTTATTCATTCCAGTTAGTGCTCATACATGAATAATATAAGAACTTATAGCGAACTATGTGGAGGAAACAAAATTTCGATTATACGCACTATGAGACAAGCAGAATGTTTGACATTGGTGGTGAGATGTTCCCATCGTAGGGACATGCATCATTATTATTGGTGGTCTGGAGTACATGAGATCTTTATAGCACTGCTAGCATCTGTTTTATCATCATATTATTATTTTTTAATCTTCCTACCACAGCATTTGTCAAGGGAAGGGGGAAACCTCCATGTGATGTATCGTTCCAAGAGCTCTCTAACTGAAAAGGGAGCAAACAAAATGTTGAGGTAGTGGAGGATCAGAGCAGACCCTTCACCTGTGAAACTCTTTGTTAGGGACAGGCTTCTTCATAATTAAAAAGCAAACTGTTTGCCATGAGAGATTATACCAATTTTTTACTTGATAATTGAGTTAAAAGACAAAGCCAGAACAGTAATACAAAAACAACTGCACAGGATTTTGAAGGCACAATTACTTTGGTCAGAAAATAAATGAAATTAAAGAATCAAAGGAGATTTTTGAGATGCTTAAGGCAGGATCTGGGCAGGGAGACAGGTTGACCTTTTTTTTAACGAAGAACAAAACTTAGACTGTGTACTAGAGCTCTTTTTCACACCTTTGAAGAAAGGGACGTTCTGAGTTTAAGATGATTAGTGTTCATAATTATGTAGTTAGAACATAAACAACTAAGATGTAGTGTGCACTGGATATACATATTTGATTTATTGAATGCTTCTGCTGCAAAAAAATATTCCTACTTATTTCAGAATTTCTGAAACAAATTTAAATCAGTATTGGCTTTCATTTATTTTACAAAATAAATTTGCTCATTCCTTGGAACAGTGGCAGAGAAATTCTGCTCACAAAGTTCCAGGATTCAGCTTAGGGCTCTGGAGTCTGGTGTTTGCTGTAGACTTGCTTCCAAGCCAAGTTCTCACTGGGTTTAGAGTGCAGAAGAGGAGAGGCATACTATCCACTGAGGTAACAAATGATGGCCAAAGCTCTTCTTTAGGGATTAAAGCAATCACAGACCTTACCAAAGTTTCAGGAAAAGTTCTTAGAAAAACAAACCCAACAAAATCGTTTGTTTCATACAATTCCTGCAGACCCATTTCAGGTTTACTTTTAAGTTGAAAGTATTAAACTTTTTACAAAAACTATTAATACAGTCTCTCTTGTAGATGCTGCCACTCTGATTACATACTTTTTTTGGTAATTGCTAATAGATATTACAAAATTCTCCAGTTATCTTTTCAAGGCTGTGTCATCTTTAATTACTTTGTATGTCATCATGTTAAAACTGAATATATGTGCTTGGATTCATGTCTGTTTGCAATTTGAGGCTGAGGTCAGCTGACATGATGGCTGACATCCCTATATTGCACACAATCTGTTTGGGATGTGAGAGCTACATTTGAGCACCCAGTGGGATAATTTAAACAGCTACCTGAAACATTGTCACTGAGAAACACTGCAGAGCACAATGGTACAGTACTGTTTTCCTATTTGTTCTGTAATTAAAAAAAAAAACAAATTATGAGTGTCAGAAATTGATGTAGGAGTTATAACCTACTTCTTGCATAACCTCTGCTACCAGCTAAGCTATTAACTTCTTAGAAACATGAAAATGAATCATCCTCATTCTTAGCACAGAGCAAATTCAGCAAAATATGGTCCCTCATGTTATCCCAGGCCACACTGCAGGAACCTGGGAGCACGTTCCTGCTCTCTGAAGGACAGATTGTGTCTTAAGCATCCCCACATCTAATTCTTGGCTATCTGTCCTCACATCTTCAAATGACACTTTGAGGTAAACCCTGGCCCAGGGGCAGAGCAGAAATCTTAAGTTCACTGCAGGACTAAATTCACCTTGAGCCAAAACAAGGGAAAGAGGATAGTTTTCTGTTCTCACACCACAGACACAGCTTTGGTCCTCTTCATGATGTCTGGGCTGTGCATGTGTTCCTCCAGGATATGTGTTCTTCTCTTCAAAGCTGAGTGTGGTTGGGAAGGATGCTTGCTGATTTCACTACAGCTGGCAGCAGGGACACCAGGAACAACCTGTTTCACTTTTGTGCAAGAGCACTCAGTATTTATGCTCTCACTGAGAGCCTGAGCAAGAGTTGGGTGTTGTATGCTTGTCGCTGTCCTTTACTTTCCAGTAGGCCTGCATGCTGAAAAAAAAGTTAATTGATTTTTGAGAGACAGTTTGATGATATATTTGCAAAATTTTCCAGAAACTTCACCGAGATTTAGGTTATTTTCTCACAGATAATTGCTGTAGTTGTAAGCCTTTATCAGTTGCCCAATGTGGCCAACACAACCACCAACCTCGTCAAAACACAATTCCCTGACATAAATTTGAGCATCTGCAAATATTCTGCAGTCATGGTGCTAGATGCCAAAGTTTATGTGTGATGTCTTATCTTTAAGGATTATAGCCACACTCCTTGGAAAATTGCGGTCAAATTAAAAAAAAAAAAAAAAGAACATGTTGTGTTTTTCAAGCATCAGAACTGAAGACAGCTCTGGGGTGGCATCTTCCCCCCACAAGAACTTCCACACTTGAAAGTCTCTCTTGCCTTTTTTTTCTTGTTTGATATCGCAAATCAGACACCCAAGAGACAGAGGGGAACTAGGACAGATTTTTCAAATGCAACAAACGGAGCAAATGTAGCTGGGTGGCTCAATGGCAATTCTCAGTGCCCCAAAGATTAGAGAGCAACACTTTTTCTGAACTGCTACAGAGAGGAGGGGAAGGAGGGAGCCAGGGGAAAAAAAAATTAAATATCTCTCTGTAATTCCTTTTACTTCAGCTAAAGATGTTGCCATGGGAACTCCCAGCAGAGGAGATGGAGCACTGGACCTGACAGTTTCTGGGAGCTGGTTCAGGCAAAACTGACTTGTTTCTTGAGATATTCAAAAGGGGGAAAAGACTATTAAAAATATTTTATTTACTTTTCTTTCCAAAGTAAAACTCAAAGCCTTAAGTTGTCAGCTTTGCCTGCTATAGTGTCTATTATCTTCACTCATTATTACTAGGTCACTGTCTCTGGAAGAAAAATGGAGTGGAAAAATCATTGGCTAGACATCAGTTGAAAGCTTTTATGCAGCTGTTTATTCTCTACACACTGAGAGTGATTTCTGGAGACAGTAAATAATGGTATTCCTGAGAACTGGCACATGGACCTGCTATGGTAGTTGTTAGATTGCCTGTCAGATGATCTGAAACTGTATGGTTTATATAGTGCAACCTGTCAGAAATGAACACGTGTGTATTTTCTGAGTAATGAGGGGAGAGATCTTACCATTGTTCCCAGGGACATTCTGTAGTGGCACACCAGCTCTGAATACAACCCAAACAAAAAGGGAAGCAGCAGTACAACTTCTTTGAGGTTCATAAAGCACTCTCACGTTTCTACGTGAATTAAAGTGTGAGCAGAAGACTTGAAATTATTATTCATAAGATCATAAGATCAATGGGAGATGGAGCCTGTAACCATTAATACCAAACATTGTATTAGCCCAACCAGGCTTCAAAGTAAATTAAATATGTAATGTGAAAAGTGCTTTGGTGAAGTAAGAAATCATGACCCTGAATGTGATTACTGAAATCAGCTGAAGTCTGGAGAAAAGGCTACATAAGCATATTCCAAGGGCAGAAAAGTTCTGGTAATTTTATAAAAGACCTAATGATATCCTCACTACAAAGAAAGAGAGACTGTTCATTTACAAGTTTAACCTAAATCTTATGCTCCTTCAGATTAATTTTAAAATACAGAAGGCTTGCTTCAGAGAAATACAAAAGATTTTTTCAGAGTCTGTTCACCTGGTGGCTCATCAATGCTAACAGTTAATATGACCTAATTAAAGGATATTTAATCACTATATCTCTATTTATTTTATTGCTATTAATAATCTGGTGGTGGATTTTGAAATTTTATCCTTTTGCAGAGGATGATTTATAATATTTGAGTTTTAGAACTTCAAAAGCCATTGAAAGGACCTGAGAAAATTATAAATACAATTCTCACTTTTTCCTATTAACTACTATAAGAAGTGGTCAGGAATCCTGGATATATACCAGGATATCCTGGAATAGCTGTTTATATTCCAGAAAAAACTTGTAAGAAAAACTTGTGAGAAATTCCATTGTCTCTATTTTCCATTTTTATTTCTGCAATGATCATAGATCAGACAGGAGGTACAAGTAATTCCCTATTGGAAAGAAATTACTCTGCCATGTTTATCAGTTTCCTTTAGTTCAAGGTTTATCAGCAATAACTGTCCTAGGAATCACTGCTCTGGAACTATTCAGCCTACCCTGTGTCTTTAAGGAATGTATTATGCTGCTGCCTAATTAATTTGGTACCTTTTCCTAAACCCAAATTAAAACAGGAGCTCAAGCATGAAAAAACCCTCATATGAGGAGCAATAATGTAGATAGTTGACTCTGGAGTCTCAAACTCATATTCCCATATCCCACAAATGAATACAGAGAGTGTATTTCTCATCTATGTATGTATAACTTCTTAGAAGTTTTAAAAGGAAATCTCTGTACCTCAACTTCAGTACAGACTTTGATCTTAATATTTCTCCATCATTAGTATTTTCAGGTTTATATTTTTTAATGTATTGCTTTTGTAACATGAAATACTAGTCTTGAGCAGCAAAACAAACTGCATTTCACATTGACACAACTTTTTAAAGGCCTTGTGACTGCCAAATCTTAGAAGCATAGTATGGTTTGGTTGGAAGGGGGACAATGAAGATCATCTAGTTCCAATCCCCCTACCATGGGCAGGAACACTATCAACTAGATCAGGTTGCTCAGAGCCCCATCCAACCTGGCCTTGAACCCTTCCAGGGATAGGGCATCCACAACTTCTCTGGGTAACCTGTTCCAGTGCCTCACCACCCTGACAGTAAGGAATTTCTTCCTGAGATGTAATCTAAACCTACCCTCTTTCAGTTTGAAACCATTCTCCCATGACCTGTCACTTCATGCTCTTGTAAATTTTCTTGCTCCTTCTTTCCTGTAAGTTCCCTTCAGGTACTGAAAGGACACAATTTGGTTACTCCAAAGCCTTCTCTTGTCCAGGCTGAACAAACCCAATTCTCTCAGCTTTTCCTTGTACAAGAGGTACTCCATCCCTCTAATCAACTTTGTGGCCTCCTCTGGACTCACTCCAGCAGGTCCCTGCCCTCCCTGTGCTGGGACCCCAGAGCTGGATGCAGGGTTCCAGGTGGGGTCTCACCAGAGCAGAGCAGAGGGGCAGAATCCCCTCCCTGGCCCTGCTGCCCACAGTGCTCTGGATGCAGCCCAGGGCACGTTTGGCTCTCTGGGCTGTGAGTGCCCATGGCTGGGTCATGTCCAGCCTCTCACTCACCAGCACCCCCAAATCCCTCTTGGAAAGGCTGCTCTGGATCTGTTCATCCCCCAGCCTGTGTTGATACCAGGGGTTGTCCTGCCTGAGGTGCATCACCACGTACTTGGTCTTGTTAAACTGCATGAAATTCCCAAAGGTCCGCGTCTCAAGCTTGTCCAGGACCCTCTGGATGGCATCCCATCCTTCAGGAGTATCATCTGCACCACTCAGCTTGGTATCATCAGCAGATTTTCTGAGGGTGTGCTCAATCCCCCTGTCTATATCATTAATGAACATATTAAGTACCACTGATCCCAATATGGACTCCTGAGGGACATGTATCAAGATGTCAAGAGGAACAGCTGGGATGACTTTGAATTGTAAGATAGATGCTGGCTTAAAGCCTCAAAGGAAATCCTTCTACCTAGTTTTATCTATAAGAAAAACAAACAAACAAACAAACAAACAAACAAAAAGGTAATAAATGAAAACCAGAAAAGATAAAAAGGAAAAAAGGAATTCCTACTACATTCAGAATTTATAGAATGATATTCTGATACTTAAACTGGTTTACCAATATCAGAATTGTGTAATGGTCACAACTCCACAAACACAGATGCCACCGTGTGTAAAGAGCAGAGTTTGACAATGAACCAAACCTTAAAACTTTTCACAGAGCTGGAAAATTATATTCATAAAATATCAGTTGCATATCATATCCCACTTGAGTGCAACTGTAAACTTATGACAGTATGTTATTACTATCATCAACTATCTATCCATATTATTTCCAATTAAAAATGAATTTGATTATTTGAGAGCTTGATAGATCTGAACAAAAAAATAGATACCAAATCTTATACCTTTTATTTTCATTCCATAAGCAGGAAAATCTCACTTTATGAGCAATGATCTCATGCTCCCACATGCAGATTCATTATTCTCCCTTACACTGTGTCAGAGCTTCCAGACAATAGTATTTATTGGATCTATGTGAAGGAATTGATGCAATCAAAAGAGAATAAATCAAACCCACCTGTAATAGTCTCAATAAGTATCATTTTGAATTCCTCTTAAATAAATAAATCTAAATGGGAAACATAGTGTTTCATTTTACATGTAGCAATGGTTGTTTATGAGTATTTCACAGAACTAACAGGAAAAGAGTTAAATAACCTTCCATGGGAAGCTGCAACTTTTAGAGAAACAGCCTTAATATTACCTGTAAAATGGATTTTAAAAAAAAGAAAAGAGCTGTTTCTAAAGAAAGGAGAACACCTTTGAATTATTAAAGAGAGAGGTTTGACTCAAGTGTCTTTTGTCTCTGTATTAAGTCAGAGGAGCATTTACTTCACCCAAATCTCCAGTATCAGAGACAGCTTTTAACAGTGGAAGTTATTTATTGTGAGGAAGTTTCTTTAAAGCTTTTTAGCTAAAGAAAAGTGCTAAACTGAGCAGAAACTGAAAAATTTTCTCTTCAATGGAGGAATTTAATACTTTCTTTATATTCTAAAATCTCCCTCCACTGTTATTCCTACATTACCTCACATGCAATTGACAACTTCCTTATGAGTTACTGACTACACAATTGGTGCCTTTTTGGTGCTGATATTTTTCATCTAATGAAGTTCTGACTTTTACAATTTACCACTAGTTGTACGAAATAATTTTTGTTTATGGCTAATATTAGAGACAAAGGTTTAACTTCATTCTTTATACAATCAGAAAAAGGAAAACAAGTGGTGGAAAATGGTTTGAATTTATGTGGTTTTGAAAAGATTAAGACATTTCAAATTAAACATACCCACAAAATACATAAACAAGAAAAAAAAAAAAAAAAAGAAATGTGCAAATGTCAACTACATGTGTTTTATTAATGCTATTGTAGCTTCCCTGATGTAGTAGTTTTGGATGTAGAACAGTCCCCAAAGTTTATTGTAGCTAGAAAGTTTGTGCTGCTGTCGAAAATTAAAAGGTATGGAGAAATATAATATTTTACACCTAAATATAAATAAATATAAAATACATATAAATAAGTTTTGAAAATACATTTATTAAAATATAAGAACTCCAGAAATTAAATCAGTATAATTTGTCCTCTTTGTCTGCTCTATGCTATAGCCTTCAGTTATAGGATCACTATATTTTTTACAGTTCCATGTATAACAGTGAAAGTCTCTTTCACAAAATGCACACTTTTTTATTTGCAATGGTCTAATATTTATGTCATTAAAATGGGTATTTAATTTTATTTAACGTAGTTTTCCTTCATTAATCATAACACAGAAATTCACATTTGAAGCTTCTCCATTCAGGTTTCCTGAATCAAGAACTCCATAATTTGCAAGCCAGACTTTTCCGGAAAATAAGTCTGTCACAAATGAGGTGATACACAGCTCATAACAGATTATTCCATCAATTCTATCAGACTCTATGAAATATTTCATTTAATGACCAAGCCCCAGATCTTAATATAGAGAAGGTGTAATTGGTTCTAAATTTCTGAACCACATATTGATTCAGTTTAGTTTAAAGACCCGTTTTAATGTGTGCTGCTGAATCGTTCTTACATAAATTGTGGCATTAAACCAGCTATTCATTGTAAAGTGCAATCAGAAACGCACTTTTTGGGTAAGAATCTCAAGTGCATTTCCTAGGAGTGCCATGTCACAGAACTCTGTAAAAAAACCCCTATTGAGCTTAGTAGAAAGGACTTTGGAAGAATAAAACTAGAGAAAAAGAAAAAGCAAAAGGCAATGCAGTGGCATCAGTATGGGGTTGATGATTCAGTCTGCATCTTTTTCTTGATGAGACTTAGATGGGGTTGCCCTTAGCCTTCAGAATTTGGATGAAAAAGACAAAACTGGTTGCTCAGTTTGCAAAATTTCCCTATGATTGCTACTGCAATGCCTAATTCTAGAGGCTGTGTTTGTGTCAGGACCTTTTCAGGCTTCCTGCAGCAATAAGTAAACATGAACCTAGCTTTTTTATTTGGGAGCTTACCCAGTCATTTCTAATCAAGCATAAATGCCAGGAAAATAGTCTTGCGTAGACAAGCACTTCAATAAACTAGTTTGATTTTGAGATAAGATAGGTAAGTGAAGGTCAGAATGAAAAGCAGGACTTCTGAGGAAGGATTAATTTTTGTAAGTTTTCTCAAGATCTACTAAGTCTTATGTGAATGTTTGTGTCTTTTTCCATGTTGCAATCAGGTCTGATTTCAGAATGTTTTCAATCCCACAGAATTCAGATTTACATTAAAAAAAAATTAACGTCCAGGATTATTTATATTATAAAAAATGCTATATTCCCCATTTCTCTTGTTTATCTTCACTCATTTCATGCTTTTGTTTCAAGAATGTTCATGTAAAAAGCCTCTCCATTTATAACTGCTGCTGGGTCTGGCTGGTAGCATTAGGGTGCCTTCACAGAAGCCCATATGCTGCTGTGCTTTGGCTTTGTGGCTAAAACAGTGCTGTAAACACACCAGGTAAGAGCTTTAGCAATTACTGAACAGTGCTCATGCAGCATCAAGGTCTTATATTTCTCCCACTCTGCACTCCACATGAGTAGGCTGGGAGTGGCAAAGAAGCTAGAAGGGACAAAACCTGGACCCAAACTGACCAAAGGGCTATCCTACACTGTCCTATCCCATCCCATCCCATCCCATCCCATCCCATCCCATCCCATCCCATCCCATCCCATCCCATCCCATCCCATCCCATCCCATCCCATCCCATCCCATCCCATCCCATTTCATATGATTCCATCCCTCACAATAAAAGTTCAAGAAAAGGACAGGAGTGGGGTACGTGTGGTTATGGTTTCTTTCCAGGTAACCACTGTGGATACTGAGGTCTTCTGTTCCCAGATGTGGGTAGGCAACTGTCTGTTAATGAGAAGCAGTGAAAAGTGTTTTTTATTATTCTTTGCTCAAGCGTACATCTTTTGCTTCACTTCATCTTGATCCATGAGTTTTCTTGCCTTCTTTCTCTTTTCTCCTCATTCCAGAGCAAATGGGAATGAGTGAGCTCTCAGTCAGTTTTGGGCTACCCAGTGTTTCGAGACCTGGAGATACTGAGATAGTCCAGCAAAGATGACCACTGAGATGGCAGAGAGACGGAAGCACCTCTCATATAAGGAAAAGCTGAGAGAGCTGTGGCTATTCAGCCTGGAGAAGACAAGGTTCAGTGAGGAATCTTATCAAGGTATGTAAGTACCTGAATGAAAGGTGCAAAGAAGAGGGAGCCAGGCTCTTTTCTGTGGTGCCCAGGCTCTGTGGAAAAGCTGCAGTGGATACAAACTGAAATATAGGAGGTTCCCTCTAAAGATAAGTAAACACTTTGCATTTGTGAGGGTGACTGACCACTAGCACAATGTGCCCAGAAAGGTTCTAGGGCCTTCCTTCTTAGAGATATTCAATAGCCATCCTGGGAAACTGGCTGTAGGTGGCCCTGCTTGAGCCTCCATAGATCTTCTCTATCCTCAGCCAATCTGTGATTCTGTGACTGGTTGTGTTGGTGTCTGGCTGATAGCTGGGCCACCACACCCACTTTGAATTCTTAAATGCGTGCAGAACTTACAGAAATCAATGAGGGCTGAAAGAAGCTATAAATAGGAGTTTCAGAGAAAATTCTGATGCTGTAGAATATGAGTCTTTATGAAATAAGGCCGGAGAAAGGACCCTTTCCATAACTCCTCAACTAAAGTTATTTACATACTTGGATTTCTATTAATTGCCATGTATTTTTGTTACAATGAAATATCCCATTTCAGTGTGGGTTATTATTTTCTTTTTCTGTTCAGTTGTGTGCATCTTGCCTAATCAGTTCCCTGCTGAGAGCAGATCTTCAAGTCACATACTCTGGTTCTGATTCACAATTCAATTTCACAAAGGTAGTCTAAAATATTTAGGCTTCCTACTGACTATATGGATGAAATTTAGTATCTTGTGGCAAATGGGGTCTAATTAGATCTCTGTCCCCTTATAGCCTAAAGCTGTAAGAAATAATGCTTTTGGCATCAAATCTCAGAGGCAGATTGGGGAATTGTCTCCAATTCTAAAAAAAAAAAAAAAAATAAAAAAAATAAAGATTTTGAATAAATTACAATCAACTGGTTTGTGTCTGTGTATGGCTAACAATAGGTATTGTCACAGATATGAGACATTACTGGCATACTGTTACAGCTCTCATCCTTTGGAAATGGGATAGGAATAGAGTGAGGAGGTGGAAGTGTCTCTGCTTCCTTGGCAGAAAATTATTGCACCTACATCAAAAATATCTATCTCTTCATTTTACTCTACTTAGTTCTCTTTGTTGAATTGCCCACTTTCCTGATTTTTCTGCCATCTTGCTTTTACACGCATACTTTGGGAAAAGCTCTCTCTTCCACTGAGAAATCAGCAGCAGAGAATTAACCACTATTTGGCAACCTTTCACAGATGGTGCCAGCAGAATTTCAGTCTAAGTCAGTAAGAAATAGGCAATTTAAAAACATTAAAAATGCATTGACAGCAAAGAAATAAAAGCAGCCACTCAGGTACAAGCCAGAATAGCTAAAAAGTGTTAGGACAAAAACAGGCTTTTTTCCTATTAAACATCTTATTTTGCACAGAGAACTTTGTAAGTAAATAAAGACATAATAGTGTATTCTCTACTCAAGATATATTTTGGGAAAGAAGGTTGTAATATTTTTGTCTGAAAACGACTGGCATCAAAATGAACATTCAGACCAACTGAATGCATTACTAATTTTTATTTTATTCATGATGATTTCAGGTCTCGTCTATCATTTAACAGTGTTCTGAAAGCTATTGTCTCTCACACACAGGCATAAGAATTTCATCCACATTTACAAAGCCATCCATTATACATGAAGAGCTGTGCTGTGGCTGCTGTGGGGGAAGGGATTAGCAAGTGTGTAAGGCAGTTTTATAAATATTTGTCCTGAACTGGGACCTCATTAAGGTGTTTACTACAGGAATGTGAAATACTAGGCTTTCTGCCCATTGGTTCCTTTAGGAATGCATTTACTATTGGTCTTAAAAAGTCCTTTTTTTACTACATTATTATTACTCTAGTGTGGTTTTTTGGTAGTTTCTATCCTTTTGAAATGATGGAATCTCATCAGCTAAAATGTGTATAATATATGAATATGTACTAATCAGAAAAATTATTTAATATCTATAATAGATGTGATAGATTAAGATTTGATAAAACATTTATAAACAAATTTTGCTTTCTTGGCAATTTAGGTGCTTTCAGTGTTTCCAAGTGCAATAATTTTTTAAATGGTTGCTGGCAGGCAATTTATTAGGATGTTTACTCGGTATTTAAATTTTCCATATTTAGCTGGGTCATCTGCTGTCTTTGATTTGAAACACAGAGTGAAAAGGTAACAGAAAAAAATTCCTTATCTCTGATCTTTTGAGAGTTGTGTCAAATCCTGGGGAGATACCTGAATTTTCTAATCCACAACCATACCATAGAACAACCTGGTTGTTGCATTTCAAGTTAGAATTTTCTGTGTGAATAAATCAGAAAAAAATCACAAATCTTAGGTGTGGGAGGAAACATTACAACTTAGGCTACATCCTGCAGTCCTCTTTTGTTCTTTTATTCTGTTACCAATATTTTTTTGTTTACCCTTTCTAAAGTTGATTCCTGATATATTGATTGAAGAGAACACTCATACACTTACCCAGCCTTAATTTTACCAAGATAAGCCAATTTTAGTTTTGTCTCTCCATGACACAGAGCACCATTCTATGTCTTTTTAACAGCTGTTCCTTAAGAGTTCTGTCTTTCTTTAAGTGTCATGGCCAGCTTTTCATAGGGTTTTCTCAATAAGCTCCTTCCACTTTTTAGGTTGGTTACCATTATGTGACATGCCTCAGAAAAGCTACATAGGCAGAATGAGGGGAAATATCCCTCTACCTTTTTCACAGCCTATGCATTAGCAATAGGTCATAGTCACACTGACAAATCAGTTACAGTCATCTTTTAATGTTCCTTTGACATTTTCTGCTGGCTAGCCACGACTTTATTGCAGAAATTCATAGCAGTCATTGAGTATATGACCTTTGAATTGTGATACTCCATTTGTATAATTCTTGCCTACAAGACATTCAATTTTTCCTGTAGGATATTTTCACCTCCTTTTGTACCAGTTGTACTGCTATTATTTAAGAGCACTTTACAGATCTTTTACAAAATTTTTTTCTTTTATCCCTTTGTCGAGATCCAGAAGTACTGACCAGGGTCGCCATTCAAGCCCAGCTTTAACAAACATCCTGTATTTCATGGATATGTGGAATTCACTGTGGAAAAGCTATATCAAATAATCAAGCCTAGCACCACCAAATAAGGTAAAAATTAATTGAACTTCTTCTGGTGTTTAATTTAAAGAACTTCATTTTTATAGTAAAAACTAACTGCAGATCTCAAGCAAAATCTCCTTTTTTTTTTTCTAGAACTCGCTTCCATTACACATCAAAATTAAATCTGTGACTTCATGTGTGAGAATTTGAAAGTTACAAAAAGTACCAGAGGGATTTTTTTTCTGGCACTCTTAACTCAGGTAAAAAAAAAAAAAATAACAGCTTGCAGAAATCAGTTATAGACAATTTGTCTGAACCATGATTCTATGATTCTAAGTATTACAGGAAGAGGAGGAGATTGTTATTCCCCCAGTTAATTAACCAGCCTGTTTAGGGAATATTATCGTAGCTTGAATGATAAGAATATGTGAATCCCATATCCTCATGGGAGCAACAGTGTTTCCACTTTATAGGGGAGATTTAATTTTGTTCATCCCAAATACATAGAAACAGTAAGACATATACCCTCAGTGATCACTGTATCCTGAAGACTGTATATGTCTATAACCTACAGATTATTTCCAAAAGTCAAAGCTTGCAAGGTTCTTCTTTTCCAACACTTAACAATTATTATGCTGTTAATTTAGGACTCCTCAGTGGCCAAGCCAATTCTCTTTCTGCAAGGAGAAAATTCTGCCAGCTACTCAGGCCCAAATACTGCTTATGTTTTTTTTTAACAGGGTGCAAATATTGTTTATGATACAGTCTTACCATTAGAACACCATCTGGTTTTGTATAAACTAATATTTTTTTTAGTTGTGAATTATTTGAAAGGTAAATTGATACACCAGTAAAGTGTTTGCCTGGAAATGTAACTTGGACATACAAACACAAAAGCACTAGTATGGCAAATTGAAAGAGACTGCATCCAGGAATACACAAATTCTCAAACATTTATCATTACATTTTCATTCAGAAAGAAAAATACATTAATTTAGCCCAATTAATCCACCTTTTCCAGAAAAAGTGTTGAATTTACAGACAGCCACATAGTTGCAGAAGGATAGAAACCTGAGAACAGAATTGAACACATTTTTTGTGACCATATAAGAAGTAAGAAGACAGTGAATACTTCAGGAATTCTGTAGTCCCAGGTTCAAATCTTAGTTTTATTAGGAGCTTTAAATTTTGTGAATCTACTGTATCCACCCCATACCAAGGAAGCTATGATATTGTCTCTCTGTAAGAAAAACAGGACATTGTAGAACCCTGTGAGATATTATATGTGCTATGCTTTAACCACTGATTTATTTAATTTACATATATTCTTTTATTAATTGAAGTAAGAACAAGATTTATTGAAACATGTAAGAACTGATTTATACTCTTAAATAATAAAATTTATGAAGATCAAACAGCACATTGGAAGGCAATATAAGCATGCCCTTAAGAGAAAAATTAGAATATTGTAGGGAAAATTAAATTTCCTTAAAGCACCTTTTATACTTGAAATCTCAAATTTTTGTGTGAATATTCCCTGTGTTTATCTAAGAAAGTTAGTTACCATATATCTTTGCCTCAAAGAAATTAGGAGCCATTGTGGTGCTACTTTTACAGGGGGTGAGCATTTCATCCTAATTGTCTGTACAGTCTGACTTCTGGTACTATGTTTAAAACCAAATTCCAATAAAGAGAAAATTATTCTCTTTTCATGTTTGCTTAATCAGATGTTAAGTTTTTGGTTTGGTTTCTGAAAATATTTGTACATCTCTCTTATACACTTCTATAATCACATGCATTGACCTTGTCAAGGTTTAACCCCAGCTGGCAACTAAGCCCCACTCAGGTACTCTCTCACTCTCCCCATGTCAGGATGGGGGAGGGAATAAACTCATGGGTTTAGTTTAGAACAGTTTAATAGGGAAAAAAAAAAGCCATGCATGCAAACAAAACATTGCCCTTCCCCTGGCAGGCCTCTGCTCAGCCATCTCCAGGAGAGCCCAGCTTCATCCCGTGTAACTTGGGAAGACAAACGCCATCACTCCCAAAGACCCCATTCCCTCTTCATCCTGCAGCAGTACATGCTGAGAACAACTCCAGATGGTCTGGAATATCCCTTGGGTCAGCTGGGGTCTCCTGTCCTGGCTGTGTCTCCTCCCAAATTCTTGTGCATCCCCAGCCTTCTTGCTGGTGGTGTGAGGAGCAGAAATTGCCTTGATGCTGTGCAAGCTCTGCTCAGCAGTAATGAAAATATCTAAAACACAGACCCATACTAGTGATTATGAAGAAAATGAGTCCTATGCCATCTCCATCTCAGGACATCAAAAAATCTGACAAAAGAAAGGTTAAAATGTAAACTATCTGAAGGAACATTTATTTTTGGTAGCTGCTTTTTAGGGGAATCACTGGGCAATTCGAGTGGTTGATCATGGTTTGTATTTATGTCTCCTCATCCCTTCTGAGTTTGTACAGGAACACATGGGTATGATTAAACATTAATTAGTAGACATAATAAACATACACCTGGTATAAAAGAAACTTTCTGACCTTAAAATTGTATCAAGGAAGACCATCAGTTCTTCGAGTACTCTTTGCTTGGCATGAAATCACCAGAGCACAAAACTATTCCAATTTAATTCCAAAGTGCACTCTGACTTCTTTTACCTTTGATTAGTCTCAGACAAAAAGAAATTCCACCATTATTGAAATGACATAATTAAGAGCTCCTTCAATATAATTAAGAGTCATCGTGCTTAGATTAAATGAAATTTATTTCATAGTGAAAGCACTGAAATCTAGAAAGTAAAATAGTGAACAGAAAAGAAAATTAAATTAAAATAACTCCCTCCTGTATAGGTTGAATTCTTTCCTTCACTGTGATTCATAGGAAGGCTTTACAAAGCTGCTAAGGACTTCAAAACTAACATTAAATTACCTGTTGACTATACTAAGGAATTTTTCCCCCCCATTTTGTTAGAAAATGCATAAAAGCCACAAAATTTCAAGGAAGACAATAAAAAAAATTATGAGTGTAATCCATATGATTGCACTACCAGCCACAGTATTCATGTATTTTCCTTAAATAAGAGGTCTGATGGTTAGTACAGGGATTGCATTTGGGATCATATCAAAGTCTGATCTTGTGACCTCTGAGAATACAGAATTCCTTTAATTATTTCTCCTGCTAATCAGAATATGCCCTATTCTCCTTTAATGAAAAGCAAGCTTGTGTTGCAGGGCCCTGTCTTCTCCTCCCTTTCTCTTGAAACTCTTCTGCTACTGAAGCTTAAAACCAAAACCATCAAAATACTCAGTGCAATTTCTCTCCCTCAGGGTAGCCAATCCCTGTTTTATGTCCTAATTCTTTGCCCAGAAGATTTTCAGTATGATCCTCAAATTTCAACATTAATATATTTTTTATTTTCTTAAATATCAGTCAAAATCTTCATACAGTGTTTCAACCTGATAAGTGAATGCAAGCTACTCCAGGCCAGTATGTTTTCTTTTAGAATTTCCTTTTTCTGTTCAAAGATGGTAATTTTTTTTTAAAGCTGCAGTTCTTTCAAATTAAAACCTTCAAGAATACACTGTGAAATGTCAGAAAATATTACAAAAATATAATAGATATGCACAAAAGTAAGAGCATTTTTTGTCCTCCTCTTTTCATCACTTTCTACCTTCTAAATAGAGCAAAAAGTACACATTCTTTTTCCCTGGTTAGGCAATATTGCACTTCAAAAATGTCTATGCTTTGTATGAATGTTGCTCTCTTCAGGATTATTTGTTGAAATAAAAGAAAGTTTTAATTCCTTCTCATGTATTATAGAGTTATCAAGAATACTGTAGATTTTCATAATCCATACCTCTTCTTACTAATACCTTTTACCTTCTAAGTCATATATAAAGGCCAACAACTTTTGTAAATTTTTGTGGGACATATTTATGTCAACAGTAATTGTTTTGGGTTTGATGCTTCTCATTTTGTTATCTTCAATTAAAATTGTAGCATTAGTTATCCTTCCATAGTTTCACTTAAATGCTATAATGAATTTGTAGTGTACATGTGTCTTGCAAGAGAGTTTTACAAAGGATCTCACCCTTTTTTAGATATTGGTAAGTGTGCTTTTAAGTCATTCATATAATTTTGATTCAGTCAGGGACTGAAATTCGAAAGAGAATTACCAATAATCTCATTGAGATGTGGAGCATCGCCTGTACATGCACTGAGGGTCAAAGATGCACAGCAACCCATCCCTGCCCTCCCAGCTCAGACTTCCCCAGTCCCTGGGGGTAATGGGACCAGTTTGAATCATCCAAGTTAAATGCTGGACATCAAAGTTTACGTTTTCCACAGGGTAAGCAAGCTCTGACTTCCCCAAACCAAAGTAATTAGTTTCTCATCATGGAATCAGATTGTTTTAATGGATTGTTGTACACATCAAAACTCAAAAAAGCAAAGCATTTTCATTCCAAATTCCAGCATGTCAAAAGCATTATATAGTATCTTCAACTGCTTTTATGTTAGCAAAAAATGCTTACCTGTTATATTTTTCACTACTATCAGAGACAGAGAATGGAAACATTTAAATTACTTTTTTTTTCCAAATAAAAATTGTGAATACCTGAAGTTTATTAAGAAATATTTATTAAGTGAAGTCATGTCTATTGGTTCACACCATTTTCTACAAATGAGTTTTCTTTTTTTCCTGTTTCACCAAAGTTTTGTAAACACAAAAGGTAGTAAAAAACTATGATATATTTTTTCTCTCTTCTATGGCAACATTTTATCATAAACTGAATAAGGAACAAAAATGAGACAAGCAGAAAAAATTAATTAGAGAGAAAAAGATTTTAGGTACCTCTGTTCATAAAAACAGACTGTGTGTAGCTAATTCAAATTACTTAAATTTCTCAAAATTCATGCCATAAATTATCTATCATCTCCCAGAAAGAATATTAATTCACTTGAATTTACTTTCCATTGTCTAAAAATTGTTTGCAGTATTGTTTAAAATAAAGTTACTAATATTGTATACCAAACAGAGAATACAGACAACAGCAGTGGTATTAATGTGCAATGTAAATACTTTTGAAAATAATGTTTTGGATTACTAGACTTCAGCTATCTCACTGTGCAATATGACCTGATACATACTTACCTTTTACATTTAAGAATATTCACATTCTTCCTTCCATTATGATAGAACTTGCATTATATTCCCAAGTGGAGCTATAATGTAGTTCAAGAGACAATAATTTCAAGGAGCAACCTGCTAAGCATATACAAAGACATAACTGAGTTCAGTATTTAATCATTATTTCAATTATTTATTTTTGTCTCCAATTGTAAAAGGATGTCATATATGTGACTAGTATAATGATAGTACAATAGAATATTAAAAACTTTAAAGTTATTATTAAAATATGAAAATACTTTTATGTTTAAATATTAAATGTTTCATTTTTATCCGTGTTATCAATAGTTATCTTTAAATTTCAGTTATCTCAATCAGGCTGTTTTCCCTCCTGAAATGGAAAATTCATTAGTACAGGATTTGTTCTAAGTTGAAGCAAATATCAGACATAGTGATCCTGTGGGGATCTCATGAGATTTAACAAGACCAAGTACGTGGTGATGCACCTCAGGCAGAATAACCCCTGGTATCAACACAGGCTGGGGATGAACAGGTCCAGAGCAGCCTTTCCAAGAGGGACTTGGGGGTGCTGGTGAGTGAGAGGCTGGACATGACCCAGCCATGGGCACTCACAGCCCAGAGAGCCAAACGTGCCCTGGGCTGCACCCAGAGCACCGTGGGCAGCAGGGCCAGGGAGGGGATTCTGCCCCTCTGCTCCGCTCTGGTGAGACCCCACCTGGAACCCTGCATCCAGCTCTGGGGTCCCAGCACAGGGAGGCCAGGGAGCTGTTGCAAGAGGGCCACAAAGACCAGTGGAGGGATGGAACACCTCTTGTACAAGGAAAAGCTGAGAGAATTGGGTTTGTTCAGCCTGGAAAAGAGAAGGCTCGATGGTGACCTACATGCAGCCTTCCAGCAACTGAAGGGAGCCTACAAGAAGGACGGAGGAACTTTACGAGAGCATGTAGTGACAGAGCAAAGGGGAACGGTTTCAAACTGAGAGACAATAGGTTTGGATTAGATAGTAGGAAAAGGGTCTTTCCTGTGCATGTGGTGAGGTGATGGAACAGGTTACCCAGAGAAGTTGTGGATGTCCCATCCTTGGAAGCATTTTAAAGCCAGGCTGAATTGAGCTCTAAGCAATCTGGTGAAGTGGAAAGTGTCCCTGTCCATGGCAGGTGGGTTGGAACTTCCAACAATAACCCAGCCAAATGTCATCCTTCACTAATTTTTTTTTCACATTAATTAGGCTTCTGACAATATCCAATTGTTTCTTTAGTTGCTTCTGATTTCTCTGCAGTAACTCTGTTCATCTCTTCTCTAAAATACTACTTATAAGGGTGTAATGAGATGGTATACAACTTTTTAGGTTTTCTGAACTTTATTAAGATATATTTTCCTTTTTCATACAGCTGAGCTGCTTTTTTCCCAGGAATGAGATGCTTGTACCCTGTCCTCCCTCACTTCCTAAATCAAACCGGATTTGAAGGGGAAAAAAAGCTATCTAAAATCCATATCCCTCCTTCTTCTCTCCCCCACCTGCATTATATATACCAGCTAGGTAAGAAGTAAAAATTATTTCTTAGTCTAAATAGTAAATCATGAACTATTCCCAGATGACTTTCAAAAATGCTTACCTACCACTTGGAGGATAGAAGCTGACTGGGAGACCAGCCTTTACCTAGACAAGCAGCCATGTAAATTTGTACCTGGAACTATTCTACCTGAAATCTAGCAGGCTACACAGGATCTCAGGAGATGTCATGTGCTGTGGAAAGACCCCCTACCTTTTGCCCCACTTGTCCAAAACAAGGAATCTAGCTTGTATTGGCTTTTTCTAGTTGTATCTCAATGTAAAAATAAAAAAAACTTCTGGCAATAATCTGTATTGCAATATTTTTTTTTAAATTACTGGAATGACATTTTCCATTGGCTGAAGTTTTTTAGAATTTTCTATTGCCCCTGTATTCCACTAATTTTTCTTGTACAAATCTGATTTTTCTCCTCTTCCTTAATGCTAAACTTCCCTGAGTTTGAGGCTGCAATATTTATATAAGCAGTATCATCTATTGAAGCTACATTTGTTTGTTCAAGGACCAAACTTGACAGCAAGCATTTTAAATTCACCAGCTCTACCTCAGCTGCTCCATAGGGTCAATCCTGCAAAACTTCCCATCCTCCCACTGTGGTCCAGGGAAACTGTGACTTTTGCTGACCTCTGCAGGTGTCACAAATTAAGCTCAAGGCTCACACGTGTACTTCACAAGAGTGTTATAAGGATCAATTAGTTAGTGTTTAGAAAGAGCTTCATAAAAGTAAAATACTAAACATTATTGTCACATTAAAGACAAGCTGGAGCCCCTTGGACAGAGTTATTGTATTAGATGGGCTCTTTGTGCAGATAATTATGCATCGTAAGATATTCATAATTATATCAGTAATTCAAGTTATTCAATCCACATTATGCACATCTTCTCTAAAACTCCAGCTGTTAGGTGATCCATTAAAGGTAGGATCTCCATGTGTTCAGAACACAGTTTCAAACCAGTCTAATGCTTGAAAAATATCTGACCAGAGAGCTGGGATGTCTTTATAAAACTTTAGGTGTGGTTCTGCATCTGTGAGTATCACCACCCATAATTTTTCAGACCAATTTCCTTACAAATTGCTATTTTGACAGATATTCAGAGATACCAATAGATTAAGTTGAACAGAATAAAAATACTGGCAGGACATGTTTAAGAAAATCTTTTTATTTGTTTGTTTTTAATTTTTGAGTGTGTCATTGCTTTCTCTTTTCCATTTCTAGCTAGGTTTTTCCTTTATTAATTAGTCTTTAAACAGTCAGCTTTTCATGACAACGCTGCAGTTTTTTAAGGAGACTGCAGATGAAGGAGAGTGAAAGAATTTGAATGAGTTCTTAGAATAAATTTTTTTCTACATTTTTTTTGCTGTATGTATTTACAGTTTTTGAAATCTGACGATATCAGCATCTTTTTTAACCAATTTACTAATTCTGAATCATGTTTACAAAGGATCAGGCTAGCGATATTTTTAAAAATCATGTGTCGAAAAGGATAATATCATAAGGTATCTTGAATTATTCATTAATTCAAGCAACAGGTAAATATTTCAGTCTTTACTCAGGAGTTAAAACTATCATAGAGAATACAGTTCTCAACATGAAAATCTTATTTTCTTCCTGTATTAAAACACATATATTTATAATTTCAGAACTACTTTAGTACACTGCAGATCTGTGGTGCATTAGGAAGGGCACTGCCAGCAGGTCAAGGGAGGTGATCCTGCCCCGCTGCTCAGCCCTGGTGAGGCACATCTGGAGTGCTGTGTCCAGTTCTGGGCTCCTCTGCAAGAAAGGCAAGGAGCTCCTGGAGGGGGTTGAGCAGAGAGCAACAAAGATGGTTTAGGGACAGGAACATTTTTAAAAGCAAAGGCTGAGAAAGCACAAGAAAAGAAGACAAGATCTTATCAATGTCTGTAAGTACCTAGAAGGGAGGGTGACGAGGAGGGAGCCAGGCCCTTGTCAGTGCTGCCGAGCAAGAGGACGAGAGGCAATGGACAGAAACGGATGCACAGGAAGCATCACTTGAATGTGAGGAAGAACTTCTTTCCTGTTCAGGTGTCCAACATTGGAATAGATTGCCCAGAGAGGGTGTGGAGTCTCTTTCACTGGAGATATTCAGGAACCTAATGGACACAATCCTGTGCCATGGGCTCTGGGATGACCCTGCCTGAGCAGGAAAGTTGTACCAGACAACCCACAGAAAAAATGGCATTACAGTTGCTCCTCTTAACACTTCAGGATTTTTCAAAATAATGAGACTTGACAAAATTGATTTCAGCTTCTCATTTTAGAAGACAAAATAAAATGTCTTATTAAAAATGCTTACGTGTGCCTATGATGCATTTCCCTTCCCCCAGCTCCTGTTCTTTTGAACTATAGTTCCCAAATATGGCTGTTAAGAAGACTTATTTTTCTCATCAGATCATTAGCAGTAATGTAGAATAGCTCTTCTTTATTATTCCTGAAGATATATATGCTGAACTTTTCACACTGTTAATTTGTATTTCACAAAAAATCGCTGTAAAAAGAATCAATGGTTTGTTTGATCAACACTTCACCAAACTCTAAAACTATTCACTCCTTCACTTTGGTCACTTTATCAAGAAGATATTTTACAAGTTCTGACAATAAGCATGAATTAACATCCAGCATCAGTACACTCTTAAAATCATGCACGTAATTTATTTGGTAACTGCTGTGAATAGGAGTAATAAAATCTACTGAACAAAAGTTCAACTAATATCAGAAGATGCTTTATCAGCATTTTTCTGATTATCTACCATAACCTCTGGATGAATAGCCACGATTAGCATCTCTAGTACTACTTGCTATAGAAACAGCCCAGATCCATATTAATTTTAAACATGGAGAAAGATAAAATAAAATCTATCAAGAAAATGTTACTTTTTATAATTTGCGCAGTAGTGATTAATGAAAGCCTAACAAATATTTTGCAGGGTGGTACTAGGCTACTAGCAAGGATTGATATATTCTCCTGCAGTTCTTCCCTAATAATTCTGCATTGATTAAAGTGATAAACCACTGAACAGTATAGTGTGGGTTTTGTACATATTGGTATAGGAGCATTATTTGCTAGGTTGTTGCACTGTTACAGGAAGAACCTATGCAGAACAAGTGAAATTCAAGAATAACTTCCCTCTTCCAGGTAGCACTCTACTGGGTTTTGTGGTAGGTTTCTCTGTGCGTCAGACACTTCCCAGATTATTACAGATTTTTTTTTTTTTTTAAATACCAAGTATCTGAGATGTCTTCTCAGAAAATAGTCATTTATCACAGCTTTAGTGTGGCAAGCTTGAAGCAAGAGCCAGCCTCTCTTCCTGACATTCATATTGAGAGCAGGTGTAAAAAGGGATCCAGACATTCAGAGATGTAGAATATTTTCTGGAAAATGAAGAAGCCCTATCCCATTTTCCCTACAGGAAGACTTGTCGGGGACCATTGAGAAGTAGTACTGACTGAACAGTGTAACAGTTGCTTAATGAGAAAGTGTTGCAAAGCTGTTTTTAGAGATGAGCAGCACTCTCAGGGTAGGTAGTAAAGATTAAAATTCTTAGCACAAATACAGTTGTTGAACAATTTTTCTTTCCTGCAATATGGCATTAAATGAAGCAATCAAGACTGTAAGGCATGAAGACATCAAGCCCATATTAGTAGGTGCTTAGTCTGTTGGCATGGAAGAATGGGAGAAAGCAGCCTCCAGGCATTTATGTCTTACACCTTTAAAGTTCTTATTGGAAGAAAAAAATGAGATAGTGAAAGAGAATAGAACAGGATACAAACAAAAAATACAAGAAAAGAAAAAAAGTGGGTTTCAGGTAGACAATTTGCATGAGGAAAAGTGACAGGTACTAAACTAGAGGAGTAACTAAAATGCCTGAAGACCAAAGCAGGGAAAGAAATGTTGGCACAAAGCCTTCATACTTTGTAGTATAGATCTGTCACCGAGAGGAAACTGAACATGGGTAAGTGCTATAAAAAGGGATGAGAAGGAGCATTGTCACATTCTCTTGCTTCTCATATAATTTATGAAAAATAATAATTCATATGTCCACCAATCTTCATTTGGACAATGACCAATCTTTTCTTTAAAATTAAGACTAGATTTTCAACAAGGAAATAAGGAGAATAGACACCAAAGTATGATGTACATCTAATAGACACCAAAGTATGATGTACATCTAATAGACACCAAAGTATGATGTAAATATACTTTCCAAAGATTAGGCCCAGTATTCAAAATTAAAAACAATTTCCCAAGTGAAAAAATTTACATCCTTTTTTAACAGAACTGTGAAGAAAGAGACAATAGGAGGGAGAAAATATGCTCTGGCCAATCATTTTTTTCACAATTCTTTCTGAAGTTGATACAGCTGAAGCTGCTGTTTTGAAACCACAAAAGTGGAAGTAATTTTTTTTTATACATTCAATTCCAAGATTGCGAAGTACTGTAATCCAGTTTTCAGGACAGTGAGCTTTTTACCTGGAGATTAGGAAGACAGGAATAAGACAAAAATGTGGAAAATTATGTCCAATTATGATGATCCTGATGAAGGAACCAATGGTTATAGGAAGTCCTGGTGTAAAACTCCATCAGACATTAACATCCTCCACAGAACTTGAGCTTGATAAGAGCAACCAGTCGGGCAACTGCCATATTCTTGTTGTGAATAAATGCTGGTGTGGTTATAATACACAACTTTTTAATGAAAGTCACTGTCTTAAATAGATAATGTGCTCTAGAGGCAATATTGTATAATCCATTGTGATTTTGAGAAAGCAATAATTATGTACCTAACCAAGATCCTTAAGTGTAATGTTTAGAGGTACGATCTATAAAACAATGATTGAGTGTTCACTGTAACCAGTGAAGAGATTTAGTTTAGACTCAAAATGCTTTGAGTTAGAGAAAACAAAATACGCTTGCCCTGGGAAGATGGGAATCGCAGTGGTGAAAAACCTTATCTGTACACTTGAACCCTGAGTTTGGTGTCAATCATTATTTTCATCATTCATTGGCATTTAGAAAGCTTACTTCAGAATTGCAGGCCTGACTATAGTCTTCAAAACAGAAAGACAAAGTCCCTCAGAGGGGCAATTGTGAATTATTATTTCTCCTAAATCATGTTGGAATCAAGAGAACATGACAATGCTTCTTCCCATCCCTTTCCATAGCACTAACCCATGTTCAGTTCCTTCACAGGGACAGATCTATATTTTCAGCAGCTGGGGCAATACCCTGACCTACAGGTTCCAGTTGGAATTCAGACACTGTGTTGAAAATTGTTCGGGGCTTATGTGATCAAGAAGTGCTTGAAAGAACAAAGTCTGGTGACACCTCAGTAAGGGCACTTACTGGAAAGAAGGTGTTAATTTCTGCTCCCTGCTTCTTGGACAGTTTATGCACTTAGCCTGAAATATTTATTACATAAAATGCATTATATTGTTCTGTGGTTTTGTACAAACTAATTTTAAAACTTGTCCAAATAAAGCTATGTAGATTCCCACTGTATATATAAAGATGAATTTATTTGGTTTGTGAGGCTAACAATCATTTTAATGGTAATCACAGTTGAGAGTTTCACCTAAAGAAACCCCTTCCTTCAGATAACAGTATTGTACCTTGATATACAAACCCCTCCTTAAATCTGCTTAAAGAAGCAGGGAAGTGTGAAAATTTATCCTAATCAATTTTCTAAAAACTATTTTTGTTAAAAGTGTTTTGAATTCCAAATATCAGACAGTTTTTAACGTGCAGAATAGTAAGGCTGGTGAGGCTCTCAGGAACCATTTAGACAAGACATTGCAAATTCCCTTCCCTGGGTCTGAGCTCCAAGAAATGCATCAAAACTAAGTAGCTAGGGCATGAATACAATTTTAAAATGTTTCATATTCAAACCTCCTGCTTTATTTGAATGCATAGTATAGGTGAGCTTTTCAGAACAGTAGGACTCTTGTAAGGGAATATTTTTATCAGGAAACAATTAGCTTTTAGAAGAGACTAGAATGAATATTGTATCATGGTATTTCTCTGAACATTCTCAAAATCCACAGAGGGAGTTTGGCAGTAACTAACAGAAGCCTTTAGGAGCCTTATTTCCTTGTCAGGTAAAGTAGAAATATAATTTACAAAGTGTCATTAAATGCATAAAAATCAGCAAAATAATTTAAGATCCCTAAGACATATCAAAGTTTTAAGTTAGGCACCAGCCAACAAAAGTCATACCATCTCCAAATCCACAGTAAAGTGATAGCAGAAGGGTTTGTGCTGTGCTCTGTCAAGAAACTGACCTGAGAAAAAAAATATACATTGTTCTGTGTCTAGTATGAATCCAGATGCTTCCCTCGGGAGCCCTGTGCCCCTTCAAGCTCCTGTGTCATGGAGAAAGACGTAAATCTTTCTACAGACAGTCTTAATACATTGTTGGAAACACTAGTAACACTTTATCTTCCTTCATCAAGGAAAGGACACGGTCACCAGAAAATGCACACACACACACACAAATAAATATTTTCTTGTGGAGCACGTTCCTGGGGCTCGTTTGGATGTGGAGAGAAGTGACAGATTTGCTAGTTCCCAAATCAAACGTAATCTCGCTACAGATGAAGGCAGATATGCAGGTCAGCTTAAGACAGATGGCAGGAAGTGAGGTCTCTTTATTTTCTTTAAAGAGGTAAGAATTACAATTGCATAGGCAATCTGTGTTGAACCTCAGAAAGAAGAATAGGCTGTGGGATAATAAAGGACAGATAGGTTTATATAAAGTACCATATTCTATGAATGTACATTCAAAATATGCTACCAAAATACAGAATAAGGCTTAGCATCCAGGGCCTTCTGAAAGTGACCCCAATTTTCAGCAAAACCGAGTAATCCCTTAAATACACCATATAATGATTCTATTTTACAGTCAGTCTAAAGAATACAGCCAGTGGAAAAGTTACACATGTATAAGGATATATCTCTTCTAACCTATAAAACCTTTGAGAAATCCAGTTAAGGTATATTAAAGTAGGAATAGGTTGTTCTTGCATATGTTTTGTGCACTAGATAGCACCCTGTGTGTTAAAAATCATCTATTCCTTGATATTCTGATTTATTCTGAAATTCCTTCACATTTTATTAAAACACATTTTATAGATAGTGCACATTTGCTTCAATGATTTGTAGGCTGGAGGCAAGGTGATACTGTATGCAATAGGAGAACACTCAAAACTTCATTTTCTTCAGAGCTGTTAACATCAGTTTTTTATATTGTAATGCAAGAAGTTGGAAGCTAAAAGACTTATTTTTAAAACCATGTGCAAGTCACCAGTATGGCAGGCACCATACTTAGTGCAGGTTTACCACAGCTCAGATAATAATTTTCTTGGGAAGAAACAATCTTCGAGAAATAAAATGTACAATCAGGGCTGGCCAGTTTTAATTAAATAACAGTCATGAACAAGGTTTCAGTGTTATGGTTATTGGGTTATTGTAACACAGGAACATTAAAGACTTAACTAAACACTAAAGGCTCTTGACCTAACTGGAAAGCAATTGAAATATTTTTATGCAAATGAACACATTGTATAATCTGTGGAAAACAATACATAAAAATACATGTTCACATATAATGAGATCCCAGCAGATCTGGCTTTTCTATTTTGCTCTGATAAGACATGTTTTAATTCATGGTGATATCTCTCAAATGCAGACACATAACATGAAAAATGTGCTGTTAGTACTGTAAGTGAAATTTTATGTATTGAAATGTTATTAGTGTTTTTAAGGGGTTTGTATAGATCTTAGTTCTGACATCACCTCTTCATGAGCTGTATCTGTGAGCTGCCCATAGAGGCAAATATTAGGAGACTATTGGGTGACCATGGTGCATCCTCAAATCCTATCTCACTGTTGAAACATTCAGTTTTGACATTAAGACCTAAAAGGATTGGATTACAATTCTTTATTTTCAAAATCTATCTTCCAACATCATCACTGCAAGAATATTGGTCCAGGATCTGACTCCTTTTTCTCACTATGTACTGCCTATTTCACAAAAATTAGAATATCTGCACTTAATTTGCTATTAGTTAATCTACAAAGATGTCACTTACTTTGACAGTGGATACCACTGTTCCCATTACTACAGTAATATTGTCATGTGTCAATGCCCTCCACCTCTGCTTTGGAAAAGATCATCACTTCAAGAGCTTCCTTGGCCATAGTCTGATTTGTTCCACGGTACCGATGCAGATAGCCAAGTGGATGAAGAAGAGGCACTAAGGTCTTCCTCCTCTGCTCAGCCTCAGGAGCAGCCCATGCCCAGCGGCCAGGGAGAGGCTGCTAGAGGTGTCCATTCCCAGGTGAAATGAATGGCCACAGATCCCAGCAAGACATGAGGAATAATGGGAGGGATGAATCCACAAAACCCCTGGTAAGGAAATCAATTAAGTAAAGACTGTCTCCACTCAGTGCTATGATAAAACAAGGTTTTCTGCACATTGCTGCTCCACCTCCTGCTGATGTCTACCCCTGAGGTTTCTCCTTTCAGGATGAAATAAGATGCTCCTTCCATGATCTGTTTATGCTGTTGAATGTAATGATACCTATTTTGTAATTTTCACTCAGCAAAACATGATGGACCCTCCCTCCTATAAAATCTTTTCCCCAGAAATGTTGGAAATAACTCAGTGTAACACAGTCTCCTTTCATCTACACTGATAAATCATCTCTAATCAGGCTTTCACAGGATCCCTAGTCCATCAAATAACTGCTTCTTCAGAGTTTATTTTCTTGTCCTGTGAAAAAAAAAAAGTAGGGTTTTTTCAACTCCATCTGTCTGGAAAGAATACCTTCATTTCTGCTCTGTTCTCAAAAGTCAGGCACATTCATTCTTTACTTGGTGTCTCTGATTAACTCTTTCCTTGAGGGCTGTATAATGTTATGTGCTGTGCAGAAATCATAATTTTTCCCTGCACCCTGTTTTTGGCAGAGATGAAACATACCTTTTGAAGCTTATTCTTCTGAAAGAACCAGGATGACACTAAGTAACATGAAATTACTCAGTTTGAAAGTGTTATATTAGGGAAACCTGCAATGATGGTATGTTTGTAGTCACGTCTACAATCAATGGTGGTATCAAATGTACACAACAGTTATTATAAAACCCATTTAAAAAACATAACACTCACGGTGACATCACAGATATTGAATGTATAAAGAGAAATTTATAAAGATTTAATGTATACAAATATGGGTGTGTAAAATCATGGTATGTAGAGAATACACTACTTTTGTAAATATAAAGTCTTTCTGCAACCTATTTGCATGGTAGTACACAGAAAATTAGGGCAGAGGAGAAAAAGAAACCGTGAATAGATGGAATCATAAAATAAATGAGCTAAAAGTCTTACAAAAGTTCTGACAAGCACAGTTATTTTTGTGCTCAAGAAACTAGCATGACAGAGAAAGAAAAATTGCAAATAATTCCAAATACACTGAAGACTGTTTCAAATGTGCAAGTAATGCAAAGGTATTTTCATGGCAGAGAAATGACCAGTTTTATTGGTGATAGAAAGTTTTTCCCTCTGGGTAAGGTTCTGTGTCAGACATCAGACAAAAACCTGAAACAAATGATATCTTCTTTTTTATTGTTATTATTCTCTCTCATATTGTTCATAACATACTTTTGTGTAGGTACCTCATTGCTGTGTTTCCTCATCTGAGCAAGATTTTATTGCTGTTTAACATTTTTCATAGACGTGCAAAATTGGACTCAGATGTGCTAGCACATTCATGCCACTCCCAGACAGGTGCTTTAATGAACAGCTACCAACTGCACATTCATGTGGGACTACAACTACCATTTGTGTCTGAGATAATAATTGTGAATTTTTGGGGCAGCTTCTCCTCCTAGACAAACACAGTATACTGTACAGTTAACTAAGCACATCACAGTATCTCTAAAAACACATTTCATTTTCCGAGGCAAAGTCACAACTACCTCAGAAATCTTTGTTACAGAATATATAGAATTTACACTCCCTCCCTCCACCATGGAAATCAGAGCATCAATGATTTTCTCATCATTTCTAATACAGTTGTTCAATAAGAGGTTTGGTATATTAATGACACCTACCAGTATTCTACTCTTTTCTGCTCTTCCTGAAAGCATCCAACTAAGTTAGGCATTCATCTCAGCCTGAAAAAATAAGACCTGGTCTCTTTCCAGCTCCACGGGTAACTTCTTTTAATGTTTGCAATAAGAAGGGTTATTCTTGGTGACCTGGGAATCAATCCTCTGTTGACACCTTCCCTGGTTGCTCACAGTTGCTTGCTGTTCTTGAGACACTCACAGGATTCAGACACCACTGAGAGCCTATGAAGCAGATGGAAAGAAAAGAAAATATAGCCCAGTGATCATGAATTGATAGTCTTTAGTGTAAGGTATTAGCAGTTCCATTGTTATTTCTGCATTGACACAGAAATCCATTGTAAATTGTCATGCTTTTTGGTATCAGATGGTTACAAAGATGTGCCAGGCTGTACCCTAGCAAAGAGACAAGGACATCAAACCATACCTTTCACCCATAAACTGGTGTTGTTTCTTGCAGTGAGTATAGGATCTGAGCAGCAAAATCAAGTTGACTTCTATGTTTGTCTTGCTTTGTCCACTTGTATGGAAAATAAACCTTCCTGACCGAGGGATTTTTTAAGCAGTGATGTTACATGAAAAGGACAGGGTTAATACAGTGAGCAGATGCAGTCATTCATCTGGACTTGTCCAGAGCCCAGAGAACACCTCTGACATTGTGGGAAAGTGGACTAAAGAAAAGGGAAGTTCAAGTGGATGTGAGTGACCAGGGAGCAACTGATGGCTTAGGGGACTACAGTCAAGGGAAGAGGTTTTCTTGCTTTCCCCTTTGCAGTTCCATTAGGTCCTCAGCACAGCTCATCTAAATGACAGACCAGGACATATTCCTAATTTCTCCAGTGGAGGATACTTTCTTTCATTTCTACTGTTAATTCTCCCTTCCCCTTGCAACCTCTCCTGCTCTTCTTCTTGCCCCACATCCTTCCTCTCAGGACAGTGTTCTCTCTCATGTCCCCACTTAAAGCCCTTGCTCAGCCCCTGCCCTACCACTCTCCAATGCTCCCTGCCCAGACTCTCACACCCAGCCCGATTTCAGGCTCCAGGCAACTCTTTTAAATAGATTTGTTACTCAGCAGGTAAAAGCTCACTTTTAGCAATGTCACTGGATATATATATTATGCTCCAAGAAACCCTTCCAATCTCCAACAAAGACCTTCCCAACCTCTCCTCAAGACTTCATATAATTGTGTGTGGATATGATTCATGGTATAACCCTTCCCCCTCTCCTTTGCCATTAGCCAAGTGTTTCCTTGAATATTGCATTAGGAAATGGTATAGATAAAATTAATGACACAATCTCACCTTAGAAGAGAAAACCCCATGGCCTCATCACTTCTGCATAATTTTCACATCAATATTTTCTGAGAACCTGGAACTTATCAAAGCTAAGGAAATGCAATATTTTATTAATAATAAGTCTATATAAAAATATGAAATTTAGACCCTGCCCAAAATTTTCTGCTAACATGAATAAAAAAGGATATAACTCTTTAATATTATAAAATTTGAAATGTAGGGGTTTTGAGAGGAAATTATTCAGAGTCACCAGTATATGTCATAAAAATATCATATTTTTAATTCTGCATTTTTAACTCTTTTAACAAGCTCATTTAAAAACACGTCTCCATTTTTTTTTTAAATTGGTGTTATTTGACTTCACTCATATAGTTATGACTTGTACTAAAAAATTGACATACAACCTAAACACATATTCAAATTTAATGAAAAGAAATGTCACAAAAAATACACTAAAAAAACCTGACATTTATTTTCTATCAAATGTACAATTACATCATTATATCCTTTGGGAATTTAAATTGCTTTTAATTTGAAAAGGGATTGTTCTGCACTTTCAGCTCTGTTTATAATCTAATGAAAAACTGATTGTTATTTAACAGAACAAGTTCTGAATGTGGATACATGTGGGTACATGTTCTGAATGGGGATAGAATTAGCACAAGGAAGGAAGTTTAACATTAACAGCATTTGAGTAAATGAAAACCAAAATTATACTTCCAGAGAAAGAACAATCCTTCAAACTTGCACTTTTCAAATCTTTCAGATTTTATTTATTAATTTACCTTTCTTTTTCCTCAATATAATGCTTACGGACTCTCTGCTCATGACAGTAGTATAATTCTGTGTACATACATTTGAATATAAAATATAAAGCCATTTGTTTGTAAGGGCATCTTGAAAAACACTGGTATTTTCGTCCAAGAGCAATACTTATTGGGGGTTAATCTTTAGAATCTAGCCCTTTGTACACTTCATTATACCCAGAACCCTGGATTACACTAGTTTGATTTTAGTGAGGAATAAATTGAAGTTAGACTGCCCCTGCTGGTTTTAATGTTAAATTACCTTTTCTGAGTAGTCTAAAGGAGTATTTAAGTACCTATTCAAGTCTATATAAATTTTGATATTGGAGTAAAGAAAAACATAACACATTCACATTTAGAAGGAGTTTTCCATGGAAGTGCTGTGCAGACATGTATATTTGGCTAAAATTTAGTTTTAAAGGAGAATACATTTCTGGAATTAGCAGGATACTCTATTTTTACGTTGGAAAAAAAACTCTTACAAGTTCAAATATTTTTGTTAGAATATGTAAAATGAAAAGGCAAAAAAATAAGAGAATTTAGTGCTGTTGAGACAAAACTTTTCAAGTCATTAGTTTGATATTCTTTCTCACTGAAGTGTTTCAAATTTCTCATTTCCAGTTCAGATCAGATTAGTCCAAAAATCAAAGTCTCTCATATATATATATATATATATGCAACAGAACCTTCTTACTCTTAACAACTGTAATCCCAGTGCAAAGGTTTTTTAAGGCTTTGTAAATGTGAAAGAAGATAAATACACCCCAGATGTCCAACTATAATTTTTCATACTTAAGAGACTCACATTTTCAGTCCTGTTCAGTGGAAGATTAAGGGAAAGATCTTCAGCTGTGAGATTACTAAAAATTTTCCAGATGAAGGTAACTGATCTGGCTATTGGGAAGGTTGAGAGGGAATCTCATTAATGCATATAAATATCTCAAAGATGGGTGCCAAGAGGAAGATGGCAGATTCTCTTCAGTGGTGCCCAGAAATAAGACAAGAAGCAGTGGCCATGAACTAAAACACAAGACGTTCCACCTCAACCTGAGGAAGAACTTCATTCCATTGAGGGAGGCCGAGCAGTGGAACAGGCTGCCCAGGGAGGTCATTGAGCCTCCCTTTCTGGAGACATTCCAAACCCACCTGATCACATTCCTGCGTCACCTGCTCCAGGTTGCCCTGTCTTGCCAGGAGGATTAGATCATCTCTGGAGGTCCCTTACAACCTTAATGATTCTGTGATTCTGTAATTTGGACAGTTTTTGAAATTTTTAATAGCCTTGAAGTGTGATTATGATTACTTCTTATTTTACATTTGCTTTCACAGGTCTTTGTTCATTATTGAAAAAAAACATTTAATAATATAAAACTAATAAATTTTAAATCTGTTGGTTTTTAGTTGTGGCTTGATGGAGATAGTGAAGTTTTAGAGAAAAAAATTAAGTATTGTAAATTAAGTATTTTATGTATTCCATATTCCACAGACATATTGTAAACATGTAAACCCCAAAAATATTCTTTTTTGTGAAGCAAAGCTGAAAACACTTGTTAAAGTAAGTTATCACATTCCTGCAGCAAAACTTCTTAGGCTATTTCTGATTAAGGATCATCACAGGTTTTATTCTGGACTTTAGGTGTTCCATAAAAGTTTAAGGGAGCATACTGTATGAATTTCCCAGAGACATATAAAATGTTTTTTCACGCTGAGTTAGTTTGAAGCAAACAATACCTCTGCCTCAGAGACAAGTCTTGGAATGAACATCTGTTTTCTGATGTGATCTCAACATGATTTTACATGTTGCTTTCTATTATTTTCTATTATTGAAAAATCTGGAAAAAATTAAACAAAAATTATCTTCTGTTATTTAGCAAGCTACAGAGGTCATTAAGTAATAATTGCTATGACTTTTTCATAAACATTTGACTAATTTAAGTCAGTGAAACAGTAGTTATGTGCCCTTGAAACTGTCAGATTGGACGGTGAGGATGGTGGGAGGTAGGCATCAATTGAATCAGTCAGTGGCAGCAGAGGGAAATATTGTCTGGATAAAATTAGTGTAAAGGGAGAAGAAAAGGATCCAGGTGCTTGGGAAAGAGATTGGCCCAACAGCAGGGCATGGCAGGTCATTGTTTGAGCTTGTTCCTTCAAAAGATTTTGTGGGAGTGAGAACTGAGAGAGCTCTTTCAAATGGGGAGGTGACCAGATAACAGAGATGAAAGAACTGACTTCCCTAAGAGCAAAAGAAACACAGGAGTGAAAAAAACTACCTATCTCCTGGTGGAGGAGAGTTCCAAAAGTGACAGTTGAAAGGGAAAGACTTCACAGAAATGACCAGCAAGAAAGAAAGACCCAGTGACTGCAGCGTGAAAATAGAGGGATGGCGAAGGCAGAAACTGCATAAGTGATGTGAGGCGTTGTGGAAAATGAAATGTGGGAGACTGAGCAGCAGACTAAAAAGCTGCAGTGTTTGAAACTAAGAACAGCAAAAGAAGATCTGAATACAAAGGGTTTTCAAAGAGGTTGCTGTCTGTTTAAATATTATGGCAGCTCAGACAAGCCAGTTTAAAAACTTGGGATGTTAGAGTAACTTTGTATACGTATTATTCATAAATTAAAACTGTTTCATTGGAGGCTTGCCATTGATATTCATGAAAACAATAATAATGCTTTTGGACCTGAAACACATGGTTAGAGGGGCTTTCTTTGATTTTTGGGCAAAATACTGCACAAAAGAATTGCACAATACATGCGTGAAGAGCTATTTTCAATGCTGTAGAGTAAACCTAATCCCAAACAGAATCAGCAGAAAGGACAAAATACCCCCTTTCTGTAGTAAGCATCAAGCACTGAGCTTGAGTGAGACATACTTGCCTTGCCCAGCACAACACAAGCAGTCTCTGTGGATGCCTGGGGGATTCTAGCAGTGCTGAACCCAATGGGAGTTTCCCTCAGCAGCCAGGGACTGGCTGCAGTTTTCAGGGACTTCAACAGCCCCTTGAGCAAGCCCTCAGCCATAGGGAGCACATGAATGAAGAAAAAACCCTAACATCAGAGGGGCAGTACAGATGAGAGTCCCAAATGAGGCAGATGTCCCAAAGAGGCAGAAAGTTTGTATATATGAAAAAAGAGGATGTAGAAAAAAAAGCTGCTCTCTGGTTTTTCAGCTCTTGGTCCTTCATCCAATCATAGTAACAGCTTTTTCTGTCTCAGTATTCTCTGTATGTCATATTTCTTCAATTTTTCAGGGTTTTTTAGATAGGTACATCGGTCCTTGCATTAAACGGATTCCTGGGTAGTCTGAAAAACACTTACAATTACAAGGTTTTCAATCTTAATGAATTCTATGTGACAAGGTTAATTAGAATTAGCATGCTTCTGTAGTATACTTACACTGAATACACATTTCGTACAGAATTTAAAGGATGTAGAATAAAAAATATTTTATTCAATGTGTAATTTATTTTTTAGATGATGGAAAAGTTTTCAGTTCTTTCCACTTCATCTGACAGCTTGTGTTCACAACTGGGATGACTCAGAGAAATGACATTTATGCTGAGCTGACTTTCTGAAGTCAATGCATTGCTCCAGGATGAGTGTTACTGTTACTGTGACTGACTTCTTCCTGTTGTAACATAACTGCTGTTAGACTTACCTAGAATAATTTCTATGTACGTAATTTATCCAACTGCTTGCAACAAGATGGCCTGCACTGATAAGAATATATGATAAGGAACTTCAGTGACTTTGAATACAAAACCAGATTCTCTCAAACTCTTAAAAAATCAAGCCCTAGGGAAATGATGACTGATTTTTCACCAACCAAGGAAGTTTTCCTCATTCTGCTTTGCTATTGGGGATGATAAACATAGTGATAGAGTATGCCATGACAGACAAAGTCTTTTAGTGCTAATTGGCAAATACCATTAATGGCAGCTTCTTCTTCAGAACACTTCCTTCCTAGGTTTTCAATGTGTGGGCATATAAAATACAGTTTTATTTTTAATTTTCTTAGAGGAAAGATTAAATGCCATCAAGCAGCATTTTCCACACACCAACTTAGCCAAAGCCATAAGCCATTTCATTCATCATTTGTCCAAGAACATGAGGCTATTCAACAAATCAATATCTATATCTAGTGCAGATGCATGTATTAAAAATAGAATGCCAAATGAGATGCAATTTTCCCAGTCTGATTCTCAAGCATGGATTAATTACATATTATCACAGGAGTCATGCAATTTTTCATACTTCACAGAGAGCACAGCTTCACACCTAGTGAGCACTCAGAACTGAGAGAGGCCACCAACCCGAAGTTTTCCTGACACCTTGTTGAAATCAAACAGTACTGAGGAGCTGGCACAGAATAAATGCTGAAAGAACAACCTGGCACGTGCAGTTTGAGAGTATGACTTCAGAAAAGGACTTGGAATAGAAAACTTTTGGGTTAACTTCAATTTGGGACATCACTTATGTGGTACAACTAAAATGCACTGTCAAAATGTTGATGGATATGGCAGAGAGAAATCTTGGAAATCAAGCTATTCCATGAGAAGCATTTTGGAAGAATATAATGAGAAAAAATGAAAGCAAAACATTTAATTCTGGTGATTATGAACTCTACCAGCATCAGTAGGTTTGATGCTTCTTTTCCATTTACTTTTCTTCCATGAAGACTTACAGTGTATTTCTCTGACAGTTGTTAAAAAATTCAGAATTGCCTTCAGAAATTTCAGTCAGAATTTCAGTCTAAATTTCATGTAAGTAAGGAGAATTAGGCTTTAGCACTGAACAGTGTGTATTAGGGAGTAGGAGGGGATTGAATTTGAAGGATTGTTTGTCACGTGCTTGTTAATGCAGGCCTTCACCTTCAGAAAATTCCTGGTTTGGTCAGCATCAGAGGTAAAACACCAAGTCAAATGAGCAATGCATATAATTTCCTTTATTAATAACAATTAATCTTCCAAGGAATGCCAATAAATTAACATTAGAATTGGGCAAATATCTCTATAAGTAAATTTGATAAATACAGAGCTCACCTTAGTGTGAATAGAGTGCCTACACAGATACGTCATTTCAGTGATAAATTATATCACATAAAGTGCTGCACCCATTTGTTTGAGACCTTCATAGGTCTTAAAATATTTTTTAATTTATCAACACAAAAAAAATAAATTATATTTTTTTAATAAACTTGGAAAGTAAGTTTGCAATTCATGGTTCACACTGGAAATCTAAGAATTATGTTTAACCAGTCATCAAGCAAAGAAGCAAAAATACACTAGATGATATATTTTGAAGATGAACAGCCCAAATTTTGAATAATGAATGCTTGCAATAAACTTCTAACAGACAATCTTCAGAGTAAAAATTGCTCAGAGAAATAATACAGTGAATAATTAATACATTGGAGAAAATGAAGGCCTGTATACAGACAAATATTGCACAGAAAGAGATAAAATATAATAAACAAATAAAGAATTTGTAATGAATTTTTCACCTGTATTCCTGCTTGTAAAAAAGAACATACTTTCCTCTCACTTCTCCTGCCATAAGTCTTGCCTCATTGATTATATCCATTCTATTTCACAAACATACCCAGGCTGTGCTAACTTCTGCTTTACCTGGCACCAGTGTCAGTGGGAGATCAGTGTCCTGAATTAGTCAATACCTGTTCACACTGACTGAGATCCTGGATTGTATTTCCCATTCCCTGTCTATACTGGTGATTTCATTTGAGCCCACTAATGTTAATGAACTAAACCTTGTAAAGTTTTTTTTAATATGGCCCTTTAGTAAAAAAAAGGAGGGAAAGGATAAAAAACCTACTCTCAAAATTTAAATAGTTACCCAAAAGGAGGGAAAGGATAAAAAACCTACTCTCAAAATTTAAATAGTTACCCAAAGTCATAGAACTTACTGTAGGGCAGAACTGGGAATGCCTTCCATTTTTTACTGCTGTTATTAAGCTACAACGTTTTTGACTGGAGTTCCCAAAATCAGGGGCTGGCAGGAAAAGATTTAGTGGAGGCTCATAACCCAGAGAATATACAGGTTCCAAAGTACAATTTCACATGTAACAGTGCTGAAGCCTTTTTGTTACGAGTCACTGAAACTCTTAACATCCCTACTTTGCAACTATTTGAAAAATGGAATAATATGGACAATTTCAAGACTTTGTGTTCAAAAAGGGTTAGGGCCTAGGAAAAGGAGAAAAATATAGATAAATTTAGAAAAGATGTACATATTTTATGAAAACTGCATGAAAATTCTACTGTATAATTTGAACTTCTTGCTGCGTTGAAATGTTGTTGTATAATTCCAAAATTAGGCATGTAAGACTCAGAGAATGCTTGCACTGACAGTGAAGGATATTTAAAGACCCAGTGTGCAGTTCTATAAAGGTTTATCTTGTGAAAGTATTTATGCATTAATAACACTTCAATTGCAGGGTATCCACCACGTGAACAGTGCTGTTATAAAATGATGGATTTTCTAGAATGACACTAAATGAGAAATTCAGTGCTGACCCAAGAGGGCAGATGAGGCAAACAGGTACAAAATCTGTCATTTTCCAGTCATCTCTGGTTTTGCATCAAAAGATGTGACTGCACACACCTGGAGAAACCAACATCATACACACACAGGGATTCAGCTCTCAAATACCTCCATTTCTCTAGCTGGGCTTTCTATTTTTTATATATTGATAGTGCTGAACCAGACATGTTATTTTTTGCATGTAAAATCTGCTTTGGAAAAATATTAACTATTTCCCACCTTGTCAAGAATTAGTCATTGATACAGTGCTAATTTAAACAAACACATTCATCTTGTACTACTCTTGCATTTATTAGCCATTTATGTACCATACTGACTACTTCCTCCATATGAGAAGGATGAGCTCACATTAAGGCCTTGCAAGAAGCAAGCAGCTTGCAATTCCAGAAACTATACAGTCTAACTGATATCACAGGCATTGGATAAGAAAATATCAACACCTATTTAGCACAGACTTACAGAGAATTTTGTATTTTGAGTATGTTCTTTGTGAAGGTCTCTAGTGCATTTCCTCCTTTGAAAATGAGTGCACAATGCTGATAGTTAATCTTAGCCAGTCTGGGGAATGCTTATTATCCAGGAAAGACATATTTCCTTAGAATTTACAAATGTTGGAAGAAGCTCACTGACTAATTTTCAGAATGAATTTGGAGGCATTGCCTAGGCTCTTCCAACCTTCTGCTTATTGCACAATACTTTAATCTGAAATAGATCCCTTATAACCAGAACATTGTAATGTAAGTGGCAAAAGGAGAACTTGTATTAGGGAACCCTTGCATTTCTGGGCTGTCTGACTCTACAGCAAGCAAGAACATGGGGATATGGATTCATCGAGGAAATGCTGATGTGATACCAAACCACATTTAACATCACTTGTTCTGCATCATTTTACTTGACGGATATTTAACATACTGAGCCAACACTTCATCATTTTGCCATTTTATGGCAATGGTAAGTGGTAAAACCATTACTCAAGAAATCTGCATATATCTCATACTCAGTATGTTCATCTAAGATATTTGCATAATTTTTAGACCATACAGAATAACTGTCTTCTGTAAATTATTAGAAGAGCAAATTCTTTCTCGTTTAGTTTGGCAAAACTTTTGATCATCCTAATAAAAGTCATAACCCCACTCTGAACTGAATGTGAGATGATAAGTATATAAAATTAAAATGTAATTAATTTCTTTCTTGCATTTTTACAGCTTATTTAGAGAAGGATGATGTAGATGCTTATACAGTTTATCTAGATAATTACAAATTAATATTGGAGAAAAAAATTAAGTTTTTTTAACAAATTTAGTGATCAAGATATATTGTCTGATTTCCATTCCATTTCTTAAAATCCATATTTGGTTTGTAACAGAATATCTGTACAGCACAGAACCTGAGATAGGCTTGCCCACCTTATTTATGGACAGCACAGGTCTCTCCAGTATAATTATCTGTATTCCTGCAGCAATCTTTCATGATTACTGTCAGGTGGATGTAGAACCGTTAGCGATGTCCCTGTGTGCTATTATTGTCACAGAATCTCTGTGGGTTGTTCATTTGCAAAGCCCACATAATGCCATGAGGATTTTCTTCCCCTCTTATGAAAACACCTCCATGAGATAAATTGTTTCAGTAGTTCTAGTACTGTTATTCTACTTGCATAATGGAGATAAACACTATACTTTTTTCTGTCATTAATATTCCTAGGATTAATTTTGCTGCTGCTGATGGTTTTCAGTTCTCTGTGTTCACAAATATCTAGTCTGCTTTTCAAAACTAGGTTTCCCTCTCTCCTTCTGTTTTTATTTTTGGTACATATGGATAAAAACATAGCTATAAAATAAAAATTAAGATAATCACCGTTGTAGTTAGGTCCATCATGATATTATAGGAAATTATTGCCAGATATCCCCAGCTATCTCAGGGAGGACATCTGTTTTGAATAATGTTGACCTTGTGATGAAGAATAACACATTTCATGTGGACAAACATGCAATCCTTCCAATGTTTCTGATAAATACAACTAGAGGGGGTTTTGTTGGGTTTTGTTTTTTTTTTTTTTTCCATGTATAGATTAAATCCAATCAAATAATGAAGGATATTTTCAGTATGACTTGTCCAGGGTTCCTACTGTGCCAATTTAAGCATTGCCAGTGAATGTTTCTCAGTTAGGAATGTCATGCTTAAAAGCTAGTAAGACTAGTAAAAACTGCTTCCCAGTATGTAGAACACTTTTTGCAATTCTTTTGTGGGTTTTTTTTTTTTTTTTGACACTTCTTTGGTATAAAATTACTCTGTTCTCTTAATATCACTTTTAAAGTGCATTTCTTCTATTCTCCCACCATTCTCAAGATGTCACATTTAGTAGCCCCAACTTTATCTTTATACAAACACACTCTTAACTTTTAGAAGTGCACTGGATAAAACAAGTACAAGAAGTGCTGAATATATTATACAAACACACTCTTAACTTTTAGAAGTGCACTGGATAAAACAAGTACAAGAAGTGCTGAATATATATTTTTAACACTCTTCTGAGTTTGCCTGGATTTACCAGGACTGAGCATCACATGAAAAGTTCTGTGCTAAACTGTACAACAAGTGACTCTAAATGCTATTTTTATACTAAGGACTTTGATTTCTCAGTTGTTTTAGAACTAAGTGATAAATACCAAAGTATTAGACATGTGTGCAACAATGGCCTTCTAAAAACAGAATTAACCCTAAAAAAGAGCAGACTTTAGATGTTGGAATGCTTTATCCTGAGTTGTGCAGGCCTCCCTAACATGCTCAATGATGATTTACATCTTGGATGACTCAGCCATGACCCAGTCTGGTGGGGAAATTTGGATATGTACGTCAAGTTACTGAAAATATTATTTCCCCCTCTAAAAGAAAGCAGGAAGGTTCATAGGTAGTAAACTGAATGTAAATTTGTGTGTGAGTGAGCATACAGGTGCACAAATGTGGGTGGGTGTCTGGCTGTGGGTATGAAGTACAAAGAGAACACAAGAGTTTGCAAGTAACCCCCAAGTCTGGGTCTCCATGAAAGAAGAAACCTAAAGTACTTTATTGCATTTTTTACTTTCTAAAGTTACTCTAATGTATACATTTTACCATTCTGGTTGTTTAGATTTCAAATAAAGCTTTTCTACTTTCAATTTAGTAGCTTTATTTTTTGAATATTTTTTACCCTTTCTGGTGATTTGCCATCAACCCACTACACCCTTAAAACAGATAGTACACTTAAGATCATAGTTTGTTCTCTTTAAATGAATTTATAAAGGCAAAAGTTATTAGCAGATATTAGTGTAAGGAAAATTATTTTTAAAGCTAGATTGACCTAAATGTATCAGATGGTAACTGCTACATTCCCAAGGAAGGGAGAGGAAGGTACCAACCAGTGTAAGAGAGGCTTTCCTTGAAGCTGCTGGTTCTCAGTGTGGGGAGGAAACATAGCTGGAAAAAATTGTGTATATGAAACCTTCCTCACTGTGGTTTAGAAAATGGGTGTTACCAGGACCTACCAGGAACAGATAATTTATTCTGGGATGGTGACTGACCTCTGTAACCCCTCTTTCCCTTCCCAGAGAGAAGAGTGACAGCAAGAAGGAGTTGAGCCTGTGGTGGCACCAAGGGGATAGAGCAGAAAACTCTGGGGAGTAAAACAAAAGAAGGCAAAGCCAAAGTTGAGGATGAGACAAAGAGGTAGAAAATAGAGGAAAATATAGATTAAAAGGAGGAAAATATAGATTTCATTCATTCAGTGGCTTTAAGATTTTACCATGGTAGCTGCTGCTTAATACCCTTGAGCAGCTTGTGACAACACACAACCTTTCCCACCTCTCCTACCACAAAGACATTTTTCCTTTCTTTTTCCCAATCTTTTTTTGTCTTGTCCATTTAATTGAAGAATTTTTTGAGGCAGATCTGTATGTTAATAAATGGTTGTGGAAAGTTCATTGTGACAGTAGGATGACCTGTGTGAGGGATTTTGCAGTATGTATAATTACAGGTAACATGAAATTAACATTCACAATTTTTTATATTTTAGTGGGTAAAGGTCCCTCTAGTTCCAAAATTTTTAGTCTGTGCAAAGCACCATCACTTATTTCTTAACGTTCTTTACATTAGAACTAAATAAAAGTTTAGAAGTGATGAAAATAGACCAGCAGTTCTTTAAATTAAACAAATTAATTCCACAACATCATAAACTTCCTTCATCAATAATTTTATATTCTATCACTAGAAAATTCATTACATTTTGATGTAGTCTGTGTGAAGCAATATAACTGATTGTTAGTGTAATTACTAACTCCTATTTCACTAAAAGTTAGTTTAAATTTTGTCTTGGATTAATGTTTTGAGCAAAGAGAATTTTGCACATGAATGGACGTTCTTCTTGTTTGGAACAGAATTTCTCTGATTTCATGTTAGAGATATAAACTTACAGATTTGACAGAAGAATTAAAATGGCAAAGTATGCTGCATAACAGTACTTGCAGAATATTTAAATCCAAGAAAAAATTGACAATTCAGATCAATTTCATTTGCATTTAGAGATGATCAGTTCCAAGAATGAAATGTTACTTGATCAGGTAATGGCTTCATTAACAGCAGTTAATCACATACTACCTTCATCTAATTTTCAGAACTTGGAATTAGTTATTCAAATTATGGCAATTAAAATATCTCAGTCAAGGACTTGATTCATTTGAGAAAAATACTTATGCAAATTTACTATAGGTTTATTGATCATTTCTAAGAGCCAGAATGCGAGGTAAATATCTAATTCTAAAAGAAAAAATGTGGTATCAAGTAGATAAACATAGGATTATGCATGTAGAATAAATGGAGACGTGAACAAAATAGGTGTTGTTCTATTATTTATAGGAAGATCAAGTCTGGAATTTTATTGTCTCTTCATTAATATGTAAAAATTAGAATTTCCTGCTTTCATGAACCCAAATAACATATTAGAGCTACTAGCAAATTTGTTTGAATTGCAACTATTAGGAAGCAGTGATCCTTGGAAACAGCTGTCAAAAAATAATTAACAATCACAACAAAAAATGCTCCTCACAGATTTCCTTTTTCTTTTTCCTGGATGAAATCCAAGGGAAAAAGTCATCCATTTGCCATTTAGGCACAACAAAAATAAGCAGAGAAAGTGAATAAAGTTGTGATTTCCCTAAGCATCATGTGATTTATGAATATTGTGATTTTGAATGCTTCATGCAGTATTATATTTTAATCACTATGTCTTCAGAAATAATATTCCAATGTGTCGGGTGCCAGGCTGGAGGAGGTGAGTTGTACCACGTGTCTCATGTATGACTGAAATAGCTCCTCTGGCTGTGTGCAGTGCATAGTCTTCTGTGAGCAAGGAGCACCTCACATATGCTCATATTATGCTCTAGCAGTTTAAATTTCTAAACGATGCTGCCTGAAAACTTGCAATATACATCTAGATAGATTTTTTTTTTTCTTTTCTCTCTCAAGAACAAAACCATAAAGTAAAATACTGTAATCACAGATCTCAGGTGAGGGATTCAGTACCAGAAATGCAGCAGTCTCTAGTTTTGTCCAAAAGTTATTCATAGTATCCTGAGAGCTGTCAAAAATATTTTTGCTATTCAATAAATATTTGTTATACAAATAGAACAGTGTATGTCTGAAAATTACCTGAAACCACTGGTATCTGCCTTTCCACATTTTGCATAAATAGATCAAGTTCTTAAAACACCCTGAATCTTCCCCAGTCTTCAGCATGGGATCAAAGAGCAGCAAAAGAAGAATGGGATGTAAAGTCTGTGGTCAGCATTTCCATACCTCCTGCTTGGCCTAGCCAAGGAAACCTGTGCAGATAACACATGAGATGCAGTTTCTCTTCCTGGTAAGGATGTTAACCATGGATTCATCTGATCCTAATCATCCTAGGGAATACAACTGTGTTTCCCTTCTCCATTCGTCTCACAGTTTACAATAGAAGTTAGGCCAAAGGGATGTCTTAGAACTTTTCTAATGATTAATATCAAGTATAATTAAAATTATGTAGTATTTCAAGTTGAAGAAAACCATGTGAAAACAAAACTGCCGTAGCATTTTAACTGGCTGAAGGTGCTTTCTTAGTCTTGAACCTATGGTCAGTTTGCTAGGAATGAGTCAAGCCAGGTCTTTTCACTGTTCCTTGCAAGTGGGTTTTGTATCAAGAGAAAAAAAGTACAGTTGATTTTTAAAAAGAGGTCTCCTAATTAGCATAATGAACAGCTGTTTCATAATTAATACACTACTTAATTTTACTAGTGAAAGCATGCAGTGCCCATGCTTGGTGAAATTTGAAAGCACAAAGAAATCAGGAAACATTTACATTTATCATCCCTTCCATGGACATTTACTTGTGTTTGAGCTGAATATCTATCTGAGATAAAAGACCACAATGTTCATGGTCTCAAAAGCCCCAGATACATAAAGTGTTCACTGATTAATCCCCAGTTAATCCCAAATTTCAGAGTGGTGAATTAATAAATACATTGGATTATCTTTATGACTTATAGTAAATGTACCAAAACCTTACCATATTCTGTTTTTAAAATATTTGTTATATTATTCAACCAACAAAAAAATCTCATTTTAATGCATTTATAAAAGAGTTGCCACGAATTGCTATAATTACTATACTTTTGTATCAGAATATTCAAATTAGGAAGGAAAAAAAACATAAATGAGGAATATGTTTTGTTCATGTTTCTATAATGTATTATTTATTATAAAGCTTTGAAAAACTGCAATTAAGCTGACTCAGACACATACATTTCCAGTTTGTTTTCTGTCTGATATAGATGTGAAAGAATTGCCATTCATCTGTGTCAGCCCATTTACCTCAGAGATAAAACCCTATTTTTGTTAGTCTGTTCACAACATCTTATCCAGACCATAATTTTGGTTTGGGATACACATAATGTATTTTTTTTTATTTCCTTAAAAGTAGTTGAAAATCATGGTTTCTACACTTCTGGAGTTCTATACAACAGAGGTCTTAAGGTCACTATCTTCTAGAAGAAAAAGTAAAACAAAACCAAAAAGAAATTGAGAAACATGCTATTTATTTTGGTATCAGTCCTGGTGGTAAAGAGATTTGTTCAAACATACAAATCCTCTGCTGAATTACTCTGCTTCTTGTCCAGCAAGTATTCATTTTAATTGAGTTCCAGGTCAAAAATTCTATGTACTATACAAAGGAAACTTTTCCTACTCATATCCTAGTAAGTGCCAAACCTCCTTCAGCCTTCCTTTGCACCTTAGTGGTGCTGTTCTATCTCTTCCCAAATGCAGGCTACAGCTGTTGCATTTCTGAGGATGACATTCATTTAGACATCCTTTTCTTTTCAGTTCCCTGCATTTTGAAGGCTTTTCAGAGGTTTGAATGCTGCTTTTTGCTAAATATCACTCAACTGTCCTTTTTTGAGACGATTTCTCCGAAATTGTAGTATCGACTTTTTCTCTGTATTCAATATTGGATACACCTTGATTGCTTTGTTAATCTTACCATAAAAAATCAATTCTCATATTGATGTTGCTAAGTTACCGAGAGTTTTTATGAAGATGCATATTTAGTGCATTGTGTACTTTACATCTTAGAGAAATCTTCCAAATATCTTACTCAGCCCAACAGTGGTTTATGTTTAATTTCTTTCTTTTCTACTCATTTTCATGCCTTTTTTTTTATGAGCTTTGCTTTTAAATGTACTGAAAGAGCTTCTGGATTCACAGAAAGCAAGAGACAGAAGCAAATAAGTTCTTATGCTGCTTCAGAATTTTATAAACATAAAACAAGTGGGCATATATGGAAAATTAAAGAGCATTTACAATTTGCAAAAAGTTTCTCCTGGCATATTTTCCTGTGTCTTTATATTTTGGAGGTAGTCAGAGTATTCTTTATAACAAATGGAAAATATTTCCCTCAACCTTCCCTCTAAGTAGTTTCTGACACTTTAAATATAAAATTACCACTGCTCCTACTGCTATTGAACAATGACAATCTCAACTTCCTTGGAAGCATGACAACACACTAAACAAAGACAGTTTTGTTCCCAGCAATCAATTTTTCAGAAAGATGAAAGTGAAGAAAATCTATCTCCTAAAAAGCAAGAGAAGTTGCTGCTACAGCACCTACAATACACATCACAATTTCCAAATTCTAACTTTGCAAATTGAACGTGCTTTATAAATGTATCATTAAATGACAAAAACTGCTGCTTGTCTCACCATCCTAGGCAGGATAGATAGTAGATGACAAAGAATACGAAAGTTTTGCCTCAGAACACATTGATTTATTCAAAGTGTTTTTCTCTGGGATGGCCTCGTGTGAGAGGTCTCATTTCTGTTAACAACGTGGTGGGACACTACTCATGCAGTGCTACTGGGATGTGTTCAGTGCACTTAGGAACAGCGAGTCCTCAGTGTCTGGGAACAAAGGAAGACATTTCCAGACACACTTTTTAATTTATTTTACTCTGACAAGCTAATGGGAAAAACATTTCTTAAATCTAAACAAGAAGTGTATTACAGATCAGAAATTGTTTTCCCATTTAACTGACAGCATCTGCAGTCTGGATGTTTACCTCAGAGCCAGAAAAGCAGCGCTTATTAGTGAGTGGAAAGAGTATATTTACTTCACAAGACTTGGAAGTCAGTGCCTCCTCTGTGCAGGCAGCCCGAGGTTCAGCACCTGCTCCTGCAAGGAACACCCACCTGAAGGGCTGCACAGCCCACGCTGCCCACGGCTGCTGCAGCTTCCGTGTCTGACCAGGGGCACAAAGCAAGTTTCAGTGCTTTACTGGAACTTCTTCCTTGGAAATGTGTTCTATCCAAGTTATGCTTTAGCTAAGTCCAGATTACTAGTGTTCAACAGAGGTGTAGTAAAATGTGAGTTAAGGGCCTGTGTTATGCAGTCACTCATAAGATGTACCCTTGAGCAGCAGGAACTAGTGAAGATAATTCGTCTCCTCCTGGTCAGGTTCAAATACTTTTCAGTTGCTGCACAGGATTCTGTTCTTCAGAAAGTTATGATCTGTTTCATACAACTTTTTTACTCCTTCAGCCTTTCCATTGTTTTGAGCAGTTAGTTTTACGGCTTACAGTGTCTTTCTGAAGGTCACCAACTCTACATTTTCCTTGGAGTCCACTCACCATGGGAGAGACCCTCTCTTCTGAAGCCAGCTTGCAGTATCTATAAAACATTAACCAAATACAGTAATCAAGGAGGAATTTTGTATCTCAGTGAAGAGCATTCAGCTGACTGTTTGCCCAGCATACCCCTGCAATTATTCTCTTCAGTTTAACCCAGGGAACATTTTGGTCTCTGGTCACCATCGGTTCGAAAGCATATTTTAAAAGTAAATAAACAAAAAATCAAAATAGTTTCCAGAGACACAAGCAGAAGAGAAATTAATATTTCCTCTATGATTTTAAAATTTCACAGGTCTGTCTTCTTTTTGTTGTCAGGAGTACAAAATCTAGCCTTTTAAAAGTTGCTTTTACAAAGTTCTCTCAAAATAAATCCACTACAGATTTCTATTAACTAAAATTAGTACACAAAATCTACAAACAGTCATCTGTTTATATGAATGAGGAGTATTTAGACTCAGTTCAATGTGTTTCTACTACAAAGACTGAAGTCCTCTCTTCAGTGGCAACATATAAAAAGGCTAGATTTTATTAATTCCTGCAACTTGAGACACACACCAACTATTCCAACACGCCATTGGAATTCAAAATCCTGGCACAATTACCTTGAAGGTGTAATTTTGGCCTGAAACTTGTGATTGGAATTGAAGATTATATCAGGAACTAGTCATATGACTCTATGTATGGAGTAGGTTCAAGGAAGCAGAATGGGTTTTGCTCCAACTTCATCTTGTAGGAGCTAATTTTTAGGCTTAATACAGCTAGAAAAAATGAGGCTCAAACTACCATGAATAAATGATTACTTTTAGAAATAAATTCTTTGGAGAGCAGTACAAGAACTCCACTGTAGCAGACAATCATGAAGTATGGGAAGCTGTTTTGCTGGAGAAGCTTTACATTGCAGTCTCTGGTCTGACTTTGGAGGGAAGTCATGCCAGCTTTAGCTAAGCAGCCCTGAAGTTTAGTATCAGTCCAGCTGCAGCAGCATAAGTCTCCTGAAATGTGATGAAATATGTGATGCATCTTCCTGTCTCCCCTTTAGGATGAAGGTAAGTACTCCAGAGCTCCTCAGCTTGGGAGGGGGCCAGCAGAAGGGACAGAGAATGGGCAGATGAATCATCCCTTTGTTATGAGACAACTGCCTGGTGGTACCCAGTGACAAGCAAGCTCCAGACTGAAAAGTGACACAGCCTGTTCTCACAATTTACATTAAACCCCTGCTACAGGAGGTTGTGTGTCAAAAATTCAGAAAGCTGCTGGAAGATTTCCCATCAGGGAACATTAAACACAAAAAAGACCAAGTGCAGCAGCACAAGAAGTCCTTAAACTTCTGCAGGGATGTATTAAAGAAGAGGTCAGCTTGTATTAGATGCTCTTTCTTGAACCTCTTTCTTGGATTATCACATTGGGCATTGTTGAAGACAAGATACATGAAAACTTCTGGGGTAAAAAGATTTGATCCAGTAACACACTTATATGTGTTATTTATCCAGTTTCTAAGCCCATAAACCATAACCATACATTCAAGCCCCAGCATCTCTCTGAAAACATAGTTCTTGAAACAAAAGTAGATTTATTTTTTTAATCCACACTAAATCTCAGTTCATTCACTGTGATCTCGGAGTAAATTTCTGTAATGCAATAAAACACTGAAAAATCAATTTGACTACCTACAGAAGAAATAATATCCATCTAAGGAAATAGTCTAGTGTGCATGTGTGTATGAGATAAAAGCTATTTGTCACTCTTTGATGAAAAACTGAAGGAGGTAGCAGCTTCAGGCAGCTCAACATATAAGAAAACAGCTTCAAATTTAAATTCAGTGCTTTCTGTCTTGGGCAATTCTTTATTAAAATTTAACTATGATTGCTCCTCCAAAATTATGTGTTTATAACAGGGTGGAGAACATATCACTTCAGCAAGCTCCATCAAGGTGGTAAAATCAATATCATTAAGCCTAAAAGCTCTGACTAAAAGCCTGTACATCATAGATGATGGGGAAGAACAGGGCTTCTAAAGAAAACAACTTAAACAATGAAATTTGAACAGATTTCTCCAGTGATTAATGAAGGAATGATCTCAAATACACATACTTTTTAGATAGGTAGCATATTCCTCTCCTTATTCTTTTTTTTGGGGTAAAGATGACTGAAAAAAAGTAACGAGTAATTTTTTTTAAAAGCGCATTTTAGAGAACTGCATGCCATATTTCTTGATGCTGATCATGTTTTTCTTTCAGTTCAACATTTCTACTGCTTTCAGTTGTAGTAAACAGCAAAATAGTTCAATGATAATGATTTCAATAAATCTGATACTTTTTTTCCTTAAACCAATTCATAAACCAGTCTACAGTTACAACTGGAATTTACTTGAAACTTCACTTTAACAGAATCAATATTTATCTGGTTTCTGAAATTCTTCCAAGCTTATTTACTCAAGAAAATATTTTTCTACTGCTGCATTTAAATGCAAATAAAGAAGGAAACTACACAGTCTTGGGTTTTGGTTTTTTAAAAAAATGGTATAGAATGAGAATGTCAAGAAATTTATTACTTTTATCATACAGAATTCCCGAATAATAAACACTCTACCATGTATCTTAAAGAACAATATTACTCCTAAAATTTGACTATGCTCCGTCTTCTGTCAAATATGAGTTCATCAGAAACGTTCAGCAGACTTACAGAATTAAATAGATTTCAGAATGAGTGAATTAGGTTAATGTAATCTAGCTTTCTGAAATCAAAATGACTACATTTAACAGAATTAAATTTATTAGAATTGTTTTCCTTTGTTTAGGACATGTTTTTAGAGGGACAAATGATAACTAGTAATCAGTTATTAATTATACTTTATCATACAAGGCACATATTTTTCATGAATACCTATAAGTTTAGATGGTCCTAATTTAAAAATCTTTTAAAAAAAATTTAAAAGGACTTAAGCATGTAACATACACTTTGCTAATCAATTAAACCGATAATAGCAAAGGAGACAATTTCAGATCATTTTATTGACATAACATAGGAATAATTATCTTGTGGAGAAATGCTTCAGTCTTGCATTGACATCAAGAATGTCAAAAAATATCACCTGTAATTCTAAATTTTTTTCATAATTAAGGAAAACCGACCCCCTCCCCCCCTTGTGCAACCTTTAGGAGAAAATTACAGTTTAGCTATAGTCTGTCTTCTCGTGCCATGCAGTACAGACTTGGACAAATAGAGGTTCTTTTCTGCCCTCTTTTAAACTGTACAGGTTGATATCTCCTCTTGTATCTCATCATCAGTCACAAAAAGTACTTCCAAAGTTCAAATCATTCCTGTTTCTGAACACTCTTAACAGTTCTCTAAAGGAGGCAAAGAATTAACTTTGAATGGAATGATAATGGTACAAAACCATTACTGAGTGACTTAGGTAATAAGTAAGAGTAATACTATGGCACATTTTTGCTGTTTAAAAGCCATATTTAGCAGTTGTACTCAAATTGACTGCAAATAAAAAAAATTTTGGGGTGGTACTTGAAAAAGCTATTCTGAAAATATGTTTACGAACAGCAATCAGGGCATCTTATGTAGTGGGGGTAAATAAGAAAAGTTGTGTAAAAGCTACAGCAAGTTCTGTATTTCACTGATGCTTGCAAGAGCATCTCTCTCAGTTCTGGAGAGTGCAAAGTCTGCTCTAATTCAGAATGGACTTGACTTACTGGTGAGTGCCCCCAGTGTAGTCATTCCCACCACCCCAATCCACATAGCTGCGCGAAAATAACTAGGTAGTGATCACACCTTTAGATCTTGGTCACTTTCTATGTTCTTCTTTGATAGTTCATATAATAATGATTATCTAGCTCTGATCTATAAAAGCATATGGCATAGAATGTTTTCATCCCAGGAGGATGAGTGCCTAAGGGTAGTCTTGCTATTTTTTTCTGACCAGCTGAGTTACTGACGAGTTACTCTGAAAAATAGATTTTAAAGTCTCGTTACTCACTGAGCTTTTTCCCTAATACAGAGCTCTTAATTACCCATAGACACTGATGGACCATAACTCTTTTCCTTTCAAGACAATGCCTTGAACAGACGTCAAGAAGAAAAACTGAACCTTGATTTGTTTAAACAAATTCACAGATAATAAGCGGTGTGCATGATTTTATTTCACTTTATAATTCAGTGCTGTTTTAGGACAAAGATATATGTGGGCTTATTAGTTACTTCCAAGTTTTTGGACTTACACATTTTAAAGGCAGGTTTCCTCTGGCCAAATCCAGAATCAAAACCAGGGTTTATTCAATATGTACATTGCACTGAGTTTTCAAATGTTAGCTGAAAAAGTTTTCTTATTGTACTGGCCCTTTTAGAGAGGAAAAGATGAGTACAAATAACAAAGAGATGATGAAATGGTAGGTGAAATTCCATGAAAAGGTATGTAATAATCCTCAGAGAGAAAAAAAAACATATTTAAGAACTAAGACCATGAGATATAATAGAGCTAAGAAAACATAATTTCAGCCCTTAAAAAAGATAATGGAATTTTAGTAACTATTGGAAAACTAAAAAAAAAAAAAAAAAAATTAGAAAAAATACCTCTGTATAAATCCTGCATGCCCTTTATCTTGAATATTGCTTTGTTTCCATAGCAGAGCTGGGAAAGGGCAGAAAAAGAAATAGGTATGACTAAATGTAGGGAATGACTTTGTGTAAGAAGCTACTCAATTTGAGACCAAAACACTTCAGGCTGAAAAGAGTAACTGGAGGGGAATGCAGTAGAGCTTCACAGAATCATTACAGACATCGAGAAAATGAGTAGGGACCCACTCACTTTCTCATCCAATACACAACTTCATGGCCATCAAATTTGCAGCAACAGGCAGCTCCAAAGCAAAGCAAGAATGTGTTTTCTCATACAGTGTGATGCCTAGCTATGGAACCTCCACAGGACATTTTCTATAGTAAATAACACAGGCTTAAAAAAAACAGGGCACATTCAGGGACAAAATGTCCACTGAGGACTGCAAAATATGAAGTTATTACGTCTCACACAACAAGTCCCTGAAACAAAAAGCTCTGTAGGCTGTTGGCATACCCCTGTGCCCTGGTCATGTGCTTTTAGTTTTGCCCCTGGATCTATGTGGGAGGCACTCCAGGATGAAACCTGGCAGAAATTCTCTCATCTCTCCTGGCTGTTGTACACAGAAATACTACAGAACAACTCAACAGTTCTTTGTGGTGTCAGAAATTTGCTTTATATGCAAGACTGACCAATTAAATATCACTTGTAATTTTTAAATTCTCTAGAGAGCATCCCAATGGTCTTTGTGAAGGTTTCACAAGATCCCTGAAAAGACACCTGGCATAGTTACTGACTGCATGGCTCAAATGAGTCTACCTTCAGTGAGGTACACATCCAGGTCTTTGCCACATGTCCAAAGTTTCTGTTTCACTTGCTAAGAGATTTACCTAAAAACTCTACTTCAATGGACTTATATCTGGATATGATGGACACAAAGCAAATATAAACACTAATCTGGGCTTAAGTTCAAAATGCAATGTAAATTAGTATAATCCCATATTTAGTTACATGTAAATATTGCACAACAATAATAATAAGGTTGCCCTCTTCTGAGGGTTGAAGGTTGAAACAGCAGCAAGCATTACAGGAAAGTGAAAATCAGGTAAGTGTCAGTGAGGTGAGAAAGAGGCTCTAACCATCAAACAACTTCAAAAAAAGCACATGAGAAGATCAAAAGAGAAAATTACATTATTTGCTACTTTTCTGATTTGAACAAAGTAGAATGTAGAGGGGAGAAATGCAAGGAGACATGAAAGAGTCAGTGTGAGGTGCAGAGTCAAGGAGCTGTTGTGCAGAGAAGCCAAAGCAGTAGTCAATGGGGCCAGCAAGAGTCACTGGGCGAGTGATGAAGGGCTGCATATGGGCAAGTGAAGAAGGGCTTGAAAAGGGCAAAGGATATGGCTTACAGTCCTGGATTCTGAACAAACAGAAGAGCAGCTGAGCATATTATATCCACTTTTTTTTGGTAATAGAAATTAAAGATATTTTGCAGTTGTACCCCAAGTAAAAGAAAATCAAAGAGGAAACCAGAGGGAGAGAATAATGAGAGATAGACACTCCCCAAGTTTTTTGTAGTATTGAATAAAAATGTGGCATTTTCTAATAGGTTTAACCTATGAGAGATCCTATTGGGAGGCTCAGGGCCTATTTAATTTACTTATTTATATATTTGGGGTTTTGTTTGGTTTTGGTATTGCCATTGGTTACGATGCTCAGTATTCCACAGCATTTCTTTTTTATGGCAGGCTTTTAACCTCAGAGGTGTGATATTTCAGCATGATGATTCTTTGCATAGTAATCCAGAGCTGAAGGAAAAACATACCTCTCTTCAGTTAAAAATATCAAAACAACCTTTACAGTAACATCTTGATTGCCTTGTAGAATAATAACCCCGGCTTTTTAATCATGAAAAAAGAGCAGGTTTATATTTGATAAAGTATAGAGAATGGAACTAACAGTGGGAAAGAATTACAAATATATATATAGAGATCTCCCTCTACACTGAAGACCAGTAACATTTAGAAGAAAAAATGTTGCAAAAAAAGAAACACTTGAGGGAAATACTGGCTTTGGAATACAACTCCATCTTTTATTCACTAACATAGTATAAAAAGTTAGGTTCATCGACTGTTAGAAATTTAGACACACACTACAGACAATGCACATAGAATTAAGACCTAAATTTAAATGTAAATGTTAAACAGTTCTTAAATGCTAGTTTTCAGAAATGCCACAGAGTTGTTTGACATTAAAATTACAGGGGTTTTTATAAAAGAATATTTATTTTGTACAAGACACGTGACTGTGTTAATTTGCTTTTAATTAAGCATCCAAAAGCTGTTGTGAAAATGCATAATCTTAAAAAAAATGGCAAACAATGTTCTACTCAAAAATGGTTGTAAGCAGCCTCTAAACTTTCTTGACCTCACTCTCATACAGAGTAAACTCATTTTGGAAATCTCTGGATCAGAGAAAGTAGGATTGTTCTTTTCCCTCACTGCACAGTCTAGAATTAAACTGACATTGTTCCCCTAAGGTGTAGAAAACTTGAGGAAATAATTATGCTATCAGAGAAATGAATGTGAAGGAATGTTTAAGGCAGGAAAGAAATAATCACTGACTGTAGGCAAAAAACTTAGGAGTAGGATAAGGAAAAGGGAGCAGCTCAGATTTGGATGTTGAACAGGGACAGGTACCACAGAAAGGGTCACAGATTTGCCTTCAGAGACATTCTGTAGTAGATACACTGCTGAAATCTTTCTGAAGTAAAACTTGGATTAAATCAGAGAGAAGCAGAGACAAAAGAAGGGCTGAATACATGAGGTACTGTTGAAAAGCTGGAGCTAGGGGAAAAGTCAATTTACATTATTGCAAAAATTCATGGCATTGGGAAAAAATCTGTCCAATGATTGGGTCTTCTGACCAGAAATCTTTGTTCCATCTGAAAGATATCTGTAATTACATCTTATCTAAAAGGATACATTTCTGCCCATTTTTGTTTTTCCATGGATCTTCTGCTATTGTAGTAAAATTCTCTATAGACTCTGGTGCAAGCTGAGAGCAGGTCAGAACTGGGTAGGTTCTGTGATGAGCAGTACTTGGTATGCACAGAGGAATGCCTGTTACTGCAGTTAGTGTTGGGCTCTGAATTGTGTTGGGAAAAAAGGGAAGATGAGATGAAAAGAAGTCCAAGTGGACTGAAGTGGCTCAGTGGAAAGAGTGGATGGTTCCTGCTGCAGCTGTGCAGGAGGAGCTGGATCCTTACAAATTATTTCAGTATCGAGGAATGAATTCCAATATGCTTAGCCTCTCAGATGATGTGAAGAGCCTGTGCCAGACCAAGTGGTGCCACTGGGAAGGGGTCCTTGAGATACAATAATGGGCACTTTGTTGTGAAAGCTGTATTTAAGGAACAGAAGAATATTCTCCTAAAGCCAGAAGAGGAGTGACCCTTTTTACTTGTCACTCATCCTTCTTGTACAGTGGCATATAAGACTATGTAGACATCAAGATACCAAATGGGAGACTAAGAAAAGGTCAAAGGGGCAAAGTGCCTGGAAGTTTTTACTTCCTCAGACATAAAGGTTTTGGTGTACCTAATGATTTTATCTGTGAAATGATGTGGGATAGCAGATGGCTTGGGGTTTTATCAATAAGTATCTCAGAATTCATTTCAGAGAAAAAAAAAAAAAGTAACTTAGAGAATTAACTATGAAGCCAATACAGAACCTATTCCTAATAAATTACATTGTATTCTAACTTGCCATTGCTTTGTAAAAGAGTAACCCTAACGAAAATGTACTTTTTTTCAGGAACAATGCATGACTTTAGCTGCTTGGAATGCCATTATTTGCATTCTCCAGCTTGCAAAGTACCATTTAAAAGTTATGTCTCTTGTGAGACATTGGTATAATCATGACACCTATGACCTAATTGTCAGCTTCATTAAGTTGTATGAGATTATCTTGGTGAAGGACAGGGGAGGGTATCTTTATATTTTAAAAAGGAAAAGAACAATAAACATTTAATGACATAAGCACAACTTTGAAAGGACTAGTGCTAGCTCTTGGAACTATTTCTAGAAATGTCAGACATGTGAGCATGAATTGAATGAACAGCAGCTTCAGGAACTACAAAGGATTAAACAAAGAATAAACAAAGATACCAATAAGATTTATATTTAGATTTATATACCAGGATTTAAAAAAAAAAAAGGGGGGGGGGGTAAGAATGAAATCTTAAATGTCTAAATTTCATTCTCATCCTTGCAATATTTTGTATTTTTGTTCTTTCTTATCTCATAGTAAATGAAATCACTTCCACTCCAAAGATAGCCTTATCTTTATACGCTGGAAAAAGAAAGCAAGTAAGCAGAAGACTACTAGATCATCAGAGCTATTTTCAAAAAGAAGGAGCAAAGGCTCCCTGGTGCACCACTATTAGGCTGCACTGGTGCATCACTTATTTTGATATATTTAACTTCGGCTTCGTATCAACATGGATGATGAATTACTCATTCAGAACCTCAGAAAGCAAGTCTTCCTGCTGAACTAAATTATAACAGACAGGGACTTTAGCAACTCTGCTTAGTAGATTTAAGAGGCAGAGACAGTGTAATGAAAAATGACAATTCATCTGTAGACCGAAACCTTCAGTGTTTTTTAATAAATCACTCTTAGAACAAGACCTGAATTCTTAGGCTTGAGTTCTGGTTATGTTTCAGAACAAAGCTTTAGAGGTACCTAGAAAAGGTAGGTGGCCATTTCTCACCTGAGCACAGGGGCAAAGCATGCAGACTTGCAGAAGCAGAATGTTCTTAATTGAGGGCCTCTCTCTTCCAATTCAATAAGTTCGCTGCAAGTGTATCCTTCTGCCTTTCACCGTTTGTGTGTTTCTAGAACAGAAGACTCACAATGCACACACAGCTTGAGATTGTCAGCCATAATGACATAAAATAGTTAACCTAAATTTAGGCTATAGTATGTCTTTAACTGTTGAGAACAAATATCATGCAAAGTAAAATTTCTTCTACTAAGAAGAGAAAGAAAATTTGAAAAACACCCCAAACAAATACTTCCAAAGCATTGACAAAACAAAACCAACCCAGTGCTGAAGAATGACCAGAGCTGTTTAATCCTTTATTTCTTGAAAAGAAACCACAGTCATTGCAGGGTTAAAGATGAGCATGAAAATCTTTAGCCTTATTAGAAGTCTTTTCATCATGGGTCAATATTTAAAGCACAATCCCAGTGTGACACCAATTATAGAACTAATCCTACAATGCTCTATGTAGAAAATGTAATTCATTGAAGTGTAGTAATTGTGTTATAGTCAAAATGTATTTTACAATAAAATAAATGTATATGTCTTGAGCAGGTTAATTTATACTTTTGATAATAAATGCTTTCACATCCACTACCCATGAAATCTCCATGGAGTCTAAGTCCAATTGAAGTCATCCCATGACATTCATTTAACTCTTAACATGTATCAAACATATATACCAAGTAATTTTCATCAAAGCATCCCACTGGTGTCGAAGAACAGGACTTGACAGAAACTACATTTCATGCACATTAAGGATGCAGAGACAGTCAACAATTCACCTTTTTTCCATCTTAAACTTGTTCTCATGTAAGAAGCACCAAAGGTTCTTTTTTGCCCATGTCAGACAGGAAGATTCTTCAAGGATTGGAAGAACCATGTTTTTGTAGTTTTTCAAAATTTTCAAGTATACCTTATTTATCAAGCTGATTTTGATACAGCTGTTTTTAAGAGACTCACAAGCACAGCAGGGAACTGCACATTCCATGATGAATTGGATGAGTTTTTCTACTTGAGACACACCAACTAAGTGTGTCTCAAGTAATGCCAAAAGGAGGTAGGCTGGGCAGAAGCATAAAGACTCATTATTTGTTGTCCTTGCTGCTTCTCTCTGGGAAACTCCACACTTGTATGGTTTCCCAATTGCACAAGCATTACTGCCCTTGTGAGACTGGATGTGGCTTCTTCTGCAGTGTTGGTCCCCTAGCGACCATAATGTCCACATGCTCTTTCCATTTAGTTGTCTCTGCAGGTCTCCTGGCCCCTCCTGGGCACAGTTATCCACACACACTTCTTTTGCTTTCTCCTTTTCTTTACTCAAGAAGGAATTGCACAAATAGTGTCTCTGACTCCTGTAGTTAGTTTACAGTATTCAAATATTTTTCCCATTTTGGAAAGACCACAGACATCTGTTAAGTTGTCCTTGGGTAAGGACCAGAACTTACAAGCTAAAATATTTAGAATTTTTTTTGCAGCAATAGAAGTCATGTTTCCCAGAGCCTCTTTTTAGTCAGTCATTGTTTTTACTGTTGGACATAAATTTCCCTGTGTTGTTTCCCTAGACCCTACTAGAAAAGTAAGGGCAGTAAAATACACTCTGTCCTGCTCCAGAGACCTCTTCAGCAGCATTCTTAGATGTTTTTCATTCTTGTATTACTTTACATTAAAATATTAAAGGCCTGTCACAAAGTTGCCTTGAATACTTTTACATTACCCTCTGTAATTTTACCATGGGAGTTGTTTTCTCTGCCTCTTAGTCATATGGCACAATTATTAGCCCTTTTCCACTATGTCAAATCCTGCTGAACTTGTGACTCATTAATTAACTATTTGTCTTAAATTATTAAAATTGTGTGGAACACAGCAAAACATCACCTGCTGTTTATCGGTGTGTCTGTGAAGCTACAGGCTTACACAACCCTGGCCAATTTGTTCTACAGTCTTTATCTTATGATATGTGTTAAACAATGAATATTTGCTAGTGGATATCATACTTGGCATGATGTTGAGGAAAATTGTGTTACTCTCCAATCAGAATCATAGTTTAAGCTTCAACAAAATTGTAAAAGCCTAACTAATAAAGATCTACTTTTAACGGGCAAAATAAAACCAAGATATTTTAACGTACATGCTAAACACAAGAAAACACTGATCAAGATTAAAAAAAAAAAAAACACTTAAATCTGAAAACCATTCTGAATAAAACAAGTGTCAGTTTCTTTGAAGAGAAGTATGTGCCACTTCTGCTTTATATTAGCAACTTGTACACAGAGGTAAAATAGTAACATTGGTGGATGATCAACAGTGTTTCTCAACTATACTGCAGAAAATTTTCTAATAAACACAGTGCATTTGACTACAGAATTCAACTCTGTTCTGGTCAATATAAATTCATACAGTTTTGTCATTTAAAATTTAGGCATCTTTCATATTCAAATGCTTTGTGAGCAGAAGATATGAATTCCTTAAAATGCACCAGAAGGGAGAAAAGTTTTTTTTTCTGGTTTCTTTCGTTTTCAATTTCCAGATGAGAGAGCAGATAAAGATATTAAAGATTCCAGAGAATTTATAGGTGAACACACTTCACATCCAGGAAGATTTGCTCCTCTTCAGTCTCACACCTTCCTTTCATAGGCATGCTGGGTGATAAAAAAAAGCAATAGATGACCACAGGGCATCAGGTATTTGTGGTCACTTGATTATGACAAATCAGGAGCATGTTGCATGGCTGATGTCATTTCCATGTATCATAAAATTCACATATCACTTTCTAAGAGGATTTTTTAAAAAACATTTTTCATTGCAAAATTCAGGTTTTCAGCTATAAATAAAACATTATTATATTCGTGGCTTATAACTTTCTTTCTCTGATATATTTCCTTAGCCTTTAAAATATGCTGTTTCCTTCTAATGCAAAATGTCTTTCAAAAATGGAAAAGCCAACCCTGAAAAATGTTGAGATTCTTCAAGGGGAGTTCAGGATACTTGGAATCTTTCCAGTTATGTCACAAAATTTACCCTCACTGAATAACTGAATGGACATACAAATTTTAACAGAATAAATATTCACCTTGACAGAAGTTAATTAGAACTTTCCATTCACAGTATTCATTACCAATTGCTCAATAATGATTGTTACAGCAAACAAAAAAATACATGGCATTATGATTTTAATTTCTATACTACAGTCCTTTTGCCACAGAAGGCTACATAGTGTTGATAGACTGTGTTGCACCAGCTTTCAAAATGTTCTATATGCAGTTTAGTATATAAATTCAGTTTAAGTTTCTTATGTTTATGAGTTCAAGAAGAGCATTGTGAAGTTGACTGATAAAAATGTGACTTCATATGATTTCTGTGTTTTTCAAAGACTTGTATGAATTCAAAACTTCACTAAAGTCACACATGAATGAACCTTACTAATTAATTTATATTTGCAGACTTTGAATAATTGCTTCACTTCAATTTCACATGCTCCTTATGTAGTATTGGAACACGAGATAATATGTTTTTTTACTCAATGGTATGTATTTTTCCTTTCCAGTTTTTCCAGTGAGTTTGAAAATAATAAAAGGAAGACTGTACATGCATAGTAGGAAAACAATCTTCAAAATTACTGTTGTAGATGGATATATGGTATAGATTTTTTCCACTGTGATTTTATTTTTGTTTCTATTCATTACTGTTATCAGTGTAACCAAGGCTATAATGTAAACCTTCAATTTCCTGTTGTTTTAAATTCCTAAGTTAAAAGCTACCTGATTTGTTTTCAAGAGTTTAAATGACTGGTTTTTCAAACAAAACTATTCTTGTTATTTTTTATCATTATTTTCATGTTAGTGTCTTCATTTCCACACAATAAAAGACAAAAATTCACATATACTTTTCTTTATTTGTTAAGATCCTCAGTGAAAATAACTTCATAGTAAGTTCAGGGAGGTGCTGACATTAAAATTATGAAGCAGATGTATAAAATATAGATGGTCAAGTTAGTTCTGACTAAATAAAGTGTGAGCAAATAACTTTATATATTGAGTATACACGACAAAAGAGCAGAGATTGTATCTGGAGTACAAAATACTTAATTCAGAGAAGTGGGAGAAAATCAGAAATATTCTGCAGGAGGAAGATGATCTGGTACATCATCTGATCTTTGCCAAATTTCCTATCAGTCTTGGGGAAGATAAGACAACCAAAGAAATTCTTTCCAGGTGGCTGTGCAAAGTGGTTGAGTAAAGACTTCTTGTGTTATGCAGATGGAAGAGAATTTTGGGATTACATAAAATTTATTTTGAGATGTTTTAACAATATTGTGGAAATTTGCAATGAGATGTTTAGGAAAGGGACCAAAGGCAATGCAAGGAAGGGGTCAATGTGAATCAGGGAAGAGCAAGAGGAGGAAAAGAGAGGGGAAAAGGTGTAAAAGTGCCCAGTCAAGTGTATGTCAGTCAGCACATTTGCCTGACTGAGGACGCTGCTTGATGTTCTCACTAAACCCTCTTTGTCGCTGCAGAGACATTTTGTGGGGGTGTGGGGGTGCAGGAAGGGGCGCTGAAGCACCAGTGTGTCAGAGGGGCACACAGGGCTGTGTGCCAGTGCCTGTGGGAGAGTGCAGCTACTCAAGAGGGACAGGAGGGAGCCACTGTATCCGTGGCAGCAGTGAGTGCAGTTTGTGTTTGTGTGGGTGCTGACAGAGGCACTTCCTTCTGCCTTGGTGGAGCTCTTGGTCACCTGATGCTTTTGGGAATTGTCTAGACCTGCCTCAGCCTGTATGGAAAGCACACCATGGAATCCAACACCTTCTAGCAGTTAGCAGGCAGGTTTTTTAAAAAAAAACTCCCACAGTAATAAGAGCTGCAACAGAACTAAGCTTTTGTGACAACAATAAATATGTATAGGATTGTATATTGTCATACCTACCAGTGATAATTGGTTTATCATCCCTGTTAATGTTTTCACTTTCTCATTATGGCAAGATTTTGAAAATACAAGAGAGTTAACCTGTGCTAGGTCTGATTTTACAAATTTAGTGCTCAACATGACCTCTAGAATCTATACACCCAATAACATTAATCGTGACATTTTTTGCACCTTTCTCAGGGCTGCTATTTAGTGTAGTCTGCATATTCCCCATCCTTCCAAACACATGTCTGCAGCTGCATTAAGCTGTTTGCTTTGCTTTTATGTGATTTGTCCACATGCCCAGCCCTGCATAGCCAGGCCATTTTGATCATTCCTAATTGAAGTATCTGAAAGTTATTGACTGTTTTCCATTTGTTCAGTCTTTTATGTCCAAAATGTAAAAAGCACAGTCCATAATAAGTTTCATAGGAAAGACTGCCAAAGAAGCAGTTCACACATACAATGAGTGGTGGTACCCAACTGTGCCATCTGCACCATACCCCTCTCCATGCACCCAACTTATAAGTGGCCATTTATATACTTTAAATTATGTCCTTTTGACGATAATGAGATACTTAAAGCATGTTCTTTATGAGCCCATCACTATTATATTTGTTCATGTTAAGCAACATGTTATTTAAATTTCTGTATTGACATCTGTAAGGCTTCCAGTGAACAAAGTATCAAACAAAAGTCAAATCTAGGTCTTTGGTAATATTTCAGTTTAGTTACATCTATCTTCCCATGGAAAGAGCATAAGGGAAGGAAAGAGCATAAGCCTGGGCAGCAGTGGTGATGGTAGGGGTCCTTCACTGGCACTGTGATTCTACAAGAGGAAACTCTATAGAGGAAACTGAAATACTAGAGTCTATATTTATTTCCTATTAGTGCTGAATGTTATTCTGAAGTTCAGTCACAGATTGTTGCCTGTGGTCAGAGGAATAATGTTTTTGTTTTACAAGCACACAAAGTGCTAAAGTTAACGTGCAAGGTCTAAACCAATAGATTATACCCATATGACATCTTGCCATCACTAAAGGAAGTATTAAATCAATCAACACAAGCAATCTTCTTGACTACTGTAAAAAATCAGTAAGTGCATAGCTAGAGAATATTTGAGATTATGAAAGTCAACTCATTACAGGAGAACAATTGCCTAATGTCCTGCTGGGAATGGAAATGTATCTTATAAATGCTATTACTTTTACAAAGATTACATACAAAGCATTATTATTAATAAAGCACCTGCTTTCTGCTCTTTATTTTCATTCTAATGGTGGTGCAGTTGTTCAAAAGATTTTACAGGTTCTCCTAAAACCTGCCATTATCTTTCTATGAAGTTGCTGTGATATTTATGACTCTCTCCAACAAAGTATGTTTGTGCATCCTCTGTGGTGTCTGAAAGACTTAAAGGTAGACCAGTACAACTTCAAAGACCAAAAGAGGAAAAGAATGATGAGACTTCCACTCTCAGATGTGGATATGAAAGGAACATTTTTCCTGCTCTCATGCTTAGAAAGATTAGGAGCAAGATTATCATCATAGGTACTTTGTAGTAATCCACCACCTATGTCACAGCATTAGCTGTGTTAGCTAATACTCAGACTCACTAAACTCTAGATTACTTTAGCCTGCAAATGGACCCTAAATCATTTTGCAACAGAACAAAAGATCTCATAGTTACAGAAATTCAGTTTTTCTCATAGCACCTCTGATACAGAAAATCACTGAAACCCTTAAATGGACGGCATAATAGTGGCTTCCGGGACTGGAAAAGAAAAATATCTGGTGCTGTCTCTATTGGAGACAGAGGTATGGATACTGGCAAGGCAAAAATAAAAAGATAAGTGAAAAGCTGTCACTGCAGCTTCCTTCCTGTAAATGCTCTTATTGTGATAAAACATGAACTCTCTGTGATTGAATATTTAACAAGAAAACTGCCCTTGGACTAAGCCATACATGGAAACTTTGGATTTGTCTGATGTAGGGATTTCTTTCTTGGGACCACAGATGTGGCTTCAAACAAAAGGCCATCAAATGTCAGGTAAGCTTCACATCCTTGCAAATTTCAATTGCAGTTGTCTGGTGATAAGTGTAGTTTCCAGCAAAGGAGAGTAAAGAAGTTCTGCCATACACTTCAAGAGTAATATTTTAAAGAATACCTTGTTCAGTCAAATTTGTACTCTAATCTTTGCCATGAACAAATGGCTAAGCTGCACCATAAATCAAATGATGTTACCTTAGGAAGGTTTCTTCTGCTTTGCAACAGTTTTTATTATTAACTAAAGTAGTTTATGTGCAGTAGAAAAAGGGGAATGTTTCTCATCCCCCTTTGAAAAGGCTAATATGTCATCCAATAGGAATGGAAGTCATATAAATCCTTTAAAAAGCATCTTTATAATTTTAGTCTGACATTTAAAGTTAACAAGCACTCTAAGATCTTCTACCAACCGTAGAAGCTGTGGATGGATAACATCTGAACATGTACTCAGGCCATGAGGTTACAGGTACTGAAGTTGAAGTTTTTGCCCTTTGCTTCTTCTAATGAAACTACGGTATAGTCTGATACGGCAAAAATACATGAACTATCTAATAAGTGTTTGGCATGATAACAGCTAGTAACGAGTCTCTGCTTAATTAGCCTCATCTACAGTCCCACCCTCAGCTGGGATCTAAATGCCTATAACAAACCTTTCATGATCACAGGCTGGAGTTAAAAGGCTGGCAAGCAGCCATGAGTGCTGGAAAGCCAGCTCTTGGCCCAGTGAGAAATCCAACTTTTAAACGGACAGAGCTCCATCTCTAAGAGCAGAGAGGCAGAAATTAACTTCATCATAAATAAACAAGGATGAGCTACAAGATGAAAGCTTAGCTTGTCTCCCCATTGGTAGTGAAATAGCAGCAATGAGGATCTCACTGTGCTTGTGGATTTGCTATCTGTGTGTCTCCAGTCATGGTGCTTCCAAGTCATAGCTGGGGTTCCAAGCATCCTCCTGGTGCTTAGGAAAAGCTAAGCTTGGCTTCACTGCCTGCAGCACACTGCAGTATGGTCAAACTGGCCTGAGCTATCCAGGCTGCTGGGCTCAGCACAATTGTTCACATTTTCTTCCCCAGGAGGGCTTGAGCACTTGCTGAGCAAGTTGGGTACAGTATTGCTGCATTTGCATGGTGGATAGTGGGCCCTGAATGAACATCTGGAACCTCTGTTTGTTCTGTGAAGTAGCTGAGATATATGGGTCTGACACAGAGAAATCCTGGTAAATTAGTCCTTTAATCTATTGAGCTGCTTGCAGTACACTGATGGAAAAGATTTTAGTTCAGGGCAGGCAGTTCTGGAGATCTCCATAACCCGAAGCAGCTTTCCAGCCTAGACTGCTGTTTGGGAGGCTTAGCTGGAACCTGGTGTTCTGCTGACTCTCTTCAAATAAGTTTGCCAAGCAGCCTGGAGCAAGACAGAGCTTTTCATCCTAATGTCTCTCACTCCATGGGTGTGATGAGGAGTGCCTGATGCCAAATTTCCCTGTTCTGTGAAGTTCAGAAAGGACCACAGGAATCTGCATGTCAAATCCCACTCCAAGAGATCACTGATCTCATGGATAACGTCATTAAGATCATTTTAAACAAGCAAATGTATCATTTTAAAAGATCATTTTAAACAAGTCAACATATTGTATAGCATTTATTAAAAAAAAATATTTTGGTCATTAGTAAATTGACAACTGTGCTTAATATAATGCTTAATATAATGCAGGGCACGCCTTAAGGCTCAGCTTTCTCAGTGGTATCAGGGGAGTTAATCATTAGAAAAGCTATTCAACTGTTGCTTTTAGACTGCTAAAAAAATAAATATTCAGGGAGGAGTAAAAGCTCACTGATTTGGAGAAAAGCTTGCAAATATGGTTTGTTAAGCAGGTAAAATGTACTCTTGTGGTTATAGTCTAAAAATGTTTTAATCAATTTGAAATTATCAGGGAGCAAGGTTATTTTTATTCTTTTATTTTGAAATGGCTGGATCTGGCACTGGTAATATTGCTGTAACAATGTAGTCACAGCAGCAATATTACATGCTAGGTACCACAGAACACTCAGAGCAGCAAGTTGCCATCTAAAATTGCAAACATTCCAAATATCTTTATTTATATAGTTAATAAAGAGGAACATTGAATCAACCTGCGCTTTAATTAGTCAATATTGTAAACAGTTCTTCACACCTTAATTTCTCCCCTTCTAGCTCTTGTTTCTGCTATTCCCACTGAGTTAATTTTAAAATCCTGTCAAACACCTCTGACTAGGAGTCTCTGAAGTGGCTCAGGTAATGAACTTCAGATCTGACTACTTTTTTTTTTCTGAGTGCTAACATATGAAGCAAGATTACTTCAGTACTGCCTAGCATGTTATAAACGTGTATGATAATTTGGCATACATTTAAACACCAAGATTTTTTCTGTGGTAGGGGAATTTTTATTAATTATGTATGGTTGTATAATGGAGGATGATGAAGGTTTTAATTTTGCATCAGGCTCCAATGCTGTAAGTGAAGAACCAATAACTAAAATTGTGGTACTGGTGCTAACTTTAAAACACTACAATTTCAGCTGAAGTCCAAAGTGCAGAGACTGTTTCTCTGGTGTATTCCCTCAGAGTCTATCAGATGTCATGTCTTGTGATCTGTCATATGCTCTTGCCATTTCTTGGGAAGATGAGTAATGTGATCAAATCCCTTGATTCACCTGGTGAGTAAATAAAGATGTTCTTTATATTTATTTTGAAAGAGGAATGCCATTATCTTATCTTAGTTTCTGGGCACTGGAAATTTCAGTATACTGTGGGATTTTTTCTTGAGTGAGACTTTTATAGAATAAAAAATTTTTTTCCGATCTTAAGCAGACCAAGTAATAAGATAGCATCTAGCTGAAATAGTATCTCTCAAATATGTTTAAACATACTAATTTAATTAGTTATAGCAAAATTTCCAACTAGGGCAAATGTAAAAAATGCAGAGCCATCTCACTTTCAGAGGACTCGAGTTAAGACTCTGTCCTCAGATCCATGTGGCCCAGGATTTCCATGAAAGTTCCCTTTATTCTATCTGGGGTCATCTGGAATAAAAATTGCTGTACTGCAATCCGTGTAATTTCGTCCCTGATCAACAAAGGAGCACACCTCATCTGGTAGCACAGATGTGCTGGGGAGCGGTGCCAGAGCAGTGGTGTGAGATCTGCCTTGTGGTCTTCAGGGATGTCTGGTGCTGATTCAACCAGTGAGGATAATGTTGTTCAGTCCATGTAATGGTACACCCCAGAGGCAGCAGAAGCTGAGATTAGCAAGAAAAAAGAAAGCATCAGTCCTGAGTTTCCTGGAGCAGGTACTCTAGGGAGGCTGATTGTGCTTTAAACTTACCTCCAAGAACATTGTAAGAAAAGTTTTTTGGACAAAGACCATAAGTTTCAGCCACAAATTTTAGTCCACTCTTGACTGTTACACACTGCAAGAGCTAATTACCTCAGCCTCTGAGGTGTCTGAAGCAGAACTTGTCAGTGCAGTCTAGCAGTACTTTTCATTCCCTGGCCATATTTTCTGATTCTGTTCCCTCCCTAACCTACTCCATGGGGTCCCAACTCTACAAAATTTCTCAGTTGCCCCATTTAATTTCATCTCAGAGTACCTTTTACTGCTCTGGAAGTAGTCAGGATCAGATCCAATAACAGTAAATACTGCAGGTTGTGCACAATAGGTATTCCTTTTCTAAAATACATTAACTGCCAATGTTTAATTCAAAATCAGGTAATACTGAATGAGATCATCTGTCATTTGATCCCTTTCCTCCATTCTCAGCATACACAGCTTTATTACCAGTCTGAGCAAATTGGAGAACCTTTGCATCATCATAACCATAAAACACTTTCTTTTGTCATTAATTAGACACAACTGGCAGGAAATAACACAGAGACCATAAAACCCAGTGATGTATTCTCAGCTCAAGGCAATAGATTTTTCCTTTGATTTCCAGAAACTTTTGTTAGAGCTGGAATAAGCTGTACTCTTTTTTTTCTGAAAAAAATGCTTCTATTTATACCTCTTTGCCCTACCTTTCTTTCAGCTTTCTCTAGCCCATGAAGTGAGACATCCAGCCGTGACAAGGAAGACAAGCAATTGTAGACAGTGACTTATTTTAAAGGTATTTCCCATACATACCAGAACTCTCAGTGACAGTGTGAAAAATGAGTAGATTGTGTCCAATGTTTCAGACATTTCCTTTTACAAGTTATATTCAACAGTGTTGTAAAGGTTCATGTATGGGAAAACCTGCATAATTTGATAAATTCAGCTTTATGCTGAATCTAACAGGACAGCTTAATGTGGCTTCTTGGTTGCAATGGCTAGACAATTCAGGGACAAGAATTGGGGCATAAGAATGGGGGCAAGAAGGAAAATCCTCAGCAGAGGTTGTTCTACACTGTTCAGAACTCTACACTGTCATGTACAAATTGGGCCTGTCAGGCAAATTTGACTCTCCTCCCTGCACTTGGACAGTTCACAGTAATGGCAGAACTGCTGCCTTGTTTCTAAGGAAAGTGATAGTGGGATTCCTTGTGATGAACTTCATGGCCAAGCTGCCAAACCTGGGGGCCTAATTATTGATAAACGTGTGTATGTGTGTGATACCAGGAATTATAACACGAATTATAAAACATCAACTCAACATTATCATAGGATTGTGAAATCTGTGAATACAGTCAGGAAAAGTGAAAGTATAGGAAAGAATTCACATCACATTCAGCAATATCATGTGCATGCACACAAAAAAATTAATTATTACACCTGTGCTTAAATATGCTTTACAGATGCAGAGACACCACTATCTTCTCTAAAGAAAAAAATATATAACTCTGTTTAACCCAAAAATTTCCCATGTAAGGAAAACAGTACAACTAAGATCTTTAAAGTATATGATACAAACCTAAATGATAATTATGATGAACTACTTTAAAACATGAGCTTTAAAGAACTAGATAGGAGGATGTAGAGTGGCTGCTGTATTGAACTTCTTTGGCCAGACTTCAGTGTTTGCTGGGAGCAAGGCAGTTAAGACAAGGGCAGGTGTAGGTATACTCAGAGGGTGTCTGTGAATATGGTAGAGACATATTTTGACAGACTTGGAGAAAAACTTCTGCTCTCTGTCCTCTTGTCAAATACATCAGTCCAGGATTTTGATTTTTGTTTTCTCCAGCAGGTTCAGAGGCAATAGAATTGAGTATAATGTCATTATAAATATTTTGGATACTTGAAATGGACAAATATGTAACAACAAGAGCCTGTTGACAGATAGAATACGAATAGCAAAAAAGCTAAATTTGGAAATCAGCATTTCACAGCAACACATAATGGATCATTTTACACAGATTGTGACAAACATTCATTCTTTGTCTACTGGTTGTTTTTGTACGTGATCATTCTCTAGTGTCACAGAACATTGGTCCTGGTCAGACTGAACAAGTGGAAATGGTGTGCATGCATGAAATGGAATTTTGTGTTCTGACCACTCTTATCAAATTAGTTTCAAAATGGAAAACAGAAATAGACTAACATCTTTCTTCTTATGTCAAATATCTCAAAATAATTTTTCAAACTAATTTTTAACATAATAATATTTCAAAGTAATTTTTTCAGTGGTCATTCTGCCCCAGGTAAAAAGAGTAATCAGTCTTAGGATTTGAAATAGAAGTGAAAAACTACATATCCGTAACAATTTCTGTAATTCTACTGGTACAAATTTTCTCTACCAGTTTGTCTGATGATAGAACAGAAGATAATGAGAATGTTTTCGTGTTTTGTTTTTTAAATAGATTTTTTGTTAGATTTGGTAATACATGAATTGCAGTGTCAACAAACAAAGTGAAACAGAAAATGGTAATGGTATAGTCTTTACTGGGAGATTTTTGTCGCTGTTTGCCCCCCAAGGACAGCGAGATCCCAGCATGAAGCAGGTCAGAGGTGCATGGTCACAGCATAGCTGACCCATTTAATGGAAAGCTTCTATTATAGTGTGGTTCGAATAAGGAAATTACATTACTGGTACAGATTAACCACCCACCAAGACTGACAGTAAAGTGGCAAATCACACATTTCTAAATATTATTCTTAGAGTAAAGAAAGTAACTTTCTGGTTCTCAAAATAACTCTGCAGGTGCAAGGATAGAGGACACAACTGTCCTGCTCTATTTTGCCTTGGCCGTGTGTGAAAGAGATAACTCCCATGGAGTGTGAGAAAGCTGAAGGATTTCTCAGGAAAACCTTCTCTGCCAGCTTTTTCTCAACCATAATTCTTTACTGTATTGGACCACACATTTATCTCCTAGAATGAGAGGCTGTGTCACTGTTCAAAGCATCTCCATTTCTCCCATGAATATTCATAATCAATACACCTCTTTCCTCGAAATTGGAATTACCATCTGATTGAGCACTGGCAGTACGATTTCATCTTTAAATGCAGAAAAATACAGATCTCAGAGTGGCAATACAAGATCCACAATCATTGTGCTAATTAATGAATGACATTTCATAATTATTGTTAGTGTATATTTCCAGCTCTCACTGAGGTAAGGAAATTTATTCATTTTGTAAAACCTAATATATTGCAAGTTATCTCAAACATTTAAAACTTAGAAGATAAGGAGGGAAGAAAGGATTGGAAATGACTTTCAAAAACCATCCTAAACTTCAGTTCAGGAAATCATAAATCTCCCTGCAGTAATGATAATCCAAAAATGTTTAGCTAAGATAATAAAAATGTCTTGCTTTCTACCATAATTTATGTTCATGACCTATAATAATTGTTATGAATGTTTCCCATCAGTACACATATATCTTTTATCAGTCTAGAATGTATGAATGATGTTTGCCAGACAAAGTCATTAAAATAAACTGCAATAATAGACAACAACTTGTATCAACAATTAAACTTATTAAAAATAATGTAAAAAAAATCAAAAGGACTTTAAAGCAAGTGAACATATGCACAGAGAAATAAAATTAAGAATTTGAGAAAATTTTCTGATTTAGCATATTCAGCATATTCAGTAGATAGTTTTATTCAACACTGTTTTCTGAAATCAAATTGAAAAACTTATAAAAAAAAAGATTAAAAAGAATGTACTTTGTTTCTAAGTGGCTGCAAACTGAGGGAAATTAACAAATACCTTATACAACATAAATAGTATTAATGTGGTGTACAGAAAAGGTTAATTAAACTGTGGTTTCTTTCTCTGTATAAAACTGAGAAGAATTTTTAAAGCACAGCTGGTGTGTTTCTTTTACTTCTTCCATTACTAGCACTTGATCTACACTCAGTTTGTGATGATAAATGAGTTATTTTTACTTTCATGTGGTGTTATGCCACTTCTCATTTTTGTCGTGAGAATGTCAACTGATAGCACAGAATGAAGAGAGCATCTGACAGCCCTGGTCATAGCTCGGTGTTCATGCTCATGGTCAAGATGGTATTCTGCTGATATGAAGATTTGCAAGTGCAAACCTAAGTAAGATGTGTGAAGTAATCCATGTGGGAAAAAAAATGGAAAAGCTTCAGCTGCATTTGAGCTGTGTTTGTTTCAAGAAAGGGATGGACTATTGGAAAATTCAATGTTAGGAGAATAACAAAAGGAATATTTTTTGATTAAGAAATCTTGAAACAGGAACAAAAAGACCTTTCTTTTTGGGAAGGGTTTTATAAGGACAATATTGATCAGTTACATTAAAGTCTTTTAAAGATAAGATGGCTGATTGACTTATTTGCACAAAATCAATGTTAGGTTGGATTTATAAAAAGGATTTTCAAAAGGAGTATTACATCAGTCCCAGAGAAGGCTCTGTAGGGATATTATGGAGTGTCATTTGTCTGAAGCTGCAAGAACAGGTATAATAAACATCTGTTGGATATGGGAAAGGAATATTTGTCCTTTCAAAGAGATAAAACGTGCATGCATACACACATAAATAAAAAAGTGATTCTCCAAATTAAGCATGTCATAATATCTTATAAACCCCAGACATTAGGACCTAAAACTGTCAGCTTCTTTTCTCCCTCATTAATCTCAAAATATAACTCTGCTTCCTGCACAAAATTACATGCTATAGATTCAAGTAATGATTTCTGTCTAGTTAAAGAGAACAATAAAATATATTTCATGCTTGTCAGGCATAATTTCAAAACAAAGCAGATATATTGTAAAACTGAATTCAGACCTACTTTATGACTGATCAAATCTGATCTTTATCTTCAACAATACAGACTAATTCAGGATATATTAAAAATTAATTGTTGTCATTTGTTCCTTGGAATTTTATACTACCACTTAAAATATATTCTGCAAGGATATATTATTTTTTAATTATTTATTCACTGAACAAAACAAAGCTTAAAAAGCAGTTATAAGATTTGTGTCACATCAGCCAGCTTGTGACCATGATGACCATGTCAGTGTGTTGAAGAAGGAACGACTGACATTCTCAGTTCTGGAGAATACTGGAAGGACCCTGTAGAGATTTGTGTTAGGACCTGGGGTATGATTAACAAATCATATTTTTGAAAAAGATACTGACTACAGAGGCCACAATGTTTGTAGGCAACAAAAAAAAATAATTAGGGCAGTGAGAAAACAAAGTTTTCAGAAGTGTTGCAAAATATTCTGATAGCACTGTATAAACAGGGAAAAGAAAAAAAAAAATTTCAAAAATGGCAGACTAGTTATTTTTGTATGCAAAGAAAAACATGTGGAGTAAAAGAACTACATGTACCCCATGGTGTATTTTTAAATTAAAATTACTATGCAGGTAACAGAATATGAAGTCTTCATAGGAGGATTGAAAATACCTGCTCAATTGTCAATGGCAATCCACCAAGGAAATAAAAGGTAAAATATATTAAGAAAAGAATTGAGGATGATTCCTTCTACTGTTAGCTCATAGATGAGATGTTGTTTACCTACAACCTCAGTGATTTTCTTATCTCATCTGCAATATAGCCCAAAACTAAAAAATGGGTAGATAAAGGCTACAGGGGTGACCAAAGATATACAGCAGTTTATGTATCTAGAAAAACTAAGTTAATACACTTCAGCTTGGAAGACAGAAGATGCTAAAAAGATGGCTAGCAAAACAGTTTTCTGAGTCTTCTTATAGTTTCTCATGATGAAAGAACTGAGGGTACACATTGAAATTACCATACAAAATATAACTAAATTAAGTAACTCATTGCCACACCATGTTGCAGAGGCCAGAATATAAGAAGGCTCAGAAAGTAATTTTTAAAACAAATTAATGGTAGAAAAGTCCACTAGAGATTATTAAGTCTCTACACTGATGGCTTTAGAAGTCCCTAAACTCTAGATTGCTGAAAGCTGAAATGACACACGAGGGAAAGTGCCAATCCATCAATTGTCCTGTTCTCATTCTTTTTTTGCTAATCATTCACAAATGGTCACTGCCAGATAGGACTTAAAGTAACTTCCAGGCTTACCAAAAGGGATCTTTGATTTCATCAGGAAACCTGTTTTCAAATTCTTAACATTGTTGAAGGGAAGATATATTAGGTCATAGTCTAAAACAGTATACTTAAACAAACCTGACACTTTACAAAATTAATACCTTAAATATATTAGAAATAAATAATAATGCATCATTTAATAATCAAGTTTATTTCATTTGTATTAAGTATTTGGCCAATGTTTTCCGTTTTTGAAATCACGTCATCCACCAGAGACAGCAGAATTCCTAAGCCTGAAATTCTTGAAAGGGCCAAGGGAGATTTTTACTTCCTCTAAGTTTTGGTTCCTCCAGTGTAAATGATAATTTCTGCTAGTTTCTTCTTCTCTCACATTCAGGGAATTTTTTATTAAAGTAGTGGCTTAGAAAACACGTAATGCCTGATATACCTTGAAATGCAAACACAGTTCAGTCTATAAAACATAAATATATATGCCTGGTTTAAATATAACTGAAAAAGATAAGATGGTATTTAACAGAGAGCAGAAAGAATCTGTGAGTTATTTGTAAGAGTCACATTTTACAGAGGTCAAATATTATGGAAATATTTCAGTTCCTTTATCTCATCTGTGGGAAAATCCATGGAGAGTGCTTATTTATCTACCAAAGCCAGGAAAACTAATTTCTATCTTCAGCAGGCAAGACACACATTTCTTTTACATCAAAGAATAAATGCTCAGTTCTTGATATCTCATCTATTTCACACCAAAATCACTCCTTACAGAAGTTTACTTCACAGTGTCTGAAGGTCTCGTCAGTGGATAATTTATCATTAAGCAATGATGTCTGCTGTTTCTCCAGCACGATTTCATGTCCAAACAATCAACACCTGGGAAAGTATCTCCAGGAGCAGGTTTCTTGCCCACTGAAGGACCCACGTTTGTGCCTGCAGATTACGAGATGTTTTTCAGAAGTTGCAGAGTCTTTCTTGATGAAAAGCCAATAAAAACACAAGGAAAACCTGCTGTTATGTCGGTAAGTTCCTGTAGCATACAAAGTTGGGCTATAGCCCTTTGACCTTGTAGTGGACTCCATTTAGTTACCATTGCTAAGAGTGTTCTGAGAGAGGCAGGAAGGTGAGTGTGGCCACGTCACACCTCCAGGGGTTCATGCATTGTAGCCAGGCTGGACCACAGGCTAGGATGGCACCCATCTGTAATGGGAACATTACTGTAAACCTTTCACACATCCCATAATCATGGCAAATTGAAGCCAAAAGAAGTGTCACTTTGAGCTTGCAGAACTGGAAAACACATCTGCAACACAGACAAGCCACCTCATGGTTTCTTCCCTGACTTCACGAGATCTTGGGAAGAAGGAGAGGCACAGTCCTACTTTCTCCTGATTATGAGCCTTTTAAAACACTGATTATTGATTTGTTTCTTAGAAAGGGATTTAGAAATCAGAAATTATTTAATTGTAAAAAGGTAAAGGACTCAAACTTATTTTGGCCCTGAATCCTAACTGAGAAACAAAAGAATATGTTATATCCTTCTTTTTTTATCCTGACCTTCTGGGTCTGTTCCTCCAGGCAGCCCTGCAGTGTGGGCATTTGTAAATAAAAACTCATGAACCACCATAGCTTGGTGTGGGGAGTGGGGACAGAAAAACTGCTGGCACACTACACATGAAAAATAATTTCATTAAATAAAATTGGTAAATTCTGAGAGTGTCTGAAATAGAAGTAAAAAGAAAATAACATTTGCTAGAAATCTGACCATCCTTCTCTCAATGAAACTATTTTTCTTGTAGAAAAATAAGAAAATTATTAAAACTTGTTAAAAAATACAGGAACTGCTGACATAATAAGATGCAATTTATATTAAAAGGATCCTTTTTGCTTCTCTGGGGCACTAGAGTTCCTCATCCATTTCTCTAGATGACATTTGTTAACTCTGAAATAGCTCAAAGGATTTGGAGAATTTTAAAAGCATTGACATGTCTGCAGGGAAAAAAGTGAAGCAACATTTTTATCTCTTTCCAACCTGCTTTCAGCAGGTATGTGCAGCCAGACTACATAGCTTTTATGCATTGTGAAGCTTACATAATTTAGACTTCATGCTCTACACATTTCAAATTGGTTTGACCCCTTCCTCTCCCAGGCACACACAAGCTTACAAATGAATTTTTACTGTATTTTTCAAACCAGTGTATCCTTTATTCTGGGTTGTCTTTTAGAGTGGTTAAAAAGCATTTTAATTAACGTTTCAGTCAGAAATGTTCCTCACAGTTTTGTGGTGAAGAACCAAGCATAAAAGTGACTCTGTGTGGATATTGCATATTTTGTTGCCATGTTCATATTTCTGGACATAAACTGACTGCCTGGAAATCTTTTCACACCTCAGTGACTGAATGGCAAAAATGTACGTATTTAATTATTAAACTCTACTTTATTGGATGATTTAAAAGAACATCCTCATAAATAAGGAGCCATCAAGGAGTTTGAAGGTTTTTTCTGCCTTTCCAGATAATTTCTTTGTTCAACTACCATTTCCTATGCAGAAGGAGAATTCTCAGCTGATTGCATGAGCGGAGGATTCCACTGTCTTCCTCATTACTATTTGGACATAAGAGAAAGACAAAAAAAAAAGAGCAGAATGCATACATACTCCAAAAACTTCTGGCTAATCTAAATTTATCAGCTAAACTGAAGTTGAGAAATCCCAAGGCTGTTTAATATTGTTTTGAATCAACATGGCATATATATGTTTCTGTAAAGAAAAAACAAAGATATAATCTGTTTCTAATTATGCTGTTATTTGCTCTTTGAAACCAAAAAGTTTTTGAAAATAACTTGGTCCAATAATTGGACAGGTGTTCTTGATATTCCTTACCACAAAATAGAATATTTTCCATTCATTTGAATTAAAAATTATTTTAAACAAAATGGACATACTTAACAAGTGGAAATTGCTCAATGACAGTCCATATCTACACGTCTGAATTGAATCATAGAATCACAGAAATATAAAATGGCTTGGTTTGAAAAGGGACATTAAAAATAATCCAATCCAATTTGAGCCCCACCATAATAATCAGTTACAATCAGTAGTTACATTGATTATTCTTTTTTTTTTTTCTATTATGAAATAAAGAGTAGAACAACAGGAAGGAATAGTATGATGCCTTATTTTAGAGATATAGGTGTCTTTTTTAAGTTGGTAGCATTGTGAGAGGATTGGTTTTGCTGAGGAAAACAAATTTGAGTCTTTTTTGTCAGTGATTGTGGTTGAGAAAGAGATGTACCTAGAAATGTCATATTTTTTTCCAATATCATATTAATTTTCAGTATAAAACTGAAAGCAAAAAAAATTTAGAGAAATTCAAGTGGAAGGAATCCCTGTGGGTCCAACTCCCTTGCCAAAGCATTCCCAAAGTTAATTTCAACTTCAAAGTTTTACCATACACCTCAGGGTCATATCCTTCCAAGTTCTGAGTATTTCCCAGGACAGATACTCTAAAACCTCTTTGGGCAGAACTAATGAGAACTTTGAATCAGTCAATGCAAATGCAGATAAATTGGTCAATACAAATAAAGTGAAATGGGAAAGGAAAAGAAAACAAAATAAAACTGTTCTGGAGAGGAAAATGTCTCAGCTTTCAGACTAGGCTCGGTCAACATTACTTTTGAAAGTATAGATCACAGCCTGACTTGAAAAACAGGTTTAATCTGAACTAATTCTTAGTTACTTACTCACTAGGTTTTAGATTTGGATAGGAGATTACTCAGCAGTAATTTTGTCAAGCCATTTATATATATAATCACAGAAGGTTTGAGGTTGGATCTCTGGATGTGATCCGGTTCAATCACTCTGACCAGGAATGGAAAGCTGCTGTCATGGCTAGCTGACATAAAGGAATGAATTTTATACTTCCAGTGGGTTCACTTCGGTTTGAGAGGAAAAGAAATGAAATCTGTTTTCTAATGTTAATGAAAATCTTATATGTAGGTGAATCCTCCAGAAAAATCACTGGAAATACTTTCATTATGTTTGAAGTGATTGGGTTCTTATTCAGGGTAAGATTTTTTTTAAAATATGGAATCTGAGCTTAGATTGCTAGAAAAAGACAGTGGTATTTTTTCTTAGACTTTTGTTCAGAATAGTTTTGCAGACTGAAGCAGACAGATATATGTGGTTATAAATTTTTCAGTTTGGAAACAGAAAATGCTCTAATAACTTTTGCAAGAAGTTCCATACCACCTTGTAAAAGAAATAGGATGGTCAGGAAACCTAACTGGTTTACAAATGGGGTTACTAAAATGATTTATGGTTTTTGCATTACAGTTGTATATTCCTGATATGTTGTGAAGGATATGGTTCAAGTTCCAAAAAATATGGATAAAACGTTCATGAAATAATGAAAAAAAAGCCGTTTTGTTATTGTTTAAAAGAAGACCTCATGTTGTTTAGTTTTAATCTCAACAAATTTATTTCAGCAAAGTGATTTCTAATGTGAACTAATGAGAGATCATACCAAAAAGATGTGTCCAGTAGTTATGAAAATGAGCAAAAAGCGTCCTAATAAAGTTAACTTGGATATGATTTGAGTATTATTTTATTTGTGACTTTTGTTTTAACTGAAAGACTATTTTGAAATTATAAAAAAAACTTTTCTAAACACTTCTGCTGCTGGACACACAGCTGGAACTTCCCCAGAATTTAGCAGGTGTGTTTCAAATTCCCTGTCTACAGATTAGTAGGAGCAGAGCAGATGTGGCCTGCAAGGTCAGAGCCAGAGGAACAATTGCTGGGAGTAAGCTAAGTAAATTGCATTAAGGACAAGGAAACTAGCATACAGCAATCAACAGCACACAGAAGTTCACACAGGCACTGTTGATAGGAACCCTTACACACCTTTTGAAGTACCTGCTTTTTGAGATGAACTTTGTTGAAAAAGCATTTTGTGCAAACAATTCTACTATCAATTTCAGAAAAAAAAATTAAAATATTGAAAAAATTTCTTAGGGGCTCCTTAATACTTTCCATTAAAGTATTTACTAAAGGAAATGTGATAAAATACACCTCAAGAAATATGATGTCTTTTGACTGCCAATACATTTCTTTGTGCTTAGTAAGAATAATAATACTATCTTTATATTTGGAAGTTTCTCTGCTATTTTGATGTAAATAATTTTATTCTCAAACCCACTTTTGTGGGTTTTGAGGATTCTCACTTCAGATGAAAACTGCCAGCTTGTGAGCAGGCATGTTCAGGGCAGTGAAGACTCTGTCATTATGAACTTGTGCCTGAAGCATTCTCTTCTCATTCCTTGTATTTCTGAAGGCTGATATTGGCCAGATCCCCACTGTCTGCATTTGGCAGAGCTCTGTGTAGCTCACTTAGGGCTCAGCTTACAGCTCTTTCTGTGAGGAGCAGTAATTTTGTCTGCCCTGTGTCTGCTGCCTTGGTCGCTTCTGTCCATGAAGATAACCTTCTGCTAACATTCCAGCAGGGAAATCAGAAAGGCACCTTTTCAAGAAGGTTTTGCATGTTAATGAGAGAAATTATCTGAAGTCTCTGTACTGTTTCTTGTTTTCCTGAACCACCTGCTCTGAACGAACTGTATGAAATTAAAAATATTTAATTACCCAAACTATATAATTGCAATACAATGAACTTCAGCATTTTTAGGGCAGATTAATGTAGTATGTAATTTTACAAACAGAAGAACATTTTAAAGTTTTAAATAACGGCTTAGAAGGAAAAGAAAAAGACATTAAAATAATTTAAATAGTCATCTGTGAATTAAAATGATACTAAATCATTTATTATAAAAGAATTTTACAAAAACCTGTTGTTATCTCAGATTTAAAAAAAGTTTAACCTATGCAGGGATAGTTCAGGACTGTTCCCTTCCTACTAGTTCTAGAGATTTGTTCTGGGATATGTTACTGCTGAGTTAACATTGGGACAACTCCTGAGTTCACAGGAAACTAGAAACCAGAGACATATTCCCATGGATCTCAGAACCGTGTGATAAGGGAGCCAGAGTTGGGTAGACATCAGCCCACAATAAAAAAATAAGCAATGATGTTTGCATTCGTGGTGATGGGTTAAGAGAGCACATTTAAGGAAGAGAAAAACAAGAATTCCATTTTGACTGACTTAAGTGACTCAATCTTTTTGAAGTCTGACTGCTGATCATATCCCACCTTGCTGAAATACACAACCATTGCTCATATTTTAGTTTTCCACAAACATAAGTTTGTTTAGCTAGAGTTGTTTTCGTTTTATTAAGCACTGTTTTTCATTGTGTGCTTCTTTATTACAACCCCTATTCAGAAGCAAAGGATTTAAAATACTTATTTACTCATACAAATGCTTTAAACAAGTAATGTAAAAACCAATAAAGCCAATTAAATTAGAAGATTAATATTCATTATGCAAAATAAAAAAAGGAAAATTGAATTAAAAAAAAAAAAAAACCTACTGAAGCCCAATCTTTAACATTTCATTACTTGTCACATTGAAATAAAAAAATCAATAAAGTCAGAGAGTGCAATCTGTAGCTTAGAATATATCAAGTCACCTTTGTCTAGAGTGAATGTAATTGTTTAGTACTCTGGATATATGATTCCAGAGCAGATAAGGCACGTAGTAAGTGTGGGCCTGTATGTGTTGGCTGTTGCTGAGGGACACATCATGGAGACACATAACAGGATACCACATTGGGGAAGTTCTCTGTGCATTGCATGGCACAGATGGGAAAATGTTGTGGCTTAGGATGAACAGATGAAACCAGTCAAGCTTAAAAGTTTTTACAATAGGTAGAAAGTGAAACAAGAGTACAGATAGGTGTGCATCACAATTCGTTGGATTTCCTAACAAGCATTAATGGACATAGCAGAATGGAACTGGACATACCTACATTATTGCCATTGTTCAAGGAAAGGTCAGAGGCCTCATATCAGCAGGTATTATGGTCAGTATCCCCTTCTGTGACTTTCTTCCGAGAGCGTCTCAAACACATCAGAGATTAAATATATTCTGTGGGTTTTATAACTTTGATTTCTGCTTGTCTCCCATAACTGAGTGTGACATGAATGGCATTTTATCTATTAATAGAAAAAGATGCAGCTAGATACTGTTGGGTTACATTTAAAAAAAAAACAGTAACTGAATAAGGGACTAAATAACCAGGGGCAGTATCTCTTCCCAAGTGCTAATTCAAGCAGTGCTGGGTTATTATATGGTCACTCACATACTCAAGCTTTTAACCTACATACTAATGGAACTAACTGGAAAAAGATAAGATTAGCTTTGCATAACATTCAGCTAGATTCTCTCAATTAAATATTATCTTCTCCTACTTACCAAATAGCAAAAAGTTCATTTCCCACAGAAGTTGTCAAACCCACACGACAAAGATTTCTTGAGACGTCTCTGATGTAGGCCCCTATATACAAGGGTACAAGCTGCCCTTCAGAACTCTTTCTACATGGAGATATCACTCAGCCACAGCTCCTCTGCAGGGAACCAATCCACAGAGCTGATGACACAATTCTTGGGAAGAAGACACCTGTTCATGTGGTTTGCCCAGGCTGAATGACGCAGTGCTGCTCATCAGCAGATGCCTCTGTGAAGGAAAAGACCTCCTTCACCATTAGTCATGTGTGGAAGTTACGTAGACACACAATCACAGAGGAAAAATGAATGGATAAAAGAGGGAAAAAAAGCCCAAGAGAAGTCATAATTTGGTGTTAACTTTTTAGGTTTCTTATTCTAAAATTCAAAATATGCAATGACTAGCCACACAGCCAAAAAAAGTATTAATATGACAAGGCTTTAAGCTAGTGTAATAATCATATAATAGTTTCTTAAGAATAGAAGTGATACAATCATATAGGGTTATTTTGTTGAGGGTTTTTTTGAAAGTTCCATTTCTTTAATTTTCAGTTTGGTTTCTCACAGAAGGAAAACTGTGAGAACTTACAAGTGTTGTGAAATCCAAGCTGTTAAAACTTTCTTCTCCTTAGGGTACTCACCTCCCAGTTACTCACATTTTCATCTGGTACCATGTTCAGACATGAAACAATGCTTGCCATCCCTCATGGAAATTAGAACATAACTCCATTCTTAAAGAATTTTTAAAACTGGTAGAATAGAAAAAATAACCTGGTTAGAAGCTGAGTTTTCCTTCTTTTCTCTGCAGACGAAGAAAATTATCAAAGAAAAAGCATTATGTTGTTAATTATTCCATCTCTTTTCTTGATATTTCAAAGTGGCAATGTATTATATGACTTATTTTACTTATTTAGTTAGAAAACTTTTGCCATTAAACTGGCATAGAGCAGGGTTATAGGAGTAGAATATTCAGCTTTAGAGTCATGTACCATTAACACAGCAAGGTGGCTGGATAGGTATGAGTGTATGCCTGGGTGTGTGCAGAATCTTGAATATCTGTCTGTTGAAATGAACTTTGGTGGAAATGGCTTTGAATTCTTGGAAAACTATTTGATCCAGGAGCATGAAAGCTAGACAAACTCTGACTGAAATCAGTGTAAACATCATCCATTTAAGATAAATGGCAAAGATTGCTATCACCAACCAGCCCCAGAGCACTACAGAGCAGCCTGAGAGCACTGCTTTGAGTAAGCCACACACATAACCAAAGAGGACTGTTTGGCTTTTGCAGGCCAGAACACTGCTGAGAGCTCTCCTTGGAACACTTCTTCAAGCTGCAGTGGCTCTTTCAACTGCTTCTGTGTCCTGGTATTATAGCTGAAAAAAATGCAGCTTCACTACTGAGATCCAAAGTGTCTAGTTTCATTATTTTGTAGTCACAGATGCTTGTTTAATCAAATTGTCTTCTCCTGAAAGAAAATCAGTTCCTTTGGATTTTTTAAATGTCTTCTTTTTCCCTCAGAGGCAGTTTAGCTTGAAACAGTTATCTCTCCCCATTCCATTGGATGCATAGCAAGAGTTCCAAAGCAAGCTTCCCTCTGTCCAAACCTTTTAGTTTCTCTTTGTCCATTTTGACCTCACTGGTTTCTAAACACATGAAAAAAAGTAGTACCGTAACAACACGTGTGACTGAAAAGCAAAGGAGAGGGAAGAGCAGATTTACGTGTAGAAAATCAATTTTGGCAGCTGAAAAATGTGACCAAAAATAAAGTTTCTAAAATTGTTTGGAAAATCAGGTTCCATTCAATAAAGAAAATAATGCAAAATAATAAAAAGTACTTAAAATATATATAAAAATAAGAAAGGATAATGTGAAAGTATGCTACTTATATTAGTTTTCAGGGTATTTTGACTTTTAATTTCCTGACTGGTCATTTCATTTCATAATCAAGCATTTCTTTTTTATTTTCAAAACTGAAACTTTCAAGAGTAAAAGTAGGAACTTTTTGAAACAATGTAAGGGATATTTGTTCCTAGTGAAACAAAAATTTCATGCTGACTTCTATAAAGCATGATAACATTTCAGGTTAGCCCAGATCAGATACTTCATTTTTTGTTAAATCCAAATCCTATAATTTTATATGTGTAAGTAAAGCTCCTGCCTCTTGCTGTCTTCTTTAGGTATATTGATCAATAAAACCATTTATTAATGGTCGTGTTGCCAATTTTCTAAGGTAACAGGACTGAAATCAATTAAATAAATAGTCTTCATTAAAATAAATATCATCATATTCAATTCATTTATTTTCTTCTAGACATTTTATAGATTCTTTGAATGACAAGTGGCTTTTACAGGGAAAAAATGAAGTTTGAATTAGTTTATTCTCCTTTTCTGCTAATTTTTTAATAAAAATAGCAATTGATAATGATATCTTTAAAAGCACATAAACCAGCTATCTTATAATGGTTGGAAATTGCTGCGAATGGTTTTCAGGCATGTGACACAGACTTCAAAAAAAAAGAAAAATATTTGTTTTGGCTATAGTCAAATTTTATTTCACCATAGGAAAGAGCTATTAATACATGGTTTTGGCATTCTACAGTTAAAGTTTTCTAAGACAATTATTTATCTTGTTTGATTTAGTTACAAGTGAATTCAGCAGAATCAAATGTTCACAATTTCCATATTATGTTTCTTAGAAACAGACTACCAAAAATCATCCTTGCATCAAAAAAATTAGGAGTCTGTAAAGTAAAAGTATCTTCATTGTCTCCCAGCTTGTAACTGGATGCAGCACTGAAGAAAAGGAGAGAGAAGAGAGGTGAAACTTAGATCAACCTTCCTCCTGCCATCCATGCAGTATTTTGACAGAAAGTTAGACAGTGACCATATCTCTTTCCAGAGTATCCAAGTACAGAGAGGCACGATGAAGGAAAAGCAAGGTATTTTTGGTCAGAGATTTTGTGGTGGGAAAAAAGTTCTACCTCTTTCTGCAGCTGGCAAGGGAAAGACAAACATAGAAACTGCAGGCATAATCTCCTCTAACTAAATGTTTTGAAGTGCTGATTATAAGGGATAGTCGCAGGTGTTCAGCTGACTTCTGAACTGTCTGCTGAAGTGCTCTTTCAAGTCTGCTTTTTACCCTTAAAGGTGTTTTCTGCAATGAGTTCATCAAGATTTCAGGTCAATGCAGCTGAGTAACACACATATTCCCCAACCGCAGCACTATGAAAGGAAAAGGTTCACATGAACTTTTTCCTTCACGCAAGGGAGAAAGCTGAGACAGAAATAAAACCACCATTTTTTTCCTGATCACACATACTGTGACCTTCATTTAAGCACTGCTCTTCCTCTACAAAGTAGGGATTGCCTCCACCAGTAACCTGAAATGTACTGCTAATGTACTTGCTGTGAGTTGCTAAAAACCTATGACAATGAAAGGGGCAAATTTAATAGGAGTGAATGGAAAGAGAAATAAGTCGTTAAGGGGAGGCTGCCTTTCCCCTAATGCTGCCCAGCTTGGCACAGTCTGCCAAAGGCCTGGTGCTGCACAGCTGGACATGCTCCATCATGCATCCCTGAAGGGCAGCACTGATCTCACACCTGCCTACAGAAGCACCTATAGCTGTCTAATGGTGTTGAGAGAGGGCATTAGACCTTACATTCACATTAATTCTATTATACCACTATAAGGTAGTTTCAAATGAGTGCAATTAGAACATAAGGGGAAAAAAATCTATTTAAGGCACAGTATTAAATTTTAATAGGGAGTTATACTCGTCTGCATTTTATAGTGAAAAGCTATTACTGCAAAGGGACTGGTTGCTTTTAGTTTCCTTTAGGCCTTTGAGCAAAATATGAGTCTGTATCATGAATTACCTAACTTAGAAGCAAAAGTGTGTTGTCAAGACCCCTTACATTTTTGTTTAGGAGCCTGAAACTGCATGCCTCAATAACAAGTATCTTCATTACATTATTGACAGCCAGAGAAATATTAAAAATGTGAAATGTGTTTGCATCCCTGACTCTCCACAGGCATTGTGAAAAGAAGCACCCATTTTTGGGGGGGGCCCTTCTCTGTACTCAATCATAATAACTTCCATCAGCTGCACTTGGCACATGGAATAATTGTTACCTTGAACCTGCTAGATCAACTTGGATTAAATTCTCAGGAAGAAATTGGTAAAGGAAGCGTACAACAGATAATTTCTTTACCTCCTTTAATGCTTTCAAAGTAAACTAGACTGTCCCTGAAAACAGACAGCTCAAAGAGCTTGTTCTCTTGTGGAATTAAAGCCAAACAAGTGTTGCTCCCTCTGCACTATACATTATCCAAGTAGAATCTGATCCTGGGCTCAAGCCCACTGTCATCTTGAATTTATTCTCCTTAACCAAAATTTCACATATGAATGTAGGCATATGGCAGACTCCAGAGCATCTCCCAGAGAAAGAGTTCACACTCAATGTGACTACGGCATTTTGCCATAATCCTAAATCTGACTTCATAATATCTGAATAAATCTTGAATGGGCCAACAGAAGCTGAGAGTCAAACCCTTTAACTCACCCAGTACACATATCTGGGGCTTTTCTTTCCCTTCTTGTTTCTAATACACAACAACACCGAGAATGAAAGTATTCAGATCACACATTTTGACATACTGCCTCTACCCAATCTCCAAAAACCCCTCTTTTTTCCACTTCACTTCAGTATCAGTATGTATATATATATATATATATGTAGTCAGAAGATACCAAAGGTTGCAGTATCTTTAGCAAAGATGAAAACAAATCAGGATGAGGTTGGTAAATCTGAAGCAAAGACCAAGCTTCTGCCAGTCAGGTAAAGTGCACGAATTTTTCAAGGTTTCTCCTGTTTTCTACTCAGACACTTCAGTGAGCCCTTATAGCCTCTTCTCACAATAACCAGAAAGAACTTTATGTTCCAAGCATGGCAGTTAAGAAAGTTTTGCAGTCACACTATCACTTGAACTACTGTGCTTCAGCTTCTCTTCCAGCAGGTGACAGATGCTATTCTTTGTATATTTGTTCCAGCTTAGGTATCACCCTCCATTCCCTTTTCCTATTTATTGAAAGTGCTTGAAGGAGATCACTTGGAAATCCAGTATACAGTGCCAATAAATAAAAGGGTGTCCAGAGCAGACTGAAAATTTGGGATTTAAGTCACAGTTCAAACTTTTCCCTGCTATGAACAACATTCATATGCTGTTCATGCAGCATTCAAATGTTGAGACTAACCCAGTAAACACACATATTCCTAGATTAATCACAAGTGGAGCATCATTTTTCAGCTGGAAAAGTCATTTACTGATCTGTTTCCCATGACAGCTTTTCTGACATTATCATATTGTGTGCTATCTTATTACAAATCAAGAACTACCTCATTTGAATGAGAATAGAGGTAATTTAAAAGACAGCAGGAGCTAATTTATTTTAAAAATATATGTATTAGATGAAAAATTAATGAGAGCATTTTCTTGCCATGCCACAGAGCTCCTGGTTCATTTGGCCACACTCACACCTTGCTGCAGAGTGTTGGTCCTAAGTATAGTCAGGCACTGTTCATCTCCATACTGTGGCTACTCTAGGCAGGAACTAAAAGAAAAATTATGCTGAATTTCAAGTCAGTTTCCAGGATTCTATTTAATATGGGTATTTTACACACTTTACTGCTTGGAGCATAGAAACACAACTGCCCTTGCACTACCCAATGTGCTGGTCAGAGTTAAGAAAATATATATGTGAATCCAGTAAAGGAAAAAATTGAAAAATTTACTGGATTTCATCACTAAAAGTGGTCTGTACACTGTATACCAGGTGTACAGACCACTCTCCTTCAGATTTTGCATTCTTGCTGATCCCAGAGTCATTGAAACTGCCAGATCACACAATCTCATACTCAGAGAAAACCCATTCAGCCTCTGAATCCACAACCCCAGGTCTGACTAAATCTTCTTCCTTCACAATATCTCCAAATTTTAATAAGATTTTGCTTTTTAACCCACTAAAGGTACTTTCTGAAGCAATTTTCTTGTCCTGACAGCACTCAACAACTTCAGTCTCCCTGTGTTTTCTAACAGGAGCCTCATGCTCTACTTCCCCACTGAGCTTCACGCTGCTTCAGCTTCCTGTCCCTTGCATTTGCTGCACTGTCTCTTCATCATCTAGGCAAGGATTTGTTTTATAAATCCTTAGTTTGTGAAGCCATAGCTTTTCTTTTCTACCAGGAATCCACTGAGACAAGATTATCTGCATGGAACTTCCCATCACTAATCATAATCAAAAAAGTTGTACAAAACAAGCATGTCAGTAACAGTTGGTTGTGAATTTTTAATTCATCCATGACAGAGAAAAAAATCTGAGGAACAAAGGCATAAATGACTGTAAGGTAGTTCTAAAAAACAATGCAGCTCTGTAATTCCAAGACATGCTTCTTTAAGTCAGACAATAACACACAGCACAAGCCATAAACAATAGCCACTTCTGCTTAAACATGTCTAAAATGACCCTGATTGCTTGTGTCTCTCATTTTTATAGTGTTTGGAAGGTAAAATGGATATCTTTGATAATAAAAGTCATTAAAACAGATTAATTTGGGGAATGGCAAGGAAAGTCTCTCTTCTCTGGTGTTTAAAAGTCACAGGCGTGTAACCTCAGATAGGCCCTCCCAACACAACATGCTTCTTCAGATGACTGCAAACTTTGAAAGTTACTTCCTGCTTGTCCCAGCTTCCAGGTTTTCTCCATGAAACACAAGTAGCTCATACTGACATTATCTCTCAGCTGAGCTCTGCATCCCAGCCCCTCTGTCATGCTACCACAGCTGCAGTGAAGAGCCTGAGAGATTGTGGTCCATGGAGGCAGGAACGGGTCCATCCATCCTAAGTGAGAATGAGAAAGGGAGTCACAAAGCAAAAGAGACAGAATATCCTCTTATATGATAAAAGTTATCAGTAACACCCAGATCATGAGGAGAAGAGAGACACAGCTTAGGGAGAGTGGCAGCAGCACTTTCTCAAGTGTGTTCTCTTTAGGGGAGGTGGAAGTGGCCCTTACCTCCAATACAGATAAATTGCAAAGATTATTGTAGCAGAGAGGATAAGCATGTACAGACATGCATATCTATATTTTCATTGCCTATATATACAGCACATTGTGGACTATAGAAAAGTACGTAAGATTAAAAAAAATGCAGTTAACATCGTCACAAGTCAGTTAAATAGTTTTTCACCAGAAAAAAGAAAATGCATTCAGCCAGCTGTATATTTTATCAAGGTATAATGCCAATACCTGGAAATCAAAATAAGAGTGAAGATAAGGCACTAGGAAACTCTCTGAGATACTGCTTTGAAGTCATCTCTGTGACATTTAGCATGCTCTCTCACAAACCTTGAATTCCATCTTTTTCATGAGAAAAGAAAGAAAAGAAGGGGAACTGGAGATGAGAATAATCCCTTTTCTGCTGCAAATCAGGTAAAATCTTTACATTCTGGTAATCCTTCACCTAGTCTTCCCAATTCTCATGCACAAACAATAATAGACACAGCATCAAAGTTCCATCTGCTAGCACAGCTGTTAACAGCTGCCAATTATTTTACGCAAGATAAATTGTGGCTTTCACATGTTCTTAAAAGAAAAAAAAAAAGATGAGAAAAGAATATTTAGTTTTAGTAATCTCTGCTTTGTCTTTATCTGTTGAAATACAACAGTTTCTGTTTTCTCAGCCTCCAGCAATTAGAGTCAGTATCTGAAATGCTGGAGATGGTTTCCCTCAAATCTTTTATGGCGTTTTGCGCTATTTTTCCATCAACAGCCACTTTTCTTGCACAGTCCTTTTTATAAATATGGAATAATCTTAGGATTTTGGAGGAAGCAATTCTGCACCTATCATGTACAGTTTAGCTTATAGACCAATTTGGGAAAACAGAAAGAAACATTTATTTTGAAGAATAACTATTCTTTCATTACTAGAAAAACATATCTAATCTGAAACACATTGATTTGTTTTTATAGTTACACAAAACAAATATAAAATTTAAAACTGCTGCTCTAAATGGCTCATATGGACATATTCTGCCTTTTTAATTATAAAATCATTAACACTTCATCTCAAACTATTTTATTACACTATTTTAATGTAACATAGTAAAAAAATATAGAGAAAATGTTTTTCTTGTAGAAAAGTTAACTTTTCAGTAAGTTTCAAGGAAAATCCAGATCTATGTGGAAAACATTTTCTCTCATAAAAAGACAGAGTACTTTTTGAATATTAAGCCTCTTCCTCAAATTTTAGCAAATTCAGATACAGACAGGCGATCTCGTCATTTTCTATGTTGTTGGCATGTATTGTACTGATCTTTTTCTTTTTTTTTTTTTTAATATTCTCATCCTTACTGCCTTCATAATTTTTCTGCCTTTGTCCCCTGTTATACAAAACCAAATGGCCACCTCAGATCTCAGACTGAAATGGATTATTCTGTGGTGGTAGAGTTATTTCCACTTCACTTCCTTTTTTTTTTTTTTTCTGCTCATGCCAAAAGAAAAGGTTAAAACAGGGAATCAGGATTTATTTTCACCTGTTTCTGAGCAAATTGATATAATTTAAAACAAATTTTAATATAAGTTCCACACCCTGCTTCTCTCAGTTAGAATAAGTGAACACATTTTATTTCTAATTCAAATAAAATGTTCAACTTACCACAAATATCCAAGTTCCTTGCAAGGTTCAGTTTGTTTTCAGAAAGGAAATGCATGTGTCTTATATCAGCATCAGGCAGAATAGCACAAGCTCACTCTATACTGTTGACGTACGTGAGTACTTCTTTTCAATGGGGAAAAACCCTCTGGACAGGTTATGTTTATTGTCCTCCAATTCTTGATGTTTTGGTAAGACTGACATTCAAGATGTAGTTGTATTATGCCTGTAAAAATACTGGGTACTTTATGGAGACTTTAGATCAAAAGTTCACAGTCTGACCTCAACAGACCTGGGTCTAGCTATCACAAGTGTGATGGAACTGGAGATCTCAATGGTCGTCGTTTTCAACTCAATAAATTGTTTTTAAAAACTAGAAGAAGTAAAAGAAACAGGTTTTTTGCTGTTTTAAAGATCAGGAAGAATTCTAACAACAAAAGCAAGTGTTAATGACATAAACTAAGAAGTGAAAGGATGACATCACTCCACTGCATCACTTCACTGCATAAAGATTTTAGAACCTACAGAATACCTGACAAAATGTCCTCAGTATGGACAACTATTTCACTGCAAATCCATCAAAGCCCTCACATCAAGAAAACGTCTTGCCCCATAACACCCATGAATCTGGGGAAAACACAAATCTTTTGCTCTCTACTGATGGAATCTGATTTTGATTTGATGCTGTAAATGAAAAGCTGGTTGACAGACTTTTTGACAGAGGATTTCTTGTCTTCTCCCTCAAGACATCAGTGATACAAAAGCTGTGTGCTACAGTTTGCATTGTTCAAAGTATCTTGGAATTACTTAGCCTTCAAGGCTTAAGAAAACTTCTGAATGTGGTCCAGACACACTCTCAAGTCTCAGAAATGAGAAAACAAAATTTTAAAAGGACCTTAATTGCTTTTTAAAAAAACTCTTAGCAGCTGAGTAAGTCTCTTGAGACACAGTTCTTGATTTCAGAGCAATTATTGTTGTTTCCTATTAGCAGAAGGAAAGTACAAGAGCATTCAGGAATATTCATAGTACACAGCGATCCCTTGGGGCAACACCTAGCTGTGTACTTGGTGTCAACAACAGGGATTTGATTTTATGACCTCTGAGGATCAAGGCCTGAAAGGCACAGACAGCATCCCCTGAAATGCTTGGGACAAAAACATCTCTGCCATCCAGCTGGGCAGCCTGGTGAGGAGAGCTTTAGACTAGGAATAATGCAGAGGGAAGACAACAACCCACAATCAGGTGAAAAAGCAGTGGATCTGACTGACAAGTGACCACTGTTCATGTGCCTCCAGATGAGTAATCAGTCATGAAATTTATGGTCATTCTTTCTCTTTCTGCCAGTGTGACTGAATCACAGTGATGTTTCTGCAGGGTATGCAGTGGAAGTCTAGGATTTCCTGGTTCAACTTGGACAGACCTATGTGCACAGATCCCCAGAGTTTTGCTACAATCTAATACACAGCATAAAAAAATTTCAAGTTAAATCCACAAATTGCCTTTCTGTTCAGACTTAGGGGACTTTCAGTGAACAGACAGCAATCCCTTCATAGGTTACCCTAGTTTTCTCAGTATTTCTTGGAGTTAGCCAGAGTTCTGACTCTTTTGATCTTATCACATCTCATATCAGAGACTCCATCAAATCACCTAAGGACTGCTTTGTTGGTGATCTGATGCTCAAAGATTGCAACTGTTGCTTAGCAATGTCAAATCAAGCACGAAAATGCAAAAGAGAACGACAAGATGGTCAGTGAGGAGTGAACTTTCCAGACTCAACAGAGTCATGTGGATTGGCAGTGTGCCCCTTTCTCATGTAAAAGGTCACATACACACAGCTGAAGGCAACAAAACTGGTCAGGCTTAGGCACCTCGGCAGGTCTCTGCACTAGTTCTGTTTAAACCTGAGTTGGACAAAATGCATACACTGTCATTTACTGTCCCTTTATTCTGGTTCCTTGTCCTTTCCAAATACTTGACCATTCCCTAATATCTTTTTAAACTGTCATTAGATATCTAACCATTATCCTTTTCACAGTACACCCTGATTTTTTCCCATTTAAAATATTTTTTAAATCTCTCTTAAAAGAGAAATTAACCTAACTGCAGGTCTAACTTAGCTGTAGTTTGTTTACAATCTTTGAACACACCTTTAGTTTCATAATATCTCATGCATTTTTAAAAATATCTAAAGTAAATTACCCCTCCACTAATTTTACTTCGAGTAAATTAAGAGCCTTGCATTTGAGAAATTTCAAAGCCTCTACACAAAACTACATCTACGCTTAAGAACAGAATAAGACCAGATGTAGCAACTCTTAAAAATGAAATAAAATTTTGAAGAAGAGAAAGTCTGCAGTAAGAAAATGTTAATTTATGTGTTCTGAAAAAAAAGAACATATTTAATCCAAATAATCAGAAAACATCCAGGATGCCCAGTGGCAAGCTAATTTATGCTCTCAGTTACTACCATGCCAAGAATAGACAGTGTTTTATGTTACTGTTAGGAGGAATACTGTTACATAGAAATACATGACATTCCCATAGTGAAAGTAAACTCAATATATTCTATAAAAACAGGTCCTACAGATTGACACCAAGTTTCAGACTCTCAGGAACTCAAGTCAGATCATATGAGCTCTACCTATGTCTTATTTCTTCTTTTTTCACAGTACATAAAAATAAAAGATGCTGATCAATCTGCTATCCTGCAATAAGTACAAACCTACAGTAACAAATGTGTGCAAAGACTTGATCAAAAGCATCCTGCTCATGTAAAGAGTAACTTACTCGATGTAAATCAGCACTAAACAGTTGTCTGACTTTGAGTCTAAGTTTTCCATCCCCTTTCACTGCAGCAGAGGGAGAATTGGGACAGTTTAAAAAAAACCAAGTACATCTCAGAAGTAGAAGACGGGAAAATGGACTGACTACCATTTACACTTAAATACCACAGAGTTTGCTTAAAATTTCTGTAATAAGACATGATTTTCTTAAAAAAATTATCTCTCACTGAAAATAATCTCTTTTTTTGGCATAGGTACATGTTCAGAAAGATATAATTAAGCATTTACTTCTCTCCCTTCTAAAATCTGTTTGAGCTCTTGCTTATTCTCTTAGTATTGAACTGCCAAACTCAGGAAAAACATCATTCAGTTCATTGTGTAGAGAGTAAAACAATGGAAGAAATATAAAAATTTAGGTACAGTTCCAAAAACTCCATGTTACATCTTTCTTACCCCTGACTAGACATGCCATATAAACTTATGTAGACATAGAAATTATTGCATGTATTTCTCATGCTAATGCTTATACTTAAACATCTCTGTACATTCAACTCTTGCAAATCTAAGGTGTATATAAAATGAAGAACCAATCTAGGGCAGTAGCCTATGAGTTAAAGGTGGTCCAATAGGGAAAGTTATGTTTAGGGTATGATCTTCTTTGGTATGCACAATTTTAAAGTATTTTTTAATATAGGTCACATTTTAAGATGCTGTCCTGTAGGCAAAAGTTGTACATCTTTGGGGAATTTAACTTTTGTTTTTTTCGCTAAATGTCTCTCTGTTATGTCATTCTTCACCCAGCCTCATAGAATGACAAGCTGCTCTCTGGAAAGCAGTCAATGTGCAGCACAAAAGACTGATGTTTGACTCCTTTCTTGGACTTTCAACAGGGAATGAGAATAAAAAAGCCCTGAAAGGACACAAGAAAAAGAGGTATAATGTCATGATTTAGGTGACAGAACACTGCCTAAGGGAACCATAGTGGCTGGACACTTTAGCTGGTCACTTTAGCTAAAGGTTTTGAATGTGCACACTATTTTTTAAATGCTTGATTTGCAATATTTGTCTAATCTACCCCCTGACAATGTTTGAATCCAGTCACATGCATAAACATTGTTCATTACTTGAAGTACGAACAGCTGAAGTTTTCTTAGTGAGATCTGATTTGTTGGCTGCTTAACTGTACAAGAATTCGGAAAGTGTCATTTATAAAGGCTAAAAACATTTCAAATTTGATGTAGAATGTTGTAGTACCGAGGCCAGATTGGAAGGGAAGTAGATGTGTCCAAGCTGTTAAATTGTATTAACCCCCAAAGAAGGCTGCAGCAAACAAAATGCTCATGGTTGTGGTCCCTGACCTGTGCTATTTGACACAAGCCAAAGCCATGAGAGAAACTGTTGTGTTTTGAGTTTAAGGGACTGAATTACAGTATTTGAGGCAGTTTCCAGGCAGTTCAAGTTACTGGCATGGGTGGAGTCCCCAGTGCCTGGATTTGGACCATTATTTCCAGGAAAACAGAAGAAAAGCTGGCACCTGTCTACCTCCCATATCAAGCCCTATAAAATTTTGTACCCAAAATAGAAAACGCCAACTCTTTAAATCAAAATCAATCAGCTTTATTTGTAGCATTGCTAAACATAACTTTCTCAGATGTGAAGAAACCATTCCTGTGCAAATTTTCAATTAGGGCAACAAGCTCAACAAATGCCATTGAAGCACTCTGGAGGATACACCCAGCATACACATCTCTAAAATTGCCAATAGGACAATCAACTGAAAACAAAGTTTTAATAGACAGGGTCAGGCAAATAATAAGCTATGCTGTAATTCTGTAATTTACATTATTAGTCATTAATCGGTTATTTTTGATGATTATATCTAACAATTTTCCTAGACTAAAATTGTGAAGATAAGGTGCCTTGACACATGTCAATAATATTGTCATTTTATTACAAAAGTGAGATCTAAATTATTTACAAATCCCTCGACTTATATTGACTCACCAATAAGAAACAGACTTCAATACCAGCATCTGATATTCACCATTCTGTTGTGGTCCCTTCAGACAGATAAATTGATTAACCTTGATGGAACCCTGCATGCATTGCCTTCACTTGAAATAATAAATTAATGAATTTCATTTATGTAATTAATTCTGGTTTTTACTTCAGCTATGTCCTTAAAAGCAGATTTGACTTTTATTCTTTTACTGTTGACATGTTGACAAATATTGTATACAGGGAGTCCAGAAAAAAATGAGCCAAAATAGGGCCATTAACTGGTACTCAGTTCTTCTCCTTAAAAATTCCATTAAGTACAATGAGATTTTCATGTTACATCCATTTAACACAAAAGATGTTACATGTCTTTTCAACTGTGTCATAGTAAACAATCATACATTTGATTTTTTTTTTAATTTTAGGACTAGTACTTCCAATGTTTCTTTTTCTCATCAAGCTGATACATTTAATAAGTGTATTATTCTCATAATAATTCTTCAAAAGTCAAGACAGATCCTGGACAACATTTATTTCAATAGAAACATTCCCAGGGAAATGAAATTAAAAAACAAATTTTTAAACGAAAACAAAAGAATGCAAACAGAAACTTTCTATTTCAATTTATTTTATAATATTATTACTCATAATTTTGGTTTGTGAGTCATAATTTCTACTTTTTGCTTTTACATCTCCCAGAGTTTTTAATAAGTATCTGCTACTCTTTGGGGAAGAGTTTTTTGTAAGCTATAAGCCATGTTTATCCACAGGTCTTTCCTCTTGGCAGAGAAAGTTCAGCACACAGAAGGATCTTCTCTGAAATTGTTTTTGAACATTATCCCATTAGAAAAATATTACTAATGTTTCTTTGCTTACAGAGCTATGGGTGATATGTGGATAGATATACATGAGCATATGTTGTCTGAGCAATTAATGATGTTGTTTTCAACTGCAGCCTTAAACTATAACAGATCAACATTGCTTAGCTGTTCTCAGCAAACCTGAGAGGAGTATGCACACACATGATACATGGAGAACCTTTCAAAAGAAATATAGACTCTGATAGGTGTATAATTTTCTGTTCAAATTATTCAAGCACATCATTTTTGGGTAGTTACATGCCCCTTTCTGTCTTAATCTGCTACAGATATTAAAATTGGTGCCACCATTGTCATGTCTTTTAGTATAATTGATTTTAAATATGATATTGTCCTATTTTACCCTGTGAAATGCTGCAAAAAGGCAGTGACATCATTTAGACTCTGTCACTTCCTAAGGAACAGAATATCAACAGGTTGGGTGTGGTGGGTTACTCTGAAGAACACGCAACAAGGGAGTAATGAGAGAGAAACTCAAAGATATACTTTTGACTTAATAGTAAACACTAGAGGATGTGCCTTCACTCGTAGAGACAGCACTCCCTTAAAGTCTGGAAAGAGATCTTTGAGCTCATCTTTAAGATCTGGCTATACATCACATGAAGTAGAACTGAAAATGTGAATCTGATAGCTAACAGCACTGACTGGGCTGCACACAAAAAATTTCTTTTTAGATTTGAGAAAACTTCCCACTTAAATTCATAAGTTCTTACTGACATGAATATAAATACAGAAAAAAAAAATGCATTTCCACAAACAGAACATTTAAATACATTATTAGCTTGGTTATAACAATACTAATATTTATTAAGTGATCTTACATCATTTTTCACTCACCTTTTTCATCTTATCACAAGAGTTGAAGCACAATTTTTGATCTTTAAATTAAAAATTCCACAATAGCTAAAAGACAACTAGATAAAAAGTTGTGGAATTCTGTTATTATTTTTAATACTCTCTTTTTGGAATGCACAATCATGCTGTAAGTTTTCATCTGAGTTCTGAGGCTTCAAATATATATATATATATATATATATATATATATGAATAGTCATATAAAATGCAAAACATAAATTATCAGACTACAATCTGCAGAAAGACCTGTGATTCAAAATTTCCTAAAGTCTGTGTGATCTCCTATTGGTCTTAATTTTTCAGTAAGGTTTTATTTTTTCTCTCACATTTACACTCCTGATAGCATAATAGGAGTGTTTAGATGAGTGGTGGGTTGGAGAAGATGAACTATCAGCCCTATTTCTAAAATCTCTTCTGATTGTTTCCATCTTCATTCTGTCAAAATTGCTTAGTAAGAATAATTTAATCCCAGATGACCATGTAAAACTTATTGAAAAATTAAAAATCTCTCACAGGGACCAGTGTGTAAGTAATAATGATTTAGGCGGAAACTGAAACAGCACAAAATGACGTCCCTGAAACTCCTTAACTGAAAATCAATTTTTTTTACAAAAACATTGATTACAAAAACATTGATTACAACATTCAAGATAAATCACTTATTAAAAATTTGAAATGCTAAACATGCTAAGTATTTTGTCACATTGCTAAGGCTTTCATGGCTGAACCTGAGCTTACTGAGCAAGCCCACTCAAATCAACACTTTATTTTATTGGTTTGCAGAAAGCTAATAATTTTTTAAAGTCCAAAACTTTTACTGCTCCTATGCCTTATTACCTTGCCAGCTGAAACTTTTTTCAAAGCCCTGAATTCTCACTGAAATGGAGGGGGGATCAGAATAATCTGTGTGGATTCATTGCAATCTGTGTTTAACACCACAATGCAAAAGGAGAAACTGCAGAGCAGGAGGGAAGAGACATTGCTGAACACCAGACAAAAGAAAATATCTTGTTTCTGAGCAGCAGGAAATTATTTTATCAGCAGAAGATACCTATTCACTACAAAGTCTGGAGGTTAACACCCCACTTTCACTGTATTCCTTACCAGGACTTGTTCCTTCACCAGCAAGGTGATCATGCCTTTTCCTTCCCAACCTGTGGTGAGCTTTCATCGTACAAATGTCCATGACCTCTTGACTGTCACAGCAGGTTTAGTTTAGGCTACTCATAAATTCCATTCACGAAAAAAGGAAAAAGAAGAAAGATGCTCCATCCCTGGAAGTGTTCAAGGCCGGGTTGGATGGGGCTCTGAGCAAGCTGGTCTAGTGAAAGATGTCCCTGCCCATGGCAAGGTGGTCTGGAACTAGATTGTCTTCAGGGTCCCTTCCAATGCAAGTCATTTTGTGATACTATGAAGAAATAGAAGAAACGACCTACAAAGGATAATGGAAGTATTTATTAAGGGCTTACAAAAATTGTAAAGAAAAGAAAACAGAAAAGACACTAATTAATAACCACCAATTTATTTCTTGACATTAGAGGACATTTAATTATTTAATTACTTATACTTTCAATAGGTTCCAAATTCAAACAATGCTTAGAAGGCCTTCACTATCAGGATGTCACTTGCACAATGTTGAGTAGCAGGAGGACACTCATTTTTCTAATAACCTTAAATTTTCTTTACAGTGTTCTTGATATCCAGAGATTTGAGGGGTAAAAGTGATGTAGAGATAGAACAAAGATGTGGAATGCGCAAGAAAAGAGTCCTGACAGTGCATCTTCTGATTAACCAAAATTCTCTTTAAGCCCATAATGGCACAATCCACTAACATACATTCATACCAAGTGTTACTGAAAGTGAATTTACATTCTTAACACACAAGCTGGAATGATATAGTGAAAAAACTGAAAATCTGCACATGAGGACAGACCATGCATAATATATATGCTTTATTCATTAGGATCTAGCACATTCAACTTGTTAGAATTATTTTACAGTACTGAATGACAAAAAAAAATATAGGAAGAGTTTCATGTCTTTAAGCATTCTGTAACAGCTCCACTGTAGGCAGATCAAATATTGTCTTATTTCCCAGATCTGCAAATGACAACAGTCAAATAAAAAATGCGTCTCTAGAGAACCCTGAATGGGAAGATGTAGTAGTGCCAAAAAATAAAATAGAGTCTGGATGTCCCCTAACTTGTGGTAAATACATTTTTGATGACTCTAAGATTATATATTATGAGAGGTGCCTCCCTGACTTCATACATTGGCTGTTTGGAGGATGGGCTAAAACAGTGCTGCCAGTTTCTTTACCTGGGACAATGAGTGATGTGGATAATGCAGCCCACAGATGGTTTTAGGAATATACATTGTCCTAGCTAAACCAAGTGCAGACGTCTGGCTTGGCACTTTATCATAGCTCTGTAATGGTTTCCTTCTCATCATTCAATCTTGTAGATGAAAAATATTGGTTACAATTAGCACTATTTTCATTGCGTAACTACACTTTAAAAGTATGCTTTGTGCTTTCTCTGGAAGTTTTCATTCCTTTTTTCTCAGCTAATGTGCCCTTTCTTGAAGGGCAATACAAAGCAGAAAAGGAAAATATGACTTTGGGTCCATAAGAGCTCCTGCCATGAAGACTTGCAAAATAGATGTTTTATGCACTGAGAGAAAGCAACATAAAACTTTAAGGCTCTTTTTCATCTAAGTAAAATATGCCTATTTCTCTGTCTGCTGCTGATTTATGAATGGTAATAGTAAGAGCATTATAGTGGCAATGAAATGTCTGCGATGGCTTATTGACAGTAAACCCTCCATAGACAAAATCTAGCTTCGAGACTCAAATGTCTGTCATTGGCCACAGGAGCCAAAACTCAGGAAGAGTTGAGGTTTTCTTATGTTCAAATGGGGCCTCAGAGCTGTCATTAAGCAAACTGAGGATATGATTATTTTACAAAAAAGTTGGAGAAAAAGATGATTAGGACTTCGGGTCCAAAAGAATCAGTCTTTTTGGAAAATTTATATTCCCATGGTATGAGGCAACAGATACGGTTTGAGGGGTTTCACCAGTGAAAAGAAACAGACCACTGAGCTTTGTTCATTACCCGGAAAAGCTACTCTCCACTGTCCTTTTTGAGAGATCCTATAAACAGCATTATACTTTTGTAGCTTTGCTGCTGTTTTCATTCTCCTGCAAAACAACAGAGTGAATGCACACTGACTCATGTAACCATGACCCACTTCGAGGTCTCATCACTTCTCTTTCTCTGTATTTGTGAATGTGAAACTCTTATTTTTAGTGGTTATTTATGTCAACTGGTATACAAAATATATACAGAAGTCATACAACAGTTCTTTGTAGTTCAAACTTTTTTCCCCTACAACCAGAGAAGAACGCAAGCAGAAAATTCCAAACAAACTAAATCAGTGAATTGTGCAGTGAATTGTGCATGTCAGCTAAATAATATTTGTTGATTGAAGTAGAAGGGAATGAAAGCTCAAGAAGCAAATCTTTAACACTATTCCTTTTTGGCTGAGGAGTTACTTTTTTTTGCTCTGTCAATCCAGGTGAATTTTGTGAACAAAATACAAGTGTTTTGAGCAGCCCATGAATGCAGTCAGTTATTCCATACTTTCATGACTGAATCCCCAAAATTTAAAATCCAAAACAATGCATTTTGCAAGAGGAGGATGGATGCTGCATATATTGTATGGGTGCATTTTAATAGGAAACATCAATAAATGACAGGGAAAATAATGACTGAGAAGACTAGAAAAATGCTTAGATTAGTTTGCACAGCAATTACATCCTACTACAGCTAAAGTATCCCTTGTGCAAAAAATATCTCTGCATTTAGATGAAGTATGGAAATAGCTAGGTTCTTTTCTGCTTTACAGTGTCCTGGGTATACTACTCTGATCAATGTAAAGTGGAACCAATCTTACTCCTTTAGAAACTTCTCACCTCTGCGGCAATTTTAACTATCCAGTTAAATATCTTTTTCAGAATCTGCCTCTGTAACTTGACACCAGGAAACTAACCTTAAAAAACAGAGGAAAGTCGAAGTATGAATTGTGGTAGAAGGGAGAAAGAAGGGAACAACCTGGAAGCCCTAAGAACCAAGGAGGACTAATTCCACAGGTCCTGTTCCACAGATATTATCTTTCCTGACTTCCTACAAACCAACATATGAAAAACACATCAGTGTTGATCCATGTGGCCTCACTTGTATGCAATTCAAGAACTAAGCTTCATTTTCTTCATCATTTGACCCCTTCCCTGCCCCACAGTCACTTTCAATATTTCTGCACTCTCCTTCATCACAATCCCCAACAATTGAAGTTAAAAAACTGTTTCATGTATACTGGTAATGATTTTGAACAGCTCAAAGTACCCTATTTTTCAAAACTGCCATAGTTACAAAAAACTTGAAGCACTTGAAGCCTGCTTTGCAGCCATTTATCAGTGTTTTACAAAAGCTAATTTTTTTTTAAATGTGTGATTTTGTGATGTTTATATAGAGACAATAAGAAAATAGAGCTGCTTTTTTTTTTTTTTTGTAAAGGGAGGTGCTGTGAGTAGTTCTGCAAGCCTAAATATCTCCAAAATGTCATGTATGTCTCCTTACGAGAATGTTTCCAGGTATCTTATTTTACGTCTTTCATTAATTAATTTCATATATTTTCAGAGCATAAGCCAGGAAGCAGCATCTGCCTTGCTTAGTCAAGAAAACAAACAGTGAAGTGTTATCACAAATGGTGCTTGATGTCAGGAGGTTTCACGTTTCACGCTGAACCAAACCTCAGAGAATGCAGGAAAGGGCTGAGTTCAAATTGTCTCCAGCATTAATGGGAACAAGCTGCTCTATTTATATTCTTGAAGCAACCTGAACCAAACTGGCCCTGCAGCCACAACCTCTCACAGCGGCAAGATATGGCTGATGAGCTAACTGGGAGAATCTCCCTTCTAGGACAGATCAGTGATCCCAAGCCACACATCCCAGAGGGCTCCAAGACCTTGCCATTATCCTTTTTGACCACAGCAGGGTAGTCTGATGCCATTTGTGCACCAGATGTTTTTAGGACGTTGACTTTGGACTGGGAGAGACACTCATTTTCATTCAGTGCCAAGTCTCTATTTTCCCCCAACAATGTAAGTCCATGAAAAAATTACCTCTCCAAGATGGTGTCAGTAACTTGAGAGCGGGTACAAAAATGTGTTTGGCCCCTCAATCCTATACCCATGGGGACATTTTCAATGACTGCAGCTGAGTGACTTCATGGAATTTCTTCCTCTATTTATTTCTTCTCCTTGTTTAATTAGAAATTGCATAGCCATAACCTCTCCATAAAATTTAATGTTGTCTGGAGGTAATTGAGGTTTATGTAAATTTTTATGACATACTAATGGCTTGAATAGAACTGAAACTGAGGACTATTTCATAAAGGAAACTGAAGACTGCTAATGAAAGGTCTCTAAAGTCAGCATGGAGAGAGACAGAACTGCCTTTCACCTATATAACTCTAAGCTGAGCTAGTCTACTTTCAACCCTTGGCTATTAACAAAAAAAATAGTATATAGATATACTTTCCCATACAATTCCTGAGCTGAACTAGTGGTACGAGGAAAGACTTCAATATATTAATTTTCTTCAACATTCTGAACCTTTTCTATCACAATATGCTCAGACCATTTGGAATTTTAATGTCTGGAAATAATGCCTTTTAAAAGTGCCAAAGAATTTTGGGGAATTAATTCCTATTAGAGAAGGTGAGAATACAGTACCCTTGGGAAAGATAACATATAACAGTCCTTCGCCTTTGGGTTCATCTCTTCATAAGAAACCCATCGGATCACCATCTTAACATTTTATTACACCGTAACTAGTCACAGAAATTCTTATTTCTATGTTTTATATTGCTACTGAACTGAGCAAGGATCAAAAGCAATCACTTTTAAAGGCATTGCAGTCATTTCACTCCCACAATATTTTATCTCCCCTGCTTTCTCTTTCTCCTTTCTTCTTCCATTAAAATGTTGTTATTGTTTGGCTTCAAAGTCGTTGGGTTTCAACTAAGTAAAACCATGTCTTTCATCACAGAGAACTATTCTCTTCAATGACCTGAGGATTTTCATGATGATTTATCCTTCAGAAGAGGGGGAGAGGAAGGAAATGGTATTTGTCTAGATTTATAAATGCGATGATTCAGTATTCTGGACACTCTTAAAACAAATCTCAACAGAAAAACTAACTTGCTTTTGATTTCAACAAACTTTGTCTAAAGCTCTGCATGAGCAACAAATATGCAGTGTGTATTTCATTCTTTTCAAATCCAAGTCTCACTGGACTCAAGAACCTTTCTGCCTCTCCTTAGGATAACTTCCATAAGGAAGGAAAAGTTTTCACTTTTGAACTTCAAATATTTAGTTTACTTGTCCACACAATTTCTCAGTAGCCTCCAGTACTTGAGGAGAGTTGATTGTGCTGGCACTGACCCCAAGAAGGAAGATTTGGCAGCTGCTAGAGCACTTAGGAACTACAGAGGTAAGATAAGAATATTTGAGGAGTAATAGTAGTTTTGCAAACTAGCTAAATTTTTCCTTCTACTAGAAAAATTCCCTTTGAAGCTGGAAGCCATGTGTATTCATTCATAAGATGGAATGGGAAGAAAATGCTTTGAGTTTCCCAGAGACCTCTGCATCAATAACTGAAAATTTGCACTGAAATTGCAATAGAGCTCTATGCTTCAGATCAGAGAATTCCCATGTGGTATTAAAAACCCATCAAGAGAGAATTTTCTGTCTCCATAGTTAAGCTATTTCCACTCTAATACCTGGCAAGGCATGGAAAATTTACACACATAATTTATTTGCAAATGCATGCAGCCAGAGGAAATGTCAACATTTTATTACAGAAAAATCCTATTAATAATATAGGTAAGCAAGATATTTGAAATCCAGAAAACTAGCAGCAGGTAAGAGCTTTAGGATTTTTGTATGTGTGTGCAGGACTCATCTATATAAAAAATATTAATTTTGTTATTATAAATTATAACTTATATAGAAAGAGATGGAGTTTCAGGAGTGCATTTTTCCTGTGGTGTTTACAGATTTTTTTTTTTCAAAAGCCCTAGAGAAATTTGGTTTACAAAATGTTTGTTTCTGTTTAAGAATTCTCACAGTAAAGAAAGAAAGGTATGTCTCATACCTGCCAATATGAAGAGAAATTAAACTAATACTTCAATAAAAGTGCTAGATTCCACTGAAAGAGTTTCAGTGAAAATACTTATTTTCATTTTTACATTAGTCAAGGAGTAAGTTTTTTTTACATTACTGAAATAAGCATAAGCATTTCCTAGTTTCCTGATTAAAAATATGTTTCAGTAATGAAATGAGGCAAATGAGTCCTTAGGATGCCAGTACCTCAAGGATTTGGTTTTTTTCTTTTCAAACTACACATGCACAGGCTTTTCAACTTCTTTTGAATTTGAAAAGAAAAGCTTAAACCAAAGAGGCAAGACACAGTAGCAATGACATCTTACTACTTCAAATTATTAAGGCTGTTAAGACCTTTTCCTTTAGGATGGAATGTTCTTATGTGGCAGAATTTTGCCGTTAATTCAGGTGGAAGAACAAGTACAGCTGTTTGATCCCATGCCTTTGAAAAGTGCTTCACTGCTTCTGCTCCTAACAAATCCCACTGACCCACACACAGGGCTGTAGGCAATAAATCCCTCAGCGGAGGTAGCTGGCTGACTGCTCAGAAATCAGCACCTTGTTGAGTTTATTCAAGGGGCTTTTCTTTGCTCGGCTGTCATGACATTGCTACTGACTGCTAACCTGAATGTCACAAGAAGAGTTATGCTGTAAGGTTATTTCAGAGCTATATTCTGACATGTTGCTAAGTTATTTCAGAGCTATGCTCTGACAAGTTGCTGTTATATTTCTGCAAAGTTTAGCCGAATTTGCTTAACATAGGTATCTGAGCTGTTTGGGTATCTTTGTCATCTTTCTAAATTAGAGTTGGCACGGTACTACATGCAGTTAATAAGGTCTGTTTAAGGCCAGCTTGGCTACAGACATGAATTTTTCCTGCTAAGGATTCCAGAGTACCTATACCATCTTAAATATACAGGCTTTTGGGAAAGAGGGTGTTTATTTAGTGGCAATTTTGGGTGGGGGTGAGTGGGGGTGTTTCAAGTGTTGAGTATTTTGTAGTTCTGGACAACATCTTCTCCATGGTATAACTGAGGCATAGGGATTATGAGGTCTGCAGAATGTTCTGTCTATGAACATGATAGAAGTTTTCTTTGTTGTAATACTTTGCAATTGAAAATATTTTTTTCTTTCTTGTTTAAATCATAAACTACCTCCCTAAGCTGTTTCTAATTCTAAGCTTTCTGATTTTTACTAGCTGAACCAAGTTTGTTCAATAGATTTTCTGTGATACAAAGTATGCTTTATGAAATAGAGTAGTACTCTTTTTAAAGTTTGTCTGGATCAAAGCTAGAGGCTTGCTGATAGTGACAGGTTAGCTAAATCTGCAGAGATAATAACGCAGAGTGATATAAATTACAGTACGGTATAAATTATAGCATTTTTATCTGTCTATGGCCTTTACTGTACCATTGGTTTGCTACAGGTTGGTCAAGAGTTTTCATACATATTTTACAATAATTAAAATTCAATCGAATAATATTTGCAATGCTAGAATAAAAATCTTTAATTAAAAAGTAATACTTTGTTTTATTAAATAATTTAGACAATTCCTTGCTTTTTTTCCTTGCTGACTCCCACATTATGGACAGGTGTTACATCATTAGTTTTCATCCAGCAAAATTACAAGACCAAGTTTGAGTTTTACATTCTTGGCTTTTAGCACTGCAGTAAGCATTTAAAAATTTGAAGACTATACCTCATGTAAGAATAACTGACCAAAAAATATTTATAAAAGAGTCTACTCCAGGGGTATGTGAACAGATCATTCCATCAAATCTTCATGTATACAGCCGCATGGTGGACTTAACTAACACCTCCAGTGTTGTTTCTAAAGCTCTGTCAATTCTTTTCAATCTGGTGACATAACCAAAACTTTCAATTTTGTTTCCAAATTTTGCTGGTCTAGTTGACTCTAGTATTAATTGTCATTTTCTCCATGGTTATCTATTCAAAGCAGAACTATTTGCCTCCAAATTTGTTCTGTGTGAACAGAAATCTAGAGGATTTCAGATCACCCACAACAATTAGCTGCTCAGAATTATCAGAGAAAAATAAAAGTGCATGCCCTGAAACTTGCAAGGTTATCTGCAGGAGCCTCAGAACACAGTTACTAGAAATCTCTGAAAGAGGCCTGTACACAAGAAAAGAGAAAGCAAATGCAGTTTAAAAGCTGTCAGAAGAGGTTCTCTGAAGCCTTTATGGAAGCTGACAGTGTAATAACATCCCCTGCCTCTCGGTGACGATGGAGTGGATTGGCCTTTTTACAGAATAATGCAATGCATGCTAAAAAGGTACAAGTTTACAGCTCAACTAGAAAAACATGAGCTGCATAGTTGCTCAATAGGTGACAATCTGTAAGATGCATAGGGACAGATGACATTCTCTATTCATAGCTTCTGTTAAAAAACAGAGCTTATTTCTGCTTCTACAATAAAAGAACTGAAGCACTTCCATGTAACCATGCTGAGAAGTACTCTCTGCAGCAGAATTTCCCAGAGCCCATCAAATGGGCGAAAAGGTGGAAGGCTCACAACGGACAGTTGACAACACAGAAGTCAGTTTAGATGCAAGGCAGAGCAGGATCTGTGAAGATTTTGGGAGCAGGAGGAAGAGCAGACTGTGCAATGACAAAGAAGCAAGGGCTGTGATGGCACTCTAGCTGAGGTTGCTGAGTTATCTGGTGCATCTCAGCCTTTCTCCTGGAAGAGAAATTAGGTGATGTGTGTGATTATGGGCTTGCTTTAGAGTACATGGAGGAATCATGGGATGTTTCCTTGACCTTGATATCTGGATAAAGAGGCCATTTGGCGATCTCTTGCTGAGAATGTGGTTTAGATGCTGAATGAGAAGAGATATACAAAAATACCTGTTGATAATAATAACAGCAAAGATAGCTGTTGATAATTTTTTAATCTCTGTTGTTAGCAATATTCAAACATCTTAAACAATGCTCTAGAAATCCAAGATGACAGCCTGATGAAGTTCATAATTCTCGTAGTCTGGTAAGTCTTGCATAAAAAAACTATGAATTTACAGGAAAAAAAATAAGTAGGAATGTATCAACATAAATTACAGATTATGTGTCAATGCATGCTGTAAATCCCCTTCATTAGCACATTGTTTAGGTATTCTGGCCAAGAGCTTAACAGAATACAAAGAGATAAATTAATTAGAAACCCATAAAATTATATTAGACAACACTTTGTTTCCAGTCAAAAGATGATATATATGGATGATGTGTTTGTTTCCAGAAATCAGTTGTATTGTTGGTTTTGGAGAGGAATATCAGATTCCAATGTATGATTCCAAATTCCCTGGAGGGAAGAGTTTCTCCAAAGAATTGTTTAATACTCTGTCTCAATTAAGTGCAATGAAAATACATTGACAAATCTTACAATATGAAACTCAAAGCAAACTATTTTGGTACAAAAGTCTTAACTATCATGTCAGGTGTTACCTGGAGATATTTTATATTTTCACAAAAGAATTTTGCAGCATGCACCTTGTTGCTTTAGAGTCAATGATTTTTTGACGAGCACTTGAGTGCATAGATACAAAATGGCACAGTGGCATTTTAAAGACTTTTGCATACATTTGCATGTCCTACTTTCTGCTGCATAGGTAAAATTATAGGAGTCCATAATAAACAATAAGATAGAAAGAACAGTGGTCAGAATACCGAATAGCCTTACAATGCTACAAAGTAATGTTGGTTTGGTTTTTTTAATTTATTTTATGTTTTGTGTATTTCAGGGAAAACAGGACTTTTTTTTAGTTGAAGTTTGTGTGTCCTTGGCAACTACTTGCTATTTGTTGGGGTTTTTTTTACTTTTGAGACTACCATGAAAAATGAACTACCTTGGGCAGGAGGCAGGGGAAAAAAAGGTCAGTAAAACAAAGTTATATTGTGCACTCAGTATCAAAGACAACAAAAGTGTTCAAGCATCATGGGATTTTAATTTGCTCATTAAACCAAAGCATCAAAAGAAACCATTTTAGAGTTCTTTTTCATGGTGTTTATGAAGAAGAAATTTTATTTGTGAGGAAAGTTATTTATTTTTCTAAATAGGAGTTTTTACTGGTCTGTATGAAGAGTGCAAGCAGTATGCTCCTCGCTCGGGAACTATCTGTTTATGCACAATAGAAATGTGTGCAGCAGATCTGCAGTCATGGAAACTGCATGTGTCAGTCTGGGATGAAATTGTGCATTTTATGTGGGGATGGGTGAATTTGGCATTCAAATGACGAACAGAAGACTTTATCGATGGCACAGCATGTATTGTTGCAAAGCATTCACCTTGGTTCCTTGTTATAATTGCTTTGTTGGCACAAAGTAATTGCTTTTCATTTTGAACTTTCTAGAAAATATTTAGTGTGTTACCAGACAAATGAGACTGGTAGTACTTTTCCTACATTTTTTTTTCCACAGTGTTGTAACAATTCTCATAGGCTGGTATTGCAAGGAGCATTGTACTTGCAGAAGAAAGGTTGAACTAATAAAACAAGGCATTCAGCAAGGATTTGAAAGGGCGGAAGTAAAGCATAAATCTGAATTTGGCAAAAGTGCAGTGCTAACTTGGACAATAAAAGAACACATGGATATCTTCCAGGCCCCACAGAGATGGAAACATTGTGTTCTAAACCAATTGCCACTTTCTCAAAATAGCACCTGATGTTGTCAGTGGGAATCAAGAGGCAGAGACTGTGTTCCTCAACTGCAGACTGTTAAATTTTCTGGGTGAGAAGAATAGGAGCTGTCATAGGTTTGCGGAGACACTGACTTTGGGCAACTTGGCCAGGTATCTTCCATTCATGGGGTCATGCCTGTCTCTAGAAAAGTAGGGGGAAGAGGAAAGTGAGCATTGGAAAACTTCTCCAGAGAACTGCACTTCATTCAGTCAGGTCTGTCTTTTTCAGAAGAAATCTGGTATGGAACAAATACCAAGTACTTCCTGATTTTCTTCTTTCCATTTAATATGAAAGAAAAAAAATATTGAGGAAGCTTGAGAATTTCAAATGGTTTTGAGTGCATGGCTTTAATTTTTATTTTTTTTTTCTATCTGTGCAAGACTAAAACTTAATGGCTCAAACAATCAGCTATTTGGAAAAGCAATGTGTGCTTTGCTGATGATGAGCATGGTAACAGCCCAGGTGCAGAGGGTGCACACCCACCACCAAAGGCTACAAGCTGGCCTTTGAGCCCCACAAAGGAAAAGGCTCACAAGAACCAGATCCTCCTAGGTAAGGTAATGCTTTTTATAATGCCAATGTCTCCCTTACACAACCTTGAACAAAAAAAATTTTATGCTCAGGTGTAAAACTCCTCCACCTCCCCCTCCAGGAAGTACCAAGACATTCAAACATAGGCCTAAAGATATTCATCCCTTATGATGGAGCATAACTGGTTGAACTACACTGATGTGAGAGGCACCTGTCATGTCTTAGAATGTGTCATCAGCCATCAAAGACCCCTAAAATGACCTCAGACTTATTTCTGGAAGGACAAGGCATGATCCACAGTGTTGCATCAGACAGTGTAAGACTTCTCAGCCCCCCTTCCCACCCCCATGAGAGCTACCTGGGCGTTCCCAGTTGAATCTAAACATACATTAATCTGTTGAACTGTATATTCCATGGGCTTCTTCCACCTCCTGACAGATCAAGACTGCAGCCATCTCTTTGACCAATGCACATTGAAATTGCAGCCAACAAGTCTCATTGCTGGATCCACAGTTGTTCATGCCATTGTACTGTTATCCTTTCTTTTCCATTCTTTGTTTTCCCTATATATTTTCTGATTTTATGCTTTTATATGGCTATATTTCTATGGATAATAACAAAAAGGCTACATATCCCCTTTTCATTGCAACCAAGTTGTTCTGAAATAAACCTGCCATGTACATATGTATAAACACCAATCATTTAGTGTCATTTCACTCTAATCTGTCCCAAAGGATCTATTACTAACAAGAACTTTGGTTACCCTGCCATCAGGGGCAGGTCATAAGACCATCTCTTTTTCTGGAAGTAGTTTCTTTTCCTATTTTTTTTTTTCGTTTCACCCTGAAAAGCACTATAACAGCACAGGCGCTTCATCACACTTCATAATATTACTTTAGTGTTGACACTTTAGCATAGTCCAGAGCCTGTGCTTTCACAGAGGAAGTATAGGCATAGAACTAACCTCCAGAGCAGTTGATCTCTCAGCAGGACAAATTAGAAGTTGAAAAGGTTGCTACACTTAATCATCAATAGAAATTGAGCTAATTTTCATTGAGAAAGAAGACTAAACCCTGACAGTGGTCCAAGTCCATGAAATACTGCTCCAAAAAGCACTACATGGAGCAGATTATTATAAATAGTTATTGTTGACACCTTTTAGGCGCAATATTCCTGAGGTTTGAAGGTTTAGGAGCAGGAGCACATTGCTCACACCTCAGCTGCTCATGAGTTCTCTGGAGAAGGAGCACTCTTTCAGATTCACCAGTGAAGAAAAGGAACTGAATGGCTTATAACCCTGTTTTCTTAGAATACCAGTGAGGCTTGAATGCTGTACCCTGTGCTGGATGATGAGCCAAAGTCCTGTATTTAATGTCACTGAAGTCACTATTGCAATCTTGGCAATAAACAGAGAGCAGCTCCAAGAGTACCTTTCACACCAAGGATTCGTTAGGAGGGGTGTTAGAAGAAGAATCTTCATCTGGTTATCTCACAATGATTTGCTTTGAATTATTTTTATAGAATCACAAATAATTGAAAATGCAATTGACATGCAATAGAAATTTGATAGAAAATGCAATAGACATGAGTCATTTCAAGACTCTGTGGATAACATTACCTTTTGAGTAACATTTTCATCAGTTTCATTCCTGATGAAGTGTTTCTTTGAAAACTTTAATACCTTATTTCCTCAAGTAGGGCCTATGTCTAGGTGTGCTGGTTTGGGCAGGGGCAGACCTAACTTTCTTCCCAGTGCCTAGTATGGGGCCACGTTTTGTATTTGTGCTGATAACTGTGCTCTTATTGCTGAGCAGCACTTGCACAGAGCCAAAGCCTTTTCTGCTTTTCATACTGCCATACTGACTCCCATGGATGTGTATGGGAAATTTGAGAAGAGGTAGCTGGGACAGTTGATCTTAGCTGGCCAAAGGGATATTTTACATCACATGGTGTCAAGCTCAATGTAGAAAGAGAGGGGAAGAAAGGTGTCAAGCTCAATGTAAAAAGAGAGGGGAAGAAGGGGGAAACATTTGAAGTGATAGCATTTGTCTTCCCAACTCACCATTACGTGGTTTGGTTTTTGTCCATAGAATATGCTTAGTTGGAAGGGACTCATCAGGAACCAAGTCCAACTCCTGGCCCTGTGCAGGACACTCCAAGATTCACCATAACGTGCCTAAGAGCTTTGTCCAAGCACTTCTTTAATTCTGTCAGGGTTTGTGCTGTGACCACTTCCCTTGGGAGCCTGTTCCAGTGCCCAATCACCCTCTGGGTGAAAAACCTTTTCCTGTTATCTAAACTATTTCTCCCCTGACTCAGCTTCATGCTGTTTCCTCGAGTCCTGTCACTGGTCGCAAGTGTAAAGAGATCAGTAACTTCCCCTCCACTTTCCCTTGTGAGGATATTTAAGACCACAATGACATCTCCCCTTAGCCTCCTGCAGGCTAAACAGACCACATGACTTCAAATGTCACAAGGCTTTCCCTCCAGACCCTTCACCATCCACATGACTCTCCTTTGGATGCCCTCTAATAGCTTAATGTCTTTTTTACACTGTGACACCCTAAACTGCACACAGTTTTCAAGATAAGGCTGCACCAGTACAGAGCAGGACAGTCTCCTCCCTTGCCCATCTGGTGATGCTGTGCCTGATGCCCCCCAGGACATGGTTGGCCCTTGTTGTGGTTTGACACAACTGAGCGTCAAGCATCTAAAATATCAATTATTTTATAAGGAAATCAAAATAAGAAAATATTGAGGAAAACTAGATGGCTGCGAGGCAAAAAACAGGTTCACACTTAAACAGTTGCAGTACTAAGAGAAAAAAAAAGTTTATTACTAACAGAATTAAAAGTTAAAAGATATAAAACACACACACACCTTCCCCCCCGCTCCCTTCTTCTCAGCGCTTTACTCTTCTTTTTTAACTAGCACAAAAGATAACACAACATAGGATTCTAGTCACGGTTACAGTTCTAAAAAAAAAGCCTCTTATGCTTAAGGAAAGAAGGGTTTCTTCTTCTTGCTTCACATGGTTTCTCAAGCTGCCCCCAACAACAGACCCGCCTGGAAAGAAACAATCTGCTGTGGTGTAATACATCGCTTCTATGAAAAAATATCAGTTTTTTCACACTGCCACACCTGGGCCATCACATGGGGTTATCAACCTTTTAAGGATAGGTCACTTTGGCCTGAACACAAAGGCTTTTTCTGCTACAAATCCTTAAAAGCTACTCACTGCTTCTATACATCCTGGCACAGGCACTCTCTCTTCACAAACTTCAAGGGCCACAGGTAAGCCTTCCATCCCCTCATGCACTTCAAATGGATTGAAGAGACAAACAGTTTGAGATATTACAGTTTCTTACCACCACATGCAAGAAGTATTTTTAAGCTCCGCGCGAGGAACGCAGCACCGCCCCTTTTCTCCGCCGCCATTCCAGCTCCGTCTCACATGGCTCACTCTCTCTGACTCTGAAACCTCTATGTTCAAAAACAGTCTTATGCAGGCTTTATGGTGAAGAAAACCTCGCTCTTTTTGTGCTGCTGGCTGCGTGGTGGTTCAGCTCGAAGTGTGCTGGCTGTAGAAAGGAGGCTCCGGCCGGCTCCTGCCGGCTCCATGTGGAGAGCGGGGGTGGGGGGGAAGGTGAAAGAACCTGCCAGTCCCAAAAGCCGCTCTGGAAAGATCCATGGCTGGGTCCGGATGTCTGGCAGTCTATGGCTGGGTTTAGCAGTCCATGGCTGGGTTTAGCTGCCTGGGCTCTGGGATGGCTCCTTCCCCAGCAGCCTGGGGTCCGTGCTGAGGCACCATGAAGAGGAGGAGGGGGCCGGGGCTTTGGCCTGGCCCGGCCCGACCCGGCCCGGCGGGGCCCGGAGGGTCCGAGGCCGCCCCACCTGCCTCAGGCGGGCTGGAACAAGAGAAACTCCTGCCTTTCTGTGCGGCTTAAATGAGCAAATTTTCGAGAAGCGCCATTGGTTTAAAAATCTGTCTATCAACTCAGATTCAACCCACTACAGCTCTCCTGGCTGCCAGGGCACTGCTGACTCATGTTCAACCTGTCATTCCCTCTTCTATACTCACAAACAGGGTTGCCCCATCCCAGGTGCAGAATCTGGCACTCAGCCTTGTTAAATTTATTCTGGTTGGTGACTGCCCATCTCTCTAATTTGTCCAGGTCTCTCTGCAGGGCCTCTCTGCCCTTGAGGGAGTCAACAGTGCTTCCCAAATTAGCATCATCATCAACTTACTTAGTATTCCTTTGAGTCCTACATCCAAGTTGTTAATGAAGATGTCGAAGAGCAGTGGGCTGAGGATGGGGCCCTGTGGAACCCCACGAATGACCAGACACCAACCTGATGTCACCCCACTCACCATAACTCTCTGTGCCCATGAGCCAGTTGCTCACCCATCGCGTAACGCGGTTGTTCCGCTCTGGGATGGATGTTCTGTCCAGGAGGACTCTGTGAGACACAGCAGCGATGCTTTGCTCAAGTCCAAAAAGATTGTATCTACTGGCTTTCCTGGATAGGTAGGTGGGTTACCCGGTCGTAGAAGGAAATCAGGTCGGACAAGCAGAACTTTCTCCTGCTGTGCTGTGCTGGCTGTGATGGAATCTTGCTTTCCTGGAGATGGCTGAACACCTGATTACCCATGGGAAGCAGTGAGTGAACTCCTAGCCTTTCTTTGTTTTGTGTGCATGGCTTTTGCTTTACTTACTAAACTGTCTTTAACTCAACCCACAGTTTTCTCACTTTTCTGATTCTCTCTGATACCACTAGTAATGCAGTGAGCAAGCTGGCTGCATGGTGCTTAGTCACTGTCTGGGGTTAACCACACAGCACTAGGTTTTAGATAGGTTATAGCTACATGCCTGGATAAAGTTGTGATTACTACATGTGTCAGTAGAAAAAATGAAGTATTTAAATTCAGCTGGCCCAGTGACAACAGTAGTAATGATTGCTTTAGCTCACTGCAGCATCCAGAGTGTGTTTCTGAAGTTCATGTAATTTGTGACCCAGACATGCTTTTGCACACATGAAAGCTGATGTCACTGTACAATCACCATTACTGCTGTATATCCCTATGTTATACTGGGATTTCATTTTATGATTCACAGCACAAATGACACCAAAGTGGTCAGACCATGTTCTACGACATGCTCTGTCCCTGCTCCTGTATATTGGCATGCGTTTATAGGTGGGAGATGACTCAGAAACAAAGCCTTTAATAAGTCAGGCTAAATGCCTAGCTCTATTATTCTAGGATGACCCTTCCATTTAGCTGTAAAATGTCTGAAAGAAGGTGGCTATATTGATTGTACTAAGAAAAGCAATAGTGGTTTTGGGGTTGCAAAATGGGATATCTGCTACATAAATGTTGCTAATCAAGGACTGTTTGGTAGCATGTTTACACAATTTAAGTGCTAATATATAACTTAAGTAGGGATAATTTGTCTAAGAATCTTATCTATTTCTTTCACAGAGCATTAGCAAGCAATCATTGCAGCCTCACCAAACACAGCACTATTTATTCTGTCTTTCTCAAGATGTGTAAAATCACTCCAAATCATGTCTTCTCTTTACCTGAATTAATAATAATTGCTTAGATTTGTGAGAATAAAGTTCAAGAAATTTACAGGCCTCATTTCTCTTGTAGGATAACTTTTAAAAAAATTAATATCTAGTCACTTATTTATGTTGATGGATATTATACTCAGAATTTCATATTCAGTCAAGAAACTGAAAACAGATACACTACACAATAAATGGGATGATACCAAACTAAAATACAGTCAGTTTAAGAAAATTACCCTTAAGTATTTTGAAGGGCTGTATTTTTGAATACTAGTGCCAATTTTTCTAGCATTATTATTTGTTATTATGTGCTTTTGGGGCATTTCTTTGTTTTAAATGTTCTCCTCTCTCCTGAAGCTTTGTGAAAAACTCTAGCAAACAAGGCAGAATATTGACTGACAGATCACATATTTAAGAGAGAAATTGATGGCATTAGATTGTTCAGTCGATTGCATAAGTGAACAAAGTGAAATAATACACCGGTAATGTTATGAGTGGTGTGGAATGGAGGAGAAAAATATATTTCAGACAAAAATTATGATTGTTAAGTTGATGGCTCATGAGTGGCATGGTTTTTTTCGGCTTTGAAAGAATATTATTTCAATACTTTACCAGGAAGAAAGGAGAATTGTAATTATTAAAAAGTTAAGCAGTAGGAGCTAATCTTGTATTTCAAAGTGAACAGATATACTGAGGGTTTTCTTGAATGCATGGAAAGTAAATTACAGTACTGAATTATATATATTAATTTGATTTCTTTATTTTTATATTCATGGTATTTATTCCTTTCATTCTTTCCTTGTATTTTCTTGGTTTCTGCTTATGCTTTTTCTTTAGTTTTTTTTCTTCCAATGCTCCTTGGTCTATACTTAGTTTTGTCATTTAAGCCATGGTATTCTTCTTCGAAGCATGTTGCTTTGGGACATATTAGAACAGGGATATAGATCTGAGCTTCACTGTCAACTGTTAACCTACTGTCATCTAAAAAGAATGAATGTAATTTAACATGTCTAGTTAAAGTGTATTCTAAAATTGGATCTTTTTTCACAACTGTTCTTTATTCCATTGTCTGTGAAAAAAAGGTAAATCTTCCTTCCAAGATGCCCCTTATTTTGATCTCAGCATAGATCAAATTAAGTACATGCAAGCAAGTTTATGAGCTTTCTACACTTTTGGTTTTTATGCTTTTTCCTTTATATCATTCCAAAAGCCACTAAAAGAGTACATTTTTTGAGCAAGAGCAAAATGTACTATATTCCAACTAAACTTCAGAACACTGGGTGATCACCACGCCACAGTGAAGGTTAAATGATCAATCATTATTGAAACATAAGGATGCTCCCATTGTTTAATTTTCTCATTAAGGGAGCTGTTCAGCAGTGAAAAACCCCAGACCGCTCATGATTATGAACCCTCTAAATGTTGTTCATAAGCATAATTAAAAAGCAGACATTTAACATATCCTATATATCTCTACATCCACCGAGAAGAAAATTCCTTCCTTTAAAAGGGTTCTTCTCATAACCTTGAACTGATACAAACTATTCCTTAGAATCCCATGATGAATCTCTGAGTTGGACTACACATATCACAGGAGAAAAAATTCTGTACAATTCAGGCCTTCTGATATAATTTAAGCAGAGAAACAATTTTGAACCCCTACTTGAACCTTGATTATTTCATGTGTTGCCAAACGACTTTTGTAGCTTGTATCTATACGTTTTATGTGACATAGACTACAAAGACATAGACTACAAAGTCAATCCAGAGTTATCAATCTCCATGTCTGAACAAGTGTTAAACTTTGAGAGAGTTTTAAACTAGATTTAAAGGGAGACATGTCCAGGCTCAAGAGAGATACAGTGTGGGAAGGGGAAAACTACAGCAGCCACCAAGAAGCAAAAGGAGTCCTAAGAGGAGATACCTCCAGCAAGTAAAAGCATCCAAAAATGTAATCATAAGATGGGACTGTGGGATGTCCCTTTGCACCCCCACTGGGATATTGACACAATCAAATATGTCTGGAAAGTTCCTGTACACAAATGCATGCTGTCAGGGGGGAAAGGAAGAACTGGAGATCTGCATATAGTCATGGGGCTTTGATCTCATTGTGATTACGGAGGCACAGTGGGATAGCTCACATGACTGGAATGGATCATGACGAGCTACATGCTGTTTAGGAGACACAGACCAAGTGGTGGAGTTGACAGACTCCCAGTAGTGGAGTTGCCTTCTACATGAAGTAACACTTGGAATTTATTGAGCTCTCTTTTGGGGTGGGTGACAACTGTAGTGTCATATAACTTTTAGGTTAGGATAAAAGGGCAGACTAGTAAGGGTGACACTGTTGTGGGCGTTTGCTACAGGCTGCCTGACCAGGAAGAGGAGGTGGATGAAGCCTTCTACAGACAACTGAAGCAGCCTCAAAGATGCAGGCACTGATTTGTGGCACTTTAACTACCCTGACATCTGCTGGAAAGTTACACAGCAAAGCCCAAACAGGCCAGGAAGTCCCTGGAAAGCACAGATGACAACTTCCTGTCTCAAGTAGTGGAGGATCCCAGAAGGAATTATGTGCTCCTCAACTTTATACTAACAAACTAGGAAAGCCTTATTGGAGATGCAGCCTTGGCTGCAGTGACCATGAGATTGTGGAGTTCAGTATTGGGTGAGGAAGAAGCGGAGCAGAAAACAACATTACAGCCATTGACTCCAGGAGAGCTATCTTTAGTCTCTTTAGGGATCTTGGAAGAATCACATGGAAACAAGTCCTGCAAGGAAGAGAGGTCCAAGAAACCTTGTTGATATCCAAGGATCACTTCCTCTAGGCTCGAGAATGATGCATCGCAATCAGCAAGAACTTAGGCAAAGGGGGTGGCAAGAGACCTGCATGGATGAATAAAGAATGCCTGTCATTACTCAAGCATAAGCAGGAAATACATAGGAGATGGAAGCAGGTTCAGACCACTTGGATTGAATATAGAGATATTGTCAGAATAAGTAGAAATGAGAGAAGGCCAAGGCCCATCTGGAATTAAATCTAGCCAAGGATGTCAAGGAAAACAAGACAGACTTCTTCAAATACATCAGTAACAAAAGGAGTATTAAGGATAATGTGGGTCTGTTACTAGATGGATAGGGGACCCTGGTATCAGAGCATGCAGAGAAGACAGAGTTACTGAATTCCTTCCTTACATTGGCCTTCACTGACCCAGGAGACCAGGGTAAAAGAATGTCAGAAGGAAAACTTTCCCTTGGTCAAGCAGGATTGGGTTAGAAAATACACAGGCAAGCCTGACATCCACAAGTCCAAGGGGACCTGATGAGATGCACGCACAAGTGCTGAGAGATTCCTCGCAGACACCACAGATAGGCTGCTCATAGTCATCTTTGAAAGGTTGTGGAGATCCAGAGACAGGTCTGAGAACTGGAAGAAAGCAAATGTCAAAAAGGACGTCAAAAAGGGCGAGAAGGAGGATCCAGGGATCTACTGTCCAGTCAGCCTCACCTCAATCCCTGGAAAGGTGATGGAGTGTCTTGTTCTGAAGGCCTTCTCTATCCACATGGGTGACAAGAAGGTGATTGGGAATAGTCATCATGGATTCACTAAAGGTAAGTCATGCTTTNAGCAAAAGTATTCTGAAGAGAGCTATGGGTTTGGGCTGGCTTCCACCCATGTATTCCTTACCAGTGACTGGCGATGGCCAGTACAGTTGTTGTATTTTGCCAGGTATAAGTTAGATTTGTACTGTGCTTTCATTATATTTTGTATCATTTTGCTGATTTGGAAATATCATGTAATATCACCTATTTTCAAATAAGTAAATATGATATTAAACATTACACTGTCCATGTATGAAACATCTAAAAGAAGCCGGTTGGAGAGTACTGGACTGTGACAACAGTGTATACTTTCTTAAGGAAATGGTTTCCATCTTCTAAAACCTCAAACAGAAATAGTCAAACTAATCAGAAATGCAGAAGGAATAAGGTTGTCTAAGAAAACATTGGTGAAAAAATCATCAAAATACTTTCTTCTCAGTTTTCTCATACAATCAAGAGCAAGCAGAGTAACTTAGACAAAACAGATTAGCTGTTGCTAGCATGCTGAATATTCATAAGCAATTTGGTAGGAGCATGCTCCTGGTCTGTTTGCAAGCCCCATCTACTTTTGACACACAGGCCTTGTGAATTCAGGACTCTTATCTGCCCACATTCCCACAAAACCAATGCTCATCTGAAGACCACTGTAAATTCCACATACAAGTCATAGTGTGCTGCTAAATGCAGGTGTATCTGTTCTTTCTTCCTACTCATTGGCATTAAAACTTCACACAACACAAGAAAAGAGAGTGTCAAGAAGTCATCCTTGATCTTTAACTGACCTTCACATCTGTACTTTCCAAGACAGAAGAAAACAACTCTTCACTCAGGTTCTCTTCCATTTCAGCGAGTGCACAGCCACAGCAGTCAGCCAAAGCACACTGATAGTATGTAATACAGAAGGTCTACTCTAAATACAGTTTCTTGTTGAAAAAGAGGGTCGAGATTTCCTCTAGAGACAGTTCCAGGAGTATTACAGTGTGTTTTTTTCACCTTTTAGAACCACAGATTAGAATAGCTCTGTCTAAAGTCTTGCACTCTGGGTCTAAAAGCAGACATTCAAGTGGGAGCAGACACTTTACATAAGGCATTTAGGATTCATCTTTTCTTCGTATTATAATATTCCCATGATCCAGAAATGCAAAAGTGATCTTCTCTGTGACATAATTGTTAACATGGGGACTCTTATTTATTTTCTCAGCTACAATGCATGTAAAGCAAATAGAGCATAGCAATACCATTACACACACTCCTGCACTCACTTTAGAGACAATCAATATCCATTATCAAATTCTCAACAGGAGAGAAAAGCTGTGAAATTGCCCATAAAATAAATTTACAAAGTCATCCCAATATCTTCTATGTTCTGTTTGAAAAATGATACATAAATAATTATTTCAAAGGTACTTTCAATTCATTATCATACCAAAGCTAATTTGTGGCAGTAGTGATGGTAACTACTCCATCCTGTTTTTCACAGACATGAGGAAAATAAGTTGGATTCTTGTTTCAGTGAAAGACCTTTTTTGTAACTGGTTCTGTCCTTTGGATCAGGGTAATTCTCTTTTACTTGCTTCTCAAGCTCCGACTTAGACTGTAACAGTATCTTTTATTCAAATAAAGGTCATGTTTGCTGTCTCACCCAAGTACTGAAGCTTTTGATCTACTTTAAAAGACCAGGAAAAGACTTTCAACAGTGCAGGAACTCTTTTTTTTTTTTTTTTTTTTTGTAATCTTACATTTTCTTTTAGGCAGGTAGCCCATAGGTTTTTTTAGCATTCACGCAGATCTTGTCTTTGTCTCTTCTGGAAGGCCCACGAAGTAGAATGATGATTTTCTTAAAACCCTCTAAACATCCCAGACTCTTGTGTGAGTTTATCCACTCTTTGTCCTTGAGAAAAAAGAGCTACAAAAATTTACCTTTCTATTTTGTGATACAAGTGCTGATAACTAGGCTTCAAAGGGACTGGTGGAGCAATATGCAGATGATGCTACATCTGTGCTGAATCACCTTTGGAAACATGGGAGAGAAGGAAAGAGAAATTTGCATTTTATATATCTATATATATATATATAGTTTAAATGCCACTAGTGCCCAGAGATATTTGGCATAGTTTCCTGACCCAACTGACATTTACAATTACTCACATCCAGGGGATAGGACAGAGCCCAGCATCAGTCCTTGGTCAGACTTTATCCTATAGTCTCTCCAAAAACTCATTAGATCAGATTCCTGTCAGCTGAAGTGCATTCCAGTGTAAGAGCCAGCACAATATATTTCAGACAACAAAAGTAACGCTGCTGTAAGCAGTTTAATACATTATTTTCTGCATCTCAAAGTGGAGGATTTGTCTCTACATATATTTTTCCAGTGGTCACCACTCATTTTAGTGGAAACATGCCACAATGAGTATGTTTCAAGACTTCAATGCATTGCAGCCTTTCCTATCTATTAATTTCAAAGGTGATTATGTTTATCACATCTAGGCATCATTTAATACTGTGTACTCTATGTTTGTCCACAGAAAATACAAAGGCACTTGTTATTTACAATGGGCTACCAACTTAAAAGTGTCACGTTTGTACTTTTGAACATTTTATAAATTTACTATGTTTGGATCTTTAAATGTCTCATCCTTAACCCTTTATCTCTAATTCAGACAACTAATTGCTTAAGACAAATTACATTATTCCCTTTCATATTTCCCTATATGCTAAACACTGATAAGTAGCCTCCATTTATCTATGATGTTCAGCTTTACATTAATTATATTTCAAGGCACGAAATATCATTGTGCAGTAGCACTCTTAAGCAATGCACAAATGCAATACATTCTGAATATCAAGCAAATACAAAGAATTTAACCAAAACCAAGTGAAATATTGAATCCTGAGCAGAGATGAAAATAATACATTCAAATTAATTCAGGCAATTTTGAATACCATCATTTTTGCTACATCTTATGCTCTCAACAATCACTCTCTTTGAACTGCAGCAACTGGGATTAAAGATTAGGATGTATGGAGCCTACCTGTACCTTTCTGAATAGCCACAATTACCTTATGATTTGTAATGCTGTGCTTATGCTCTGGAATGCTAACACCAGGCACTGGTTTTATTACAAAAATCACAAATTTACTAATGCCTTTTAGAGCATTATTTCAGATGTTTTTATGCACTGAGTTAAACTGACTACGCATGCAGCATAAAATTGGGGGTAAAATATGTTCTGATATAGCTATAATTAGAATAGAAACTAAAGAAAATTAGCTAGTATAGCATGAAAAAACTGAAAAATTATTAGCCCAGATATATTTGGAACCTAAGCTTTGAGGCATAACAAGCGATTTGAAAGCAAGTCAAACAGTCTGAGCTGGATGTTAATAGATAGCCACCTGTGTCCTCTTAGTGCTCTGGAAAACCTCATTAGCTATGCAAGGCCATGGATCTTGGCTCCTTTTCCACTTAAGTAAATTTAGCACTATGAAGAATCACGATGGAGTAGGTATTTCATGCTAATGAACTCTGCACCACATGGTACTCTCTTCCTATTTGAAAAAATGACCATTTGCAAGGAAAGCCAATATTTTACATGAAATATTAGTCAATCAGTAGTTAGAGCAATTCCCTCTGCTGATCCAAGAATAAAGAATGAGTTAGAAGTGTTTTCTAATTCAGATATGTCTCTTAAACAGAACTCAATGTGGATATAGTCTTTTGTTTAAGAATAATAGAAACTGGATCAAGAGGTTTTTTTTATTTTTATTTTTACTGTATCAGACTTAGCAAGGTTGCTGTAAAACAAGATGAAAAACATACTTGGGAAATGATTTCACAGACCTCTAGTGGACTGAAATTGAGCTACTCAGACTTAGGTGTTGCTTAACACAGCAACAAATTCTTTAGTTAATCTCTAGTGCCTTCTCACAAAAACTAAATAGTGCTGACAAGTTTGGTTCTCCAGAAATTCCAGTGGAGTTTTCTGCTTTTCATGTATAAAGATTTCTGGTATAAATTCCAACCAACACATGTCCCAGAATTATAGAATCTTACTATAAGGCAACTTTTGAAAAAGCATGCAGAGCTCTTGGACAAAGTAGAGGGGCTAATTAAGTAATGTGCAATCTCATGTACAGCAGTTGCAAAACGTATATGTATAGTATTATGGATAAGTTGTAAAAGGTATAAGTAAGGTAGAATGTATAAGTACTGTGTCAGGTAGAAGTGTTGTGTTAAGTAAGCATAAGTCAGTACAATGTGTATGTACTGTGTTAGGTAAAAATAGAGTAAAGCGTATAAGTAGAGTAACGTGTATAAGCAGTATAAGATAGCAAGTAAGATGTGTAAGTAGTAAGTTATGTATTAGTAAGTGAAGTGTATAGGTTATGCATAAGTATGTGTAAGTTGATAGAATATGTAAGATAAATGCATAAAAGAGGTGATAAGTAGGTATTATGATGTAAAAATTGGAGGATGTGTGGGTTCCCACGTGATAGCCAAAGACATGATGCATATTTTAAAGAGTTTTAAAGCTTCTCCATAATCATAATGATTTATTTTACAGAATTGCTGAGTACATGCACTGAACATCCCAGATTTCAGGTCTGATGGCAGAATTAGACTGGAACACACAGCATTCAGACCACCAAATGACATCCTGAATTGTCAATCCCAGACCAGTAGCAGAAAATTTTCAGGGTATTACAGGGAAGTTCTTGCAGATCTGTAAATATATAGATTCCTTAAAACAAAACTTAGATGAATCTTGATAATGTTACTGTTCTAAAAATTACACCTGCCTTTCCTCTGAAATGGTCCTGAGCTTTATTATAATCTTTCCAGGCAAGACAAGACCTTATATCATCCCCTCAACAATGGTTTTCAAGAATCTTCCAGTTAATGCTGCTCATTAAATGAGTCTCACATAGAATATCTTGAAGAGGAGACAAAATTATCAAGAATAAACGACAAAGGGAAAGACTCAAAATAATGGTTGCACAGTCCACAATAGCCCATCTCTGCCTTTGACTTCAGCATTTCTTTTAGATTCAGTAAGAATACAAAAACTCCCAAACATTTTTGCAAAACACAGAAAATGGAAAGGAAGACGGTGTAAGAGAAATTTTAGCAGATAATAAGTGTTATTGTGTATTCTTTCCATGAATGCCTTTTCCAAAATTAAGTATCTCTGCTGTCAAAAGATGAACATCGATGGCATTAGAAGTGTTATGAGTACATATATACGTGCATCACTTTCTCAGGGTTACTCCTAATTTAAAACAAGTGGTCTCAGACATAGGGTCATATCTCAGCAAACCAAAAGCAATCTTCAAAAAGCTAAAATCCACTTCAGTTTCATTATGGCTGAGAGGAATATAGATTACAGCTTTAATGGTTTCAACTAATGGTCTCACTTTGTCAAAGGTTGAGAACTGTTCACCTAAGAAGAACATTGACATGGAAGGCAGAAGGGAAGGAGTGCAATCAAATACATCTGCATTTTATACATCTTCCCATTATCTTGTAAATGGAAAAATATATATTACCACAAAACCATCGGCAGTTTTTCACACACTATTGGAAAAGTGAGTATCAATGAGTGTACTAGAGAGAGAGAGTGTATTATGGGTAGAACCAAGTAACATTTATAATTGTAACAAGTATGTAAAAGTACTGAAGAAAGAAGTGAACATGTACATCTCTTCTCAGCAAATACAATTGCTATTTAGGAACAGTACTTGCCACAAGAGATGACATTTTTGGATAGTTATGTTGCCAGAATGCCATATTGGAACGAGCACAAAAATGTTCTACTGAGGAAGCATAGCTTTTTAATAAGCAAATACACAGAAATAATTAGGGATTAGGAGAGGTAGGTGAATGCCTGGTGAGGTTTTCAGTATTGCAGTTCAATGGCAATTAGGCACTGAGCCTCCTATTGCTACCTTCCTAGGTACTAAAATAGTGCAGTTCTGATGCAAAAAGTCCTTGTACTCCACACACAGAGTTTGCACTAAAGCAGATGAGTTAATTTGTTGAGATGGGTCTGGAAGCATTAACCTTGGGTTGCACTATTCCACATTTTTACGGGAAGTGAGTCTCTACAGAGATTTGAGAGGCTTCTGCTGGTCAGTGAGTGCTGCCTCCTGGCTGGTGACTGAAAAGCCATGATGCTTTGGCTCATTTTTCTCAGTTCACATGTATTTATGCTACTCTAGGGTAGGTTTTTCTCTTGGAAGTCACCTAGAACCCCAAATGAATGCATCTCTGCCTATGCCTGGCTATGCTGCACTAGGCAGGTCATAAAAGGTAAAGGGCACAAAGATTAAAACCAGGAAACACTCAGAGTTAGAAAGGGTTAGCAATACAATCAGCTTTTAGACATATCTGACCACCATCAAGATGCATGCAAAATTAGATTCTCCAAGAAAGCTTTTCCACTATTAACAGCATGAGTAGACATAGCAAGGAAGGAAAGTGGAGAGGGGTTCACCTGAGCATTGTCTCTCTTCTGAGAAAAGAAGAGATGATTCAACTGAACTGCATTAAGACCTCCACAGAGCACATCTAAATTACTTAGAGAACACTTAGGCATTACAGTAATAACCACTACAGGAAACTCTAATGTAGATGTATAAAACATTAAATAGCTTATTTCTAATAACTGCTTTTACCCTACTATCTTGTTCCAACTTTTACACCACATTTAGGGCAAAGAGCAAAATAACTGTAAACTCTTTCAAGAAAAATGTTACTCAAGAAGCTGCATAACCATTTCTTCTGCTTTTATCCTATCTCCTTAACTCAGTTATATCCATTTCTTCAGTGAGTGTCACTGTATCTGTATCATGGAACTACTGGGAATTTCAGCTCACATTAAATATATAAAACAATTCCAACGTCTTCCTTCTGGGTATTGGAACAATGAGCCCCTAATATATCAGCTCTAAGAGAAAATAAAGAGCAGACCCAAGGTTTAGTTTTTTAAACCATATTTTTTTTTAATTCACTGCTATATTATTAGTCTGATTTATGAGTTCTGAATGCTTGCAATTCAAAATCCTAGTAGAAAATGGGGTGGGAGCCAATTGGAGTGACACCAATCTTTGTAGAGGGTGACACCCTACTGCAGCTGTAGCCTTGTTCTGGTCTCAGAAAAAGAGAAAGCTGTTTACAGCACCTCTTGAAAGTTTCTATATGAGTCTGTATAGAGCTTATGTATATGCCAAAATACCCATTTGAGACTAGCAAAGAGAACAGATAACAAAAAAAAATTAGTCCGTTATTAATTATGGATAAAGAGAAGTATTTGTGAGTTGCTTGGTAGAGCTGGTAATCCCCTTATACGCAGAAAAGAGTGAGAAGTGAGATACTGAATCTTTCAGAGATCTGACAATGTTTAATGAGGTTTAAAAGAGAAATCTGAGAGCTATAAAGTAGCAGCTATCAAGCAAGAATGTGTCATCTGTCTGAGTAAGAAAAAAGGCAAAAAAATAGTAGTTGTAAAGCATTTTAGAGTCTATACTTTAAAGTGGTGCACTGGTTTATGTTAACAGCTACCTTGTTAGTTTGTTTGTGCAAATATAGAAAACTAAGTAGAGTCAACGTGGTTGAAGCTTTAAATTACAGGTCTGACAAAATGGACATATGGGGTATCAGTTAATAACAGTGTTTCTCGTCAATATATAATAAATACAAAATAAAGCCCTTTTACATCTTCATTTCACAAGAAGTGCGATGCCTCATATAACATAATATTTTGTGCTGGCAGTGCCGAAGATTTTACTCTTTAATGTTAAGAAATACTGGCCTTGGAGAGCCTGAGAGGGGAAACTTGGTGAACACTCCTGAGATGGCCCCCTGCATCTTTCCTTGAGTAACATGTGCTGTCAGTACAATCCCCCTGAGCCACACTGTGAGTTGGAGCAGTCTCAGCATCTGTCCCCTCTCTAGCTCCACATATTGGCATCACCCTAGCCCCAGAGATTCAGCATCCCATTATTTTATAGCAACATAGAAAAATGACTGCAGTTGTTCAATGTATTTAAACTTGGTTTCTCTAGGTATCATTTGGGGTTTTTCTTTGGTTTGTTCTTTTGTTATTTTATTTTTTCCCATTTACTTACTGTATTTTTATGTTTGCTTTTCACAATATAGAGTGTTCAGTAGAAGCACTCACCTTCTCTTTTGGAGACACTGGGTTCAGTGACAGATGTGAATATTTGACATTAAATCATTAATCACCCCTTTGCTCTGAATTTATTCCACTGTCTTTCAAGGTTTGTTTGGAGCAAAGCTAAGATAAATAAGGTAGCTGCAAATTTCCCAACAAAGACTGTGAGAAGTAAGAGAGCCCTGAGGAACCTGGAGCTCAGCTGCCTTAATCTGCTAACACAAGAAGTACTCAGACAAAATCCTGCAGGGACATTATTTCTTGTAATTCTCCAACAGTATGTAAACTTATGATATCCAAGGACAAAACAGGTGCTAATTTATTCCACTTACCCTCTAGCTTTTTCTTCAGTATGTCACAAACTCCATTAAAGCATAACAGGTTGTATTTAGCAAGTACACTGTTTACTCTAAAAGGTTCGTAACTCTAAGGCAGGGGAGCTGAAACTTGCTGTGTGCTTTAATTTGTTGTCTCTTCTGTCCAAAGATGCTTTTGGCTTTGCATCCACATGTACACCTAACAACAGGTATTGCATACTGCTGTTTTAAGTACTATCTGCTTACTCTTTCCTCTTTTGAGAAAATTCAGGCTATAAAAACATTGTTTCAGGATGACGAGACAAGAAAGAAAGAGGTGTCATATCTTAAAGTAAAAAGGAAAAAACAATACAAAACAAACAGCAAAAATACAAAATGAAAATAATAATTAAACTATGTCTTAAAGAAAAACATTATTCAGCAACTCACTCTTCATATATTTATATATTTGTAATGACCAAGTGTAAGGCTATTTCCCAGAGCCAAAACTAACATCACAGCTTTTACTTGTTCCCTTATAGTTAATGAAGAAATTTCTGGATACATAAGGCTTAGAGTTTTTGCTGGTTTTATATTTTCCAGGATAGAGGCAAAACCAAGACATACTATGCTCTTCACAGAACAAATATGAGTGGCAGGGTTCTCAAATCCTTAATCCATAAACTTCTACTTGTCTATCTGTCAAACTGAAGAAGGGATCTAATCTTGATTTAGTGGGCAAAATACCTGACTAAACTAGAATCACATATGTATGTATATACACGATATGAAAATATAAAATCTACATGCTCATACATATTTTTCTCTATGTATGGAAAGAAAAGCTTGTGTTTGGTCATAACTATTGAGATGACTGCCAAAGCAATATCTTAGACATAAAATAGTACCTGTTTCTCCTGACTTTCACAGTTTAGCTTGCTGGACACCTTTTCCACAGACAGTTCACAGACTGTAGACAATTAAGGAATCCAAGGTTTACAAATCTGTAAAATTCAGAATTATCTGTTTATCTTATATCTTATTTAACTGTAAAGCAAAAGAAAACAGCAAGATGGAAAGACATTTTCAGAAAGAGAGACACCTTACAACCACCCCAGGCTGCTCTGTGCAACAGAAACAGAAGACCTGGACACTATGGCCACCACAACAGCTCTGCTGGCTGAGGGAAACAACCTGTGAAGACAGCAGTTCTGAAAAGGTGAAATAAAGATGGATAAATCCTAACTTAGACAACTGAAACTGTCAGGCAAGTTAAAAACTCTTTTAGCTGCAGATAAGAAGCTAGCCAGAAACCTGTCAGACCCCATTATGAGAGGAAGAGGGAAAAGATGTGTAAACAAAGAGCAGCATGGAATAATGGAAGAGAAAGGATAAGTCCCTTCCTTAATGTGTTCTCTCAGAAAAATAAAGAGAAAATTATTTTCAAGACCTGACTCTATGCTCAGATAAAGGAGAGACACTGGCAGGAACTAGGAAAAATTGATCTGCAGACAATTCTCTGGATCTGAAATGGTCTCAGAAAGAGAGAAAGCTGTCTGTGTTGGCAGTAGTGAATAACATGTACTATAGCTTTTGTAGGACCAGCTGCATTCATTTGTGTCTAAAAGTGGCATTCTTTGTAGCAGACATTAATTTTTGCCCTTAATAAAAGCTAGAGTCTTTCCAGAGAGGCAGTAACTCTGTGTTCTAGAAATCATGGGGCTGGCCTCCAGGATGTTGTTAGGGACATTCTGAAAGGTTTTTCCTATTTTTATACACATTACTTTGTCCTTATACTAGCTAATTTGTTGTAGAATCACTGCTGTCAGAAATAGGTTCCAGGCAAAGAAGAGGTGAATTCCTGATTGTCATTCATTCTCTGTTAATCAGATTCATTAAATTTTTTCTTATCTGGAGCATTCAAAAAAGAGGAAGGATCCAGAATCTAAAATCTGACTGCTACCCTGAAATTTTCTATTTCAGGTGTTCCCCCCACAAATTTATTTAGGACAGATCTGCTGATAGGGTATCAGGATCTGAGTCATAGAAAAATGTCCCATCTGCAACACAAGACTTCAGAAAATTCATAGATGTAGGGTGGGACATACACAAAGATTGTATAAGGAGAATTCAGAGTTGTTCAATTTATCATTGACTAGGACTTCCACTTCAGATTTTTATTGCTGATTATTAGGAACAACATGAGTTTAAAGCTTGATGTAATGAATAGGACTGATGTAAAGTGACCATCAGTGTCATGATCCCAAAGTATATTCATTAATAGTTGTGTTTAAAAATATTTGCTCACATCTGAATATACTTTGAAATAGAAAGGATAATTTCATAAGAGTGCCAGTAATCACTAAGAAGGATCATAATTTAAGCTTTTGTAGAAAACAGGCAGACATTATTAATGTTATATTATCTTCATCTTCACAGTCCACTTCAAGTCAAAAAGATGTACCATTACATATTCTGGAGCATTTCTTTGGTCACTACTGGTTTTCTTATTCTGAAGGAAAAATGTTTCTCTCCCCTAACTCTTCTTTGCTGCAACCTGGAAGTGTCACTATGCTTCTGATGTTTCTACAATGCTTTGAGGTTTCCCTTCAAAGTTTTCATACAGTCAATTAGGGCAGCTGGGAACTTCTGCCACTGCAGATCTTCTGACTCACTTCACTGAGATATGAAAAAAGCTGAAATGGCTTGTGCAGCCTCAGCCTTGTAGACGTTGTTATCCTTTCTTCTCTTTTGCAGGAATACATGTATGTCCTCCAACACAATGAAACAACACATGTGCTGAATGGCTGTGGATATACATCATCTCCAGGTTCAGCCTCATGGTCTTCCACAGAGGACTAGACTTTTGGGTATGGAGACCTTCATACATTTAACATCAATGTGTATGGCATGATCTATTTTAAGGAGGTTTGCAATAAGCGTTTGCTAATGAATAAAACAGTGTCTTCATCTCCATACTCTACAACAATTTTTGTTCTTAAGTGCTGCAACACCCTTATATCTCACCATCATAAAGGAGGCACCATCTGTTAAGACACCAGTGAGAGATGAACTTTCCATGTGTTGTTTTCATCAATAGTGTGGCACTCAGAATAGCTATTTTTTGAATCAATGTGATCTTTGAGGCCCTAAAGAGCATCTAGGCCCTCTGAGAGTTTTTCTATCACTCCACAGATGAACACAGCATTCTGGTTATCAGTACCCTCTTCTATGCTGTGTCAAGTTTAACGTGCTTTCTTTTCTCCCACTGAATATGCTTTTCAACATTATTGCTGATGCCTTCTATCTGGCACATTTTTGTAAGGCTGACTGCCCAAACAGTAAGGCAGCAAGGATGGACTCAAATTTCTACATAAGGAGCATTTTATTTTCTACCTATGCAGTCCTATACATCCCCATTCCTGTCCTGTACAACTGCCAGAGTAGAAATGTTGAGTTTCTGTACGTTATGTAGGCCTTTACAGCTGAAGAGGCATTTTCACAATATGAAAGAATGTGCAATAGTCCTAAAGCAGAATGAAGGATATCTGAGGGTACACAGCCTTCTGACTCAGACCTGGGGCGCTGCAGAGAGGGGAGGGAGACAAACCTGGGGTAGTCCCATCCATCCTGCACTGTGGGAGCAGTCCTTGGCACAAGGTGTCTGAAACCTTGATCAGACATTTTCTAGACAATCTAGTAAGCCATAAGTCATGAACCATGTTAACAGATAAACAGCAAGTACTGTTGTAATGCTAGGTTTAGTTTAGCAAGCTGCAGCTTTGCCTAGGAGCTGCTTAGGGCAGTGTGACCATTGTCACCCTCCTGTAGTCCATTTCAGACAGCACCACAGTTTTGCTCCAGCTAGCTATCAGCTTTACAACACAGTGACAGAGAAGGAGGCCAGAAGGGTCTCTCCATAATGGTTTAAGAGGATCTTTAATCCTACATCTTGTTCCAGCAACCCCCAGAGGCAAAGAGGCCTCATGGTCCATGTGCGGGGGGATTTTGTCAGATTTCACGGGCGGTATGTGAGTGGAGTTGGGGCGCAGGAACCAATAGGGAGGACCTGAGGGAGTGGCCAGGGATAGGGGCAAGGAAAAGCAGAGTGAGATAATATAATGGGATATAATAATAATAATAATAATATGGGATCAGAAAAGCAATGGGTAAACAGATCATCACAGTGTATGATTATAGTGTAATGGTCAAAGCCTTTTTCTCCGCTTTGGCTTATTTAATGGCACGAACGCTGCCTTACTTTTAAACGTAGACCAAAAAAAATCGACTCTTCAGCTTAGGAAAGAAGAAGTTTAAGTGTGATCTTACCAATGTATATAAATAACTCACGGAAGGGTGCGAAGCAGCGTGTTCAAATGCAGACAGAACCTTTTCAGTGGTGCCCAGTCATGGGACACAAGGCAATGGGCACAAATTAAAATACAGGAGGTTGCCTCTGAACATCAGGAAATATTTTTTCACTGTGAGGGTGTAACTGAGCACAGGTAAAGGTTGCCCAGGGTGGTTGCAGGGTGTCCATTTCTAGAGATATTCAAAATCATCAGGATACAGTCCTGGACACCCTGCTCCAGGTGACCCCAGTTGAGCAAGGAATTTGGATAAGATGGCATCCAGCTGTCCCCAAGCTTCCAACCTCAAGCTTTCTGTGATTCTGTGCCTTTATTCTTTTGAGGGTGGACAAAAGGACATAAGTAATTTGTGAACGACATACAAGGGTTTAATGGCTCATAAATGTCTCTTTAGCTGCATTTTGGTAAGCCTTGACCCAAGAAAAAAATGTGTCTGTGCATGTACGTTAATCTCCAGAGCAAATGGTATGTAAGCGAACATTAATCAAAAAAAAAGAAAGTTCTAAACAAGATACACACCCCATGAATAGTCATTCAGATGAAATATACTGCATAGGACGTTTTCCATCTGTTCCATGTGTAGCTGCTGAGTTACGTACAAAACGAAAAAGTTGAAAAGCATTTCTCTTGCCTGTTTTCACATCAGTGAAAATAAATGGAGAGTGATAAGAAATCAAGTATGCAAAGGAAAAGAAAAAGAAAAATATCCATACTAGGGGAGAAAATGTTTAAAAATTACTGCAGAATAGTTTTCAGCTACCTTTGAAAAAAAAAAAAAAGCATAAAATCAGAGTACATTTGGCTGAGGGGATTTATTAATTCCATTCTTAATTGTTGTTTATATTAACATAGCTAGTAACACCAAATCCTACTATGCTAGTGTTGGAGGCTGAAATGTTATGGTTTATGGCTTAAATACTTTTATGAAGAATTTTTGCTTATTATAGCAAAACTGTATAATGAAGCTGCACCACTGAAGCCACCCTGAACAGGCCTCCTGACTGGAACCCTGAGCTGTGAGTTAAACTGCCTAAGGGATAGAGTTAAGAGAAAGTGACACTGTTGTTTTAAGCATCTAAGTTCTGGGAAGTAATGGGTAAATATTCACAGGAGAGACAAACTCAGCAGATTTGGAGTGGAGGACCCCAAGCTTCTGCTGCCAGGCAGCTTGCACAGATTCCCCCTCAAACTGGAGGGGGAGAAGCAGTTTGTGTCTATGGTAAAAAAGCCTCTGGTCAGAGGCACTGAATGCCCATCCTCCTCTGTGCAGACTAGCCCAGCTGCAGGGGCCCCCACCTGGGAGAGCCATGTCTGTGGGGCATTCATATGAGGGACAGCTGAGGAATTATCATGGTCAGTCAAAGGCCCCCCAAATGGTTCCCCAGATCCTGCCCCAGAGCACTGCACATGATGCAAAACGGGATGCAACAGATCCAGTCTTGCAAGGGACGCTGTCAAACTGTCCCCCTGCAGGTGAGGTACCTGGGTGTTCCCACCTGGCCCAAACATATATTAATCCATTGGATTCTATATTTTTCAGCGGGCAACCCTCACCATCAAGAAGACCAGATGGAGGGAAGCAGCGAGACATCATTGGGACCCATGGAGGCGTGATATGTCTTATCTGTCTCTGTCTCCCTGTACCCCCATACACTTCTTTGTCTAGTTTTTCTTCCTTTCTCTTTCTCTTTGCCTCTTTTACTGTTAAATAAAATATATCAATTTTTTGGTACCAACATTTAACCTCATTTGGTTTTAATTGTGTTTTGGGGAATATTTTGAACCTCAGGATTCATAATCCACTGAGACCTCACTTTGCTCTTCTGTTATTAGAGCAGGTCCTAGAATACACAGGACAAAGATCCTTTTACATTGTAACAATAAATCTTCTTCATTTACAACCAATGGAGCATTACCTTATTAGAGCACCTAAATAATAGTAAACTCCTCATTAAAGAAGAACCAAAACTATTTCAGCAGGTAAGTCTCTTGCTTCCTCTATCCTGTCTCATACCTCCAACACATGGCTTTTAGAAAGATTTCTCCAGTTACTGTGAATCTTTTTCCTGGTACTTTACAGAGCTATTTAAGATCTCAGTCATCACTGTGATTGTTCATGAACTTGTCTACAGGAATAATTCAAAGGCATGATGTTCTAAGTTTTGCTCAATAATCAATTGAGGTTCTTTAGCCATAGCCAATGCAATATAGAAGCTCTTTCCTTTCATGTACCTGCTTCAGTCTCCAATCCTTGATGAGTGCTTTACTGATACTTTCAAGATTTCTTTGCCAGCCCAGAATTAAGATCTCTTCTCTAAGTAGTCAGACTTTATCTGTTGTTCCAAAAAACATCTCTACTTCTCTTTGCAGTAGATTTACAGCTTTTTAATCTGATTGCTGCCAAGAACATGACAGAAATCATTTATTAGCAAATTCTGCAATTCCCACACTAGTGCTTGCACAGCTCTGCCTCCCAGGTGCTGTTGTTAGCTATATATATGACCCTTTTTCCCTTAAAGTTATTTTTCTGCATACTACAGTTTTGATGGGTCACACAGGTGTAAAACTGGCATCAGTAAGAAAATGAAATTTCATTTCAATAGACGTAGCAGTACTTAGTTTCACAGTAGTAAAGAACTAAAAGTATTTTAGTTTCATGAAGTATTACAACTGTAATACTGTAAGTTGTTTATTTAAGTATTCCACTGGTAGTACCTGGGATACTAGCACCTCCCAAGAGTAAAGTCCCCAGGACCCTGATTCACTTTCTGGGAGTTTCTGTAAAGATGGCATTTTTGCTATTAAGCTGTATATCAATTTGGTTTGACAGCACAGGACTAGAGAGGGTGTGAATTGTGAGTTTCTTCAATCCACTTCCTTATCTACTCATCACAAAGGTTAACTTTATGCTCGAAAGGACAGTATGAAAGAGAGAAGCAGAGACATCTCTGTTATACCTATGGCAGTCTCCTACTTTTTCCCTCTCCTAAATAAATTTACCTTTTTGTCCTGTAAGTTGTAGAGGGAGTCAGGACCCCATGAGTTTTCCCCCTAGAACATGTACAATTAATTCCAAGATAAATTGTGAAAGAATTTGTCTCACAGATAATTACAAGAGGCAGATCAGGTGAGAGGGAAAGGTATCACATCCCTTGAAGTGTAAGCTAATTTCCCCAGAATCGGTGGCTGGGGAGGAGGGGAGGGAGAAGTTTCTGCAGTTTGGAGATTACAACATGTCTAATTTACATACTCTGAGAGTCTCCCTTCACAGGATGCTCTCCATTGGCAGTGCAGGAGGCTGGGAACAGCTGGGTGAGATGGATAGTTACAGTGAGAAAATCTTCATCTGGAGCCCGTGCAGAGTAAATCACCTGCTATAAATTCAGTCTCTAATTTATTGTGAACCAGCTCTTCAATGGACAAGTCATTCATGGCCAAAAAGGAAACTGTTCTTTTGTAGACAATGCTGCAATGTTAAACTAAACTTTTATGCCACACTTTTCATCCACTCATTTCAAGGAATTTACAAAAGCAGATGAACACAAGTACTGTTTTAGAAACCAAGACAACAAGTGATACAAACACTACTCATTCAGAAATTCTGTCAGAGACCTAGTGCAACCCCCAAATCTTTGGGTTTCCAACCAAGATTTATTATTATTCAGCTAACTTACTGTAACAAGGAAAAGTAAGAAATGCTTTATACTGTTGGCTCCTTTAGAGGAAATTACATTACAAATATAATTAAGGATGGACGTATGCTCTATGTAACTAATACTGGCCACATGAAAACCCAGAGGAGATTCTGATATATGATGAATTTCTTTGCCTACATTTTTGTACTACATTCCTGGTATCTGAGAGCAGTAATCACCAGTAAGTGTTCAGGAGTGGCCGATTTATGGAAAAAAAATTTTGAAATACTAAAAATAGATTCAAATTTGCACAAGACAATCTCTTAAAGATGACTAAATTCTAGTTAGATTTTTTAGAATCTAATCAAAAACCCAAATGAAAAATTTATACATATGTGCAAAAACCATGGCTCATTTGGGTGCAGCAGTAGGCAATTTACAGTAAAATAAAAGTGTCCTTTCAGTATCAGACATGCATATAACACAGTAATGCCTTACTTTATACCCACTGAAACTTAGTTCAAGAATTCAGTAGTGTATGGAGTCACTAAAGTGCTGAAGCTCAAGACCTGAATAGCAAGAAGGAGAGAACAGTGCAGCAATAAAACCTTTCTTTCCATCAGTTGCTTGTCAGTGTTATGCTGCTGTAACAATGACCAATGATGGCTTTGAAACTTTCACACACTGCTCTTATAATGTGCTACAATAAATCACAATGTAGGAACTGAAGAACTGCAGAGAAGGTACAGCGTGATAGCACCGACACCATATATTAACTTCTGAAATAGCACATAACTCTCTTCTTATCAGGATTCCACCAGCATTTGCATATTTTTGCAGTTGGAAAGTTAATGTCACAAAGAGAAATTTCTGGAAACTTTCATGAACTGTTTTGCTTTCTTGCTTTCCTTCTCTTTCCCAGCCTGAATGTATGGATATGCATGTTGAATCCCAAGTCTCTCAGGTGCTCTTCTCATGGCAGGACCACTCCAAAAACTGGCTAACAACTCCAAGCATTTTTCTTTTCCCCGCTGTTAGCCTCTAGCACTTCATTGAAGTGGGGTTTGTGAGAAGCTCACAGCCTCTGTGCTTGCTAGTACATTGAATGAAAACCACTGACCATGAAAACTGAGCCCAGCACAATTGTCACAGAACAGACAGTTCTGCCCATCTCTTTGTGTCCCTCACATGCACCCCTCAGTGTAGGTTATGGCCTTCTGCATGTGCCAGGAACAGCTGTAGAGCTCTGTGCAGACTATACATACCTGCACATTATACCCAAGGACCTGTCCTTTCCTTCCTTGTGACATTTAGCTTTGTGTCTTCATGTGATAAAAAGCCAGTTGCAGGAAGAGCTCTTCAGGAGAGGACCTGTTAAATAAGCTTGGAGGCAAAAAGGATAAAACCTTGGTCTGAATGGGAACTCTTGGTGAGGTCCCATTGCAGTTGGTACCCTGACTGCTGGGAAGGTTGGAGGTACCTCTGGAGCCAAGTAGCCTGGGCTTCAGTGTGGAAATTCATGGTTTAAAAAGGGGAGAACAACAGGCTTAATTTTCACAAAGTTTCAGGCATCTTATGGGCACTCTGCTGGGAAGAGGGGTGTTTCTATCGTCTCCCTACTTTAAAATCTCAGTGAGTGTCAGTGACTGCACAAGGCTCTTGTCAGAGAAAACAACTGAATTACATTCTTCAGGTCAGTACAGGCTTGAATTAAGTGACTGAAGCTCCACAGACACATCTTCTTTAGCAATATATCATAAAAAATTTTGGAGACAAATGCAACAATTGTTATTCTTCTCAAGTTATTTCCCATATTATGGCACAACACCGGTATCTGAATCACTAAGCTGCCCTCCCCTTATCTACCAGCACTTGATAAATGATAGGTAATTCCCTCTTATGCTTGCTATTTTTCCACTAAGCCGAAAGAAAATCTTCACCCCTGACCCTGACATATCCCCAGCCACAGTTCTGAATATGATTCTGCTCATCCTTGTCTTTGAGGACAGCTGTCAAAGATTGGAAGCACACTAGCTCCATCTGCTGAAATTCCTTTTGCAGAGCTTTACACAGATACTCGGGTTAAATAAGATATTTATTCTCATCATCCAGCTGATACAGAGAGATGAGTACTGAAAGTAGATAAGATTGCAATGGAATTCTTTTTGTCAAAATTGACTCAATAAAAACATAATACATTAACAGTGTTGTCTCAAAGTCTACTTTGTAGAAATGCAGTCTTTCACAGTAAGAATAAACAGCTTCATTACAAAAATGAATCACTAGTATTTCAATTTCCTGATTTTGCTGTCCTCCATTTATTTCAACACTCCTATAATTACTAGGCAATTTTTAACCAGATTTAAAATATTTTAATCAAAAAAGTAACATTTATATTGTGATATTTATATGTAGGGGCAGGCTGAATTAAACTTTAATTCAGAAGATTGTGTCTCTTTCAAGTAAAATAGATTTCATGTCAAAATGAATACTTTCCTTGTTACTCATGAAAAATTTGTAAATTAACTGTAAAGGAAAAATAAGTGACAATTTTTCACCTCCTACCCCCACCAGAGAAAACGATCTGAAGTACTGTTGGAATGGAATTCTGCATAGAAATCACTGAAACCTGTATTTTTGCAGCTTATATCAAGAAAGACTGGGGGGGCAGAACCACAAGGAAATTTAAAAAATATATAAAAGGTAAACACAACAAAATAAAGATTTCCTTTTGAGGAGACCTCAGGTTGGTATGTAGCCACTAATTCATGTGACACTGAATCCCCAATCAAGAGCTAGAGCACCAGAGATGAGGTAAGAATTTTTCTGATTGATAAGTCCTTACAGTTTGCAGAAATGCTAAACAATGATTGTTCCCCACTTTAAACTTTAAAAGACCAGACAAAAAACCAGAATAGTTTAAATCCTAAAGAAAGGCTTCCAAGTGTCTCTAAATCACAGCATGAATGAACTGAAGGATACCTCAGTCAGGTGAAACAGCCCTACTAATATATTGTTTTCACATGCAATTGTTAATGAAACGAGCTCTGTGATTGTCTTTCTGTGGAGATTAGCAGAAGGCCCCAAGATCTATTTCAGCTGGACAGTGCAAATCAGTTCTAGTCTTCGCTGTGGATGTTTTGTACCCGATCAATACCCAGAAGTCTTGGTGGCTTCTTGCCCCAAGTGCAGCAAGGAGGATGAGAAGGGGTATAGACCTACAGTGGATAAAATGAAAGTCATGACAACCACAAAGGCAAAGGAAATAGCATGTACACAAAAACTGGATAGCAATGTTTTGTATTGCTTCTGAGGAACACACCTTTAACCACAGACTCTTTTGATGCAGATTTTAAAAGCTTTACCTTTGCTAAGGTACATGAAGTGCTTTGTTCTGGCATCATTTCACCAGTGTATCTGTGGGCTCACAGAAGTTATTAATATTAAACACACCCCACATGTAGGATTGGCTTGTTAGCTCCTGCTGTCCTTAGGCTTCTAATTATCAAGATCTGTGGTTAGTGTTCTGTTAGCTGGGAGGGTTGTGTCCCACAAGAGGTGATAAGAAACTTTTCCTGTGCTTCTGTGCTTGATCTTCTCGGCCAAGTTTTTTTTAAACCTTTTTTTTTTTTTTTTAATGTGTTCTAGTGAAATGTTTGCTATTCTGTGAAGAAAAAGTCCAGAACAAACTTTTCACAGTTATTGACTTTACTGTCTCTGGGACAACATTCATGCTTGTCACATCCCAGCTGCTAATCTGGTGGAAAATCTAGGGCATTCAGTTGCACAGCTACTTAGCATACTTTACTTAACCATTGTCCTAATTCAAATACCAAGCAAGCTGCATCTGGGTTGGTGGGGGAGCTTCTCAGTAACCTCTGGGTGTTTCCTTTCATGAATATCTCCTTGTTAAGATAGAACAAGGTTCCACACATGGGGAGAGACAGCCACTCCTGAAAACCCAATACAGGTCCCTTAGGCTGCAGTGGGGGAAAAGGGACATAAAGTAAAAAGGAAAAATATTATCAACCAGACATGAAAAAAGAACACAGTAAGTGTTTTAAATATTTCTCCTACATCTAGAGCTTTCTAAGGTTCACACATGACATCCAAAGTATCTCCCATCTTCCATGATTTCAAAGGTGACAACAGTCTCACATCATTGCCAAAGGGACTGATTTCAGCTAGGCTATAAGGTGTCCCAAAGGTACTGTGTAATTACACTGTTATAATCCACAGCCTGCAGAGGTTAAATCCATTCCATAGACCAGCAGGACAGCAAGCTGAGGAGTGAGAAAGCAATTTTGTTCCTTTGCCACTTGTGGAAAGATAGACATGGGTTTAGCAGCTCTCAGCAGCACAGCCCTTTTTATGGGGGACTGGCCTTTCTCTGTCAGATTGTGAATAGGTGCCTAGTGAGTTAAATCAGCATTTAGGCTTGGCAGCTTAGCTGGGAAATAAGTGGTTGAATTTAAATATATTTAAGATCAAAACCTTTGTTAAATAAAAGCTTGGAATACACAATAAAAAGAGAATATTAAAAAGAAAAGACAGTGAGAGAAAGGGAGAGAGATTAGAGCATTAGGTAGACCCTGTTAATGGGAGTGATTTATTTTGTTTCTGCCTCTGCTTGTTTTTGATAGTGTCCAAGCTATATGTAGGTTACGAAGGTGTAATGGGTTTGTTTGGTCTGCTTATTTAAGTAGAACAAGCTTTTTGTCAGATAAAAATAAACCTATCCAAGCAGTGTGGTCTAGTAGTTCATTTTATGTTTTACCTCCAACAATCTTTTATGTTTCTCTCTTGTCCACATTTATATTCTAGGCCTTATCAGGCATTTGTGTGGCTTTTATGTACTTGAAGTTTTCTATATGATTGGTAGAATATTTTCAGTAATGATATTTAAAGGCACAGGCTTTTAGGGAAGGACAGACAAGCTCTAGCCAGTCTGTCTCCCCAAACTGATTAAAATTATGAGTAATACATAAGAGTGAGAATTCTGCTGGAAACAAAATTATAATCCTTTCCCTAGAATATTGTTTAAAAGAAAAACATAAAATTGGGTCTGTTTTAAGACTAATATTTTCAATATGGAAGAAAATCTTATTAAGAAGACTACTTGGATCAACACTGAAGTCAAGGCAACAGTTTGGATAGGGTAGGAAATCAGTATCTGGCAAATGCATGAAGAAGGGGAAAAAAGCCATAGAATCAATAAACCTTATAAGCAATCAATTTGCTGCAAATGAATAACCAAACCTAAAGATCTTGATGAAAGAAACAAAATTCGTATCTATACCAAGGAGAGCTAAGGTTTCTAAAAAGGAGTTTAAAATTATAAGAAAAAAAAAATCCTAGAAACTTAAGAGAAAGACAGCATGGCCAGTCAGGATGTGGAAGTGCAAATGTATTTGCAGGTAATCTGTTGGGGTTTTTTTCTTTAATGTTTCTGTTTTGTCTTGTGATAGTATTATCAGGTTCTACTCCAAGTATCATAGAATGCTTTTGTCTATTAACAACCAAAATGTTTATCCATAACAAATAAATAAGCCAAAACATGGAGAGCAGGGGGACGACAAAAAAAAAAAAAAAAAAAAGATTAGCAGGATGAGTGAACTTAATTAGTATTTTAGTAAATATGGAAATAAACATCTGAGCAAGGTTTTAGTATTAGGAACCAAGAGCAGGCTTCAAAGGAAAACAGGACCTGGTACATACCCCTAATAAAAAACAGCTCCACATAAGCACTTGTAATGCAGCACTGAAAAGAGCTGGCAGTCACTTGATACTTAAATTAGCAATAGGTGTATGAGAAATGAATTTATTTTTAGCTATGCCAAGACTGACATTAATATTATGAAACTGTGTACAGTTTAAATGTCTGCATAGTAAAAAGGTAGCTAGGAAGTCTCTAGATAAAAGCAACATAAATGATTTAAAGGCTGGAGAAATTACCTTGCAGTGAGTTTGAGAGCCCAATCTGTTCAGCCCAAGAACAGGGGCTTAAGAAGTGGCTTGATTACTGTTTGCAAGTGCCTTCACAGTAATAAATTATGTATTAAGAAGATATTTAATATGGTAGGGTCATAATAAGAACATATGGGCAGAAAATAATGCCAGACACTTCTGGCATGATACTTTTCCAGCAATGAAGATGATTAATCATTATAGGGAATCTTAAGGGAAATGGTGAATTTTTAATTGTTTCATGTCTTTGTATGAAGATTAAATGTCTCTCCTGTAGATATAAATTCATTAAATGCAACCTGTTTGATGTCAACTAGGTGAGAGAAAATTATTTAAGATTCTGTAATGTCTATAAATCCTGGAGATCTATACACTAGAAGACCTATGCAATGTCTCTAAGGCACAGAGTTCTTTCTGTATTGCAAAAGTAACTGCTTTCTATCTTGAAACTACTAACCTCCTAACCTACATGGAAGTATGTGTATGGCTATTCTCATCCTTCTTTGGGAAATTCAAGAACACCCAGTGATGCTAACCGTTCACATGTAGTACCAACGTAACATTTTGTGTTAGAGTGAAGCCCTCTTATTCATTGTGATTCTCTAACTCTTACTGTTTATCATAACAGAACAAGTTTTGTAAGTTATTATATCACAAACTTTCAGTTTGGAGTTTTAGTAAACCTTGAACCTCAACAGATGGAGATAGATCATAACAAATTAAGTCTCTTCATAGCTAGTTACATGAATTACATGAACAGTTAGGAATTCTCCCTTATAACAGTTTTACATGTGCACTTTGTGTGTGTGCTTGTTTCTTTTGTTTCATGGTGGAGGTCTGCTCTAGGATTGCTGCATAGACCAGGAACTATTCTTCTCCCTCCAGACCTCTGGATTCTGAAGATGAAAAAGTTAGCACTAATCATTTGCATTTTCAAGTGATCCAGAGAGCCAGTAGATACTCTTGATTGATTGTGTGTTTATAATCAGTCTTGAAATGTTGATCTTCACATCTTATTACCCTGGAACAAGGTTTATAAAATCCAGCATGGATTCTGTGTTAATGGACAGCATTCTCTAACACACTCAGTAAGTTTCATGGGAAGTGTCTTCACAGTATCTTTGGCAATACACAAGCTGATGCAGACAAGAAACACTGGTGGTTGAACTCAATATAAGGTAGCTGATACCAATGAGAACAATCAACTTCCTTCAGACCACCATTGGCAAAAATTCAAGTACATGACTTGGAGAAAGGAAGGAGAATACTAGAAGACTGGTTCTCTGACAATAAGAGGAAGAATATGAACCTTCTACTGTCACATTTGTTCTTTTATTGATGCAGTGTTCAACCCATTTCCATCCATGTGAAAGAGGTAGAATTTCCAGAACAGCTTGAAAAGGGAAGACTGCCTCTGGTGTCTTCCCTGAACTCTGTGAAGAATTAAAAAATGTTTTGTATGTGGACTGGGCTGCAGTATATCTGATTTTGGTAGGTATAACGGGAATGGGAGAGTCCAGGGAAGAAAAGAAAGCAGACTCATCTAGATGAGAGAACTAAGGCCCTGAAAATAGTGGTCATAAAGTTGTACAGCTAAAGAAAAACTATGTTTTGGAAACAGCTTGGAGAAGGGGAGATTGAGTCTGGTATAAAGAAAGCTATGTGCTTCCCAGAAAAAGGGACAGAAGATTCCTGAGTGTGTAATTTTGACAGCAAAACAGAGCACTCTGGAGATATAAGACATTGTGAATATACTGAACAGCCTCTTTTTAAAGGTTTGCTAGTATGAACTGCTGGTGCTCTGGCTCAGTTAACTGAAAAAGACGACTTTTTATTTTTCCTTGCATGCAGAAAACAAGAAAGTAGCTGCTCGGGGGAAAACCAGTGCACTCCTAGTTCTGCCTGCTGCAAGTAAAGCTTCATTGGCTAATTGGGCTTCCGAGGATGTGAAACACACCAGTGGGAAATTACACTATGACAATCATGCTGCAGGAACACAGCCAGCCCTGAAACATCTGTCTTTTCCCAAATTTTGCAGAAGCCAATTAAATTCCCTCATAACCAGCTGGTCCCAATGTGACCACACACTGACTCAGTCAGTGCATGCTGACCTTTTTGTGCTGAGGCAAGGCAATTTTCTTCTCCACCCCTCTTGCACGACTTGCATAGCAATACCCATCCTGCTCATGTGGACTTCCTTCTCTGAAACGCCATTGCCTCCAGTGTAACACTAAAGCTGGGCTCAAATTTTCTTCAGTCTTCCTTTAGGCTGTACTATGTGATCGAGATAACTCCCTGTACACAGCCAAAAACACCTGGTGATTCCTGTGTTGCAGTTATGGTTTTCATACTGTTGTCAATGTCCCCCAGAAAATTCTAGGCTGGAAGTACTTTCCTGGTGCTCTGTGCCAGCAAGGCCTTGATTTTAAAACAGTCCCTGGCAAGTGAGCCCTCCTACTCATGAAAACAAGAGCTGGACTGACTGATCAATCCCAGCCTAAACACTTTTTTTCACTCCAGGTGCCTTTCTGTGGTTTTTTTGTGATTTTTGCTGGTTAAGGCCACTTGCCCTTTGACTTGCTATCATTTCAAAGGCGTGTAAAAATCATTTGCAAAGGTGCTGCCTTCCATTTTATTTCCTAGCAGACAACAAAATAATCAGTATAATGCCTCTATTGTCTTTCTGCTCCCATGTATCAGACAATTAAGATCACATAGTACAGAAAGTTTTATAGCACAGTAATATTCAATAAGGTCGTAGTCTTACATTGATGAACTTGTTAACAAAAATGCAAGTGAGTTGTAGCCTGGCAAGGGATGAAGCAGTTAAAGGCAAAATGTCTTCTAAGTCTTCCCTAAGGATCAGCAGGTTTTCCATCCAACAGGTTTTCTTTACTCCATGGTGTTTCAGTGGGAATCACAGGGGCCTGGCATGCCATACTGTACTTTTTATCTTCCACTTGAAGGACTGTGCCTGGTCAGAGCAGGGTTTGGTGATGGAGGAAGGAAAGAAAACAGGAGTAACACCATTGGTTTGAAATTATGAACTAAAATAGCCTTTTTACTCCATATACAAGAGCCTAAAATCTTTTTATGCCCCCAACTGAGTAATTACTATTAAAACATTTATCTGATGTAAATTTAGCTTCATTGCCAAATGAAAACTGTAGCAGCAGGATTTTTTTTTTCAGGGGTAAAATAAAAATTACTATAAATGTTATTCCATACAAGTGCAATTTATTTTAGCTTTTCATCTGTGGTTCATAATATCATCAATGATCAATATATTTTCATGCTTTTTCTGTTTATGAAAATTATTTTTTATGTAGAGACAGTTCTACCTTGATAGCTTCCTACATGAACTCATCAACTTCATTATAATCTACCACCTCTTCCCAGAGTACAGAAATGCCCTGTAAGGACAGTATTTTAGTCTGGTTCTGTTTCAGAGCCAAGTCTGGAGGAAAATAATCTCTGTCTTACTATGTCATGATCAGTCTTGTTTATTGAACTTGTAGAAGTGCTGTAAGAACGTTGAAAAATTATAAACCCATATACATCTAATGTCATTTGTAAATATTCTAGTTATTTATTACACATTCTCCAATGAATAAATTTAACATAAAGTTTAAGGGATGACTCCGTGCCCTAAAGAGAATGCACTCTAAATATGAGCATGATGATGCATGTCAAAACATTAAAGGGAAGGCTTAAAGAGGCCCATATGGCTGTTCATGGTGCAAATTTTTTGTTTATATCTGTGTTTATGCATATAGATGCTGTGTCAATAGTATATATATATATATATATATATATATATCTCACTGGCTTGCAAAGTCACATTTGTGCTGACAAGGGAGATTGAGAAAACTTTGGTTTTACTAGGAGGTTAAAAACAGTCTGATTTCCTGAAATATAACTCATGCCTGCCATTTCTGGTAGTGGATTAGCTTGTCCACTCATGCCAAT
>JACBWW010000020.1:14495381-14533993 GCA_020086605.1 Lanius collurio | reverse complement strand
TATATATAAAATACTTTTTTATTTATTTATTCATTTATTTATTTACCTATTTGTCTATAATTAACATACCCATGACCTACTTAAAACATCCTGAGATATGGTGATATGGTTCATTTTGGAAAAAATTACATGCTTATATTTGCAGTTGTCTAAACACTAGATACATTTTCAAACCTGTTTACATCATCTAAATAATTATAAGTATTTAAAAATCTTATTTTAATGCATTTTTTGCTAGCCTAAATGCAGTAATATTTTCATGGGAAGAAGAGAAAACACCACAACAAGTTAGTTGTATGTTTCTCTGGACTGGAAAAAGCTGACTCACTGAAGAAGACTATTTCTTTGAAGCAGATTCTTTTAAGCTATGGTTTAAAGACATTAGAGCAAAAGAAGTCTTTCCCTTTTGTGTTTGTTCCTTATTTATCCCTTTACTCCCAGCTGAGGCTGTCTCATTTTCTATGTAACTGCTTGTGAATGAAGGTCCTCAGCTACTGCTGATGCTCACCAGACTTCTCCTTATCCAGCAGTAATGTTGCTTGGATTGTCTCCGTGTAATATATTTCCTGTGACAAAGAGCAAGCCTTTTCCACAGGCAGCTAATTATTCTTGAGACAACATAAAATCACTGGTCCAGAGCTGGAGGCTTTGTCTTCCACTTTCAATCTTACACTGTGCTGAAGATTTTGGGAACTACAAATTCTCTTTCTTACTCAAACAGAAATTGTTTCTCTTCTATTGCTGTGCCTTTTTTCTTGTGATTCATTTTTGATCAAAGTGACACAAGCTTTCTGAGTAACAGAACAGGGAAGCAGGGAATTGTGCTGCCAGTGGAGAAAGCAGCAGGCAAGTAAACAGATCTTTCCCTCTTACATCACAGTACACAGATTTAGCCCTCAAGAAGCAAGAGTAGCTTTGGGAAAAGCAATGACAATTTTGCCATCATGATAAAAGAGAGCTTGAGGATAAGCTTACAGAACTGAATTGCCTGGAACAGAAACAACTGGGACTGCAGAAAACACTCTTGAACAACCAACAAGTTCAGCCAGTTTCTTCCAAATTTTTTGCTCTTGTCTGTTTTTTTATTGTCAAAAAAAGACAAAAATATGACAAAAGTGTACTGTGACACTGTGTTACAACATGTCCATGGTATCACTAGATGTCTCAGTGTGACCACAAATTTTGTCTAACGTGTGAACAGTATAGTCATTAAGGAGCTTTCCAACCATTTTAAATTGTTTCTGGTATCTGTAAAACTCCTGACAATAAAATGCTTTCAGGAAAGAAGTTCACTTGTAATATACAACATTTCCCACGTGGACATCTACCTACTCTGCTGGGTTCTCATTCTCAGCAACATTAGGAAGAACATTTTCCTCTGCTGTCCTCCAGGTGCTGTTTTCATCAGAGTTGTGGTATCACTGTTTTCTTGTATATTGTTGGCAATATCTCTTCAAATCCCTGCGGTTCACTGCCAGCACTACAAACCACGTATTACATACTTCCAGAAATGGCTGTCATCATGATGTAAAAGTTCCTAGCACAAACCATACAGAGGAGTTTTTGACTATATTTCCACCTACACACAACTTTGTGTTTTCCAAGTGGGAAAAATCGACCATGAGGCACTTATAAGAAATGGTGCAGATTTAAAAGAGGCATTAAGCTCCATCCTGCCAAAGACAGGTTGTTTCCTATCTTTTGTCCACCTTAATAATTCAGAACAGCAGTAAGAAAGCAAATGGGAGCACTGTAGTTCTCTTACATCCTTACTTTGGACCTTTCTGAAAGGTGCCTCAAGAAATCTTTCAAGCAATGCTCAAGTTAAAGGCACTTAACAGCTCTGCCAATAAGTCTGGATTTGTCAAATGAATGAAGTGAGAAGTGAAGAGCAGCCTCATCTCTGAGCTTTTAGAATTTATTTGATGGGGGATTTTTCCCTTTCTTCAAGCCTCTAAACTTATGTGATATATTCCAAATAATCATTTTAATTCTAAAATGAAATCTCATCTTTTGGAATTATTGTCGATATGCTCTCCCTCTTCCTGTAAACAATCAATCTCTTGTATTGCTTTACTAGTAAAATCCTGTCTAATTTTTTTATTATTCTTTAGTTCAAGATGAGAAAAAGTAGACTTTGCTTGTAATACCTACTTATTTCACAATATTTCAAGGATTTAACAATAGACAAATTACTTTTCTTCATTCCCCCATTCTCAGTATGTTATCACCGAGGACTGAAAACCAGCCAAATCGCCAATATATTATGAAACATTCTTTTTGATCTCTAGGACTGCAATAAATGTGTGCCAAAGTTGACAAGGTACCTTACAGATTGAGACCAGAATTAGATTTTTTTTTGGACAGTCACTATTTTTATTTTCCTTCCAAAGACATCATGACTTGCTGACATAATACCTCCAATGTGTGTTCTACTGCAGAGGTTACATAGCTCCCCTGTGTCACATTTCAGATTGAAATCCTGGGTAATGTAGCAGGCCAGGGCCTGCTGTCAGTTCAGGTGTTATGGCCATGTGAGACAAGAGGTGCAAAAAATTTAAGCAGAATGTATTTTCTTCAGAGAAAATACATTTAAACATTTAGGGACGAGTGATGTTGTGATTATTTGCATAGCTTTGGCACCTGCGCTATGGCACTGGATCACCAGGAACCCTCTCAAAGGGGATTTCTCCCACAACATCATTAAAATTCAGCCAGCTCATCTAACTTGTGATCTCTTGTGATATACAATATGTACCTAAATCATGACTTTAAAGCAGTTGAAATTAGAGTGAGCAACCCCCGAGATTAAGAGAGGTGGAACCAGCATCTACTTTCATCAGGAATTTAAAATCCAAAGGAAATCATCATCATCATTACAAAACAGGAATGGTTTCACCCCCTGTTCAGTCCTGCTCATCATATCTTTCATTTGCAGCAATCTCCATTTTATTTACATCATGTCTATAGTTGCATCATTTAGCATGATTAGAGACAGGCCGTGACAACTTTTGGCTAATCATTCCTCCTCAAAGATATCTCAACATTCCCTAGAATTAAATAACACTTCTGCCCCTTTAGTTGTAATACCAATTACTCTAAGATTGCTTTAAAAGTCTTTCAACATCACTTGTGCTGTGCCAGAATTTCTGTTGCATCCAATCCAGAAGACATATGATCCTTGGATGATTACTGTGGGCAAGCTGTCATTTTCCAGCAATATTTTTCAGGACTCCATGACCTTTCCCCATGAAGTAAAAATAGATCAACAAATGACTACCTCCAGATCAAGTAACTTTGAAGACATCTAGGCAAGATTTCTATGTCTATCAGATTTCTCAGTCTATGTCTTATCTACAGCTATTACAGCATACAATCTCAAATTCTTTTTCCTATTAAAGAACTCAGTGTTGCCAAAAATCTATTCTAAAATTGTATTTCCAAGTTCAGTTGCTGTAGATCTCCTACAGTAATACAAAGTTTGCAGCAGAAGGTAAAGTGGTAAAAATTCTAAACTTGCTAGAAACTCAATAAAAGGCTGCATGGCATAACTTAAAGAAGCTACAGTATCATGTATCATAATTTTTTCCCCATTACAAGTCTCTCAGTCTCACTGTCCGTTCTGGTTTGCCTAACTGACTGCTTCTAGTATATGGCTAGTCTACTCAGCATCTTTCCTCTCTAGAAACAAAAAAGTATGCATAAATTAAGTTTTATTAAGGAGAAGGGATGTGGGATGTGTCTTCTAATGTAGCTATTTTGAAATTCTTTGTACTGGTTTGTTCCAATATCATAGGATAGAAAAAAAAAACCAAACAACTAAACAGTAACATAATAATTTCGCAGCAGGAACGTTGGCAATTAATATTAGAATGCAACTCAGCATAATTTTTTTTTTTAATTACAGGCAACATGAGACCACCATGTCATCAGAGATGTGACTTTTTTTAGTGAAGTTGCACATCAAAGCTACTTAAATGCCATTTTGGGGAATGGTCTTAATTTCAATGAGCATTTTACATGATCACTGACTCTGGACTGAGGCAGCAATTTCCACTTGTTATAAGGTTGTGATAAATTTAATCAGGTTAATTTTCCCTGTTATTAAAAAAAGGAATTCATTCTAATGGACAGAAAAAATTCCTCTTCATTTACACTAGAGACTGTGATGCCAGTAATGTTTTACACCAAATAAACCTTTTCACTATTCAAATAATTAGGAATTAAACTGTTATATAATGTAAACTTTATATAGAACACAAAAGTTTAGCTTATTTTATTATCTTAGGTGGATTACTGGCACTGCAGAAATTTGAAACAAATCAAGGTTACCTAAAGGGAACTGGTCAAGAAGCCAATGCCAAAGATTTAACTTTCACTGTGTACTTGGGAGGGACACTATTCAGAGTATCAAGATTGACTTGGATTGTCTCATATTCGCCTTCCAGAACAAAAAAATAGTCCAGCAAACAACAAAGGAGACATGATCTCATCATTTCATGTAATTGCTTATTCCAGGGGTAATGAGTCCTGCCCCACTACCGACCAGAAAAGTTATCAGTTCTTCATATTATCTCTCAAAAAGGGCAAACCCAGGCCCCTGTGAAAAACTCGAGGTTCTTTGGTATAAAAGAAAGAAAATGACTGAAGAATATCCATAATAGAAAGAAAACCTAAGAAGTTAGCATACCCAGTAAAATGTAGCAAGGAGCCTTCCAGAACTTTAGAGGGGAAACTGTGAGGTCTGTGTAAGACACTTAGGTTGTGCCACTGAGAACGTACTGGAAGAGAAAGCATTCCATTTGTCATTGAGATGAGATACACGCGAGGAAGAGAAAAGAAAGGTTGCGAAGAGTCTGTCCTTTGTGGAGTGACTGAAATGCTGGAAAACCGCCAGATAAATATATGGAAAATGTTTGAAATGGCATGATTTTATTACTATTAAATTATTGATGGTAACTTATGCATTTGTGGAGGGACTTTTATTTGTGGTTATTTTAAAGTTTTATAAAAAAATAACTGAACACACTGTTTATGTTTGTTATGGGCAAGCACATTATTTTTACATTTTGCTTAGCTGGATAAATTTCACTAATTTAAGAGCTGAATTGGTATAATCTCTTTCATCTGTAAGTATTGGCATTTAAAATTTTACTAGGTGGAATGTTATTGGAGAGCACTAGAGGTGAATATGGCTGAATAAGGGACCTTGAGAGAAGGATTGTCCTACAGTGTCCATGAATGCATATGGTCCAGGATAAATCACTCTGACTGCTCTTGCAGCATATAAAATAATTACTAGACATCATTTAATTAACAAGTATAAACACTGCTACTGATTCAATGTATATTTTTATAGATAAAAATGTCTCTTCACATTCCTTTCAGAAATGAAGGGGTCACTGAGAAAAGAGAACTGAAGATGCACGAGTTCTCATTCTAAACAGAATACTTCAGATTACATTTTATTTTCTTTTTATTTTCAGGTGTGAATTGAAGTGTTTTTTTCTTATCTGAAGTTCTTGAAAGAGGTGTAGGTCTACACACACTAGTAGGATTTTCTAAGCTTAAAATAGGCGATATAAAGTAAAATGCTAGAAGAAGGTACTTCAAAACTGTAACAAAAAATCAGGGTAACCATGTTTGCATCAAGTAACATGACATGTACTTAAGTTTATTTTGTAAAACAGAAATCTTACCTAAGACCTATCATGTGTTCCATGTTATGGCACAGATTTTGGCCAGTTCCTGGAGGCCTATTAGGAGACCTGCCAATATGTGCTACAGCATCCAAAATTCACTCCCACTGGGCTGCAGAAGGCATAGTTATATGTAGGGCATGACGTGATATCCGAAACCTCTGCTGAAGTGCTGCAGCGGAGGTTTTGGATATTCCCCAAGTCTTGCACAGGACTAAAAGTGCTAATGGAGAATGTGAACTAGTCTGCTCCAGTAGAGTCTAGAGCAACTCCTAAATATTGTGCCTGGAAAAGGTTCTTCCAAACACAGCTTTGGGCCCACTTCTGAGAATTTTGCAATGAAAATGAGAATGGAACATGGCATTGCAAGAGTAGCAAACCAAATTGCTGAGTACAGTGACACAAATGTTCATTTTCTTCAGAAACAAAGGCATAAAAATGGGGCTTTATTATTCTAAGTTTTGGGTTTAGCTGTGTGAGGGTTTAGGCCATAGCTGATTTCACTTGTGATAAATATAATGCTTCAATTTTTTCATGATTTTCCTTCAAATGAAAGCAAACATTATGAGCTGATTGCACATATAACAAGTTCTAGAACAAAAGTGCATGAGAGTAGGAAGCTGAAATGTAGTTAGTTAATAAATCTTTATTTGGTTGATTTCATTTAATAGCAAAATGCACAAGTTATTTCAACCCTGAAAGGTGGTAGATATTTTTATTTCAACTAGATAAAGTATCCAGCTAATGTATGTGTCATCATTAAGTTCTTTCTCTTGAAATCAAGATAATAGTTGTCCTTCACGAATAAGATACATTTTTTAGTATTTGAGCAATAGAAAAAGCACTGAAGAATTCTCACTGTTTTATGTGAAATGACAAAATATTGGCAGTCAGTTTCAATTGCAATTTACAGAAGAAAAAATTTATCACTAGCAGTGTGCTCAAAATAAAAAAAAAATTCAAAAAAAATTGTGACAACCTCTATTATTATGAAATGTAAATCCTTGCTTTTGTAGACATAGCCTGAACCTTTTGTGCTATCCCATAAAAATACTCAAAATATAGTGGCTGCTGATGATATTAATAGGTATTTAATGTCATAAAATGAAATACTGATAAAGATAAATAAAGTTACCAAACTTGTTACTAGCATGTCTCTGTTGACATCTATCCCTAATGAGCAGCGATGACATGGATAATCTGTTACTTCATGTTAGGAAAAAATTTGCAACAGAAAGATAATTTTTTCTGTACTTTGCAACACATTTGATTCTTATGCACAATGAGATTTTAAAAGTTAAAGCAGATGTTATATCTATGTTTAACATTTAATTGTTTCAAAGAATCTAACATCAATGGAGGAAGGAAAGGAAATTAGAGACTTCATTTCTCATGTATAAAGCTTTTGGAAAAACTTTATACTTAGAAAAGATAAATACCTCAAAGAAATTTAGAAGACTTAGTGTATTCCAATTTCTTGTTGATAACATCTACATGAATCTGGGCATCAATAAAAATTGGTTTTGTCTGCAGATTTAGATTCTGTGCCTCTGAGGCAAATTGGGATGTTAAAACAGGGGTGTTAAATCTGATTTAACATTTAGAATTGTTGTGCTGGTCTTCTCTGTTTATGAAATGCTTACATATTCACAGCCAAATAGTCCTTTATCAGTTTGTAATTATTACTGTCATTATCAATATGAAATGCTGTGTTAGGAAAAAAAATGTGCTTTGGGGATTTAGTATAACTGTTGAGAAAAACAAAGCTCACTCAGAAGTTAAGCTGAAAATATACTGCCTGCTTTGGCTTTATGCTGTTTATCTGTAGCTGTATTGGATGAAGACAGCTGCTATCAGTAGGTTAGTTGAGGTGGTCAGGAGATCTGAAGGACAAAGGTGACACCAGTTGAGCATTTAGGATAGAACAGTGGGAAAAACTGCTTCTACTAAGCAGGGCAGATAAACAGTTTGAAGGAGAGAGGATGAAACGAATGATCTGGGATCAAATTCTAAAACCAAGTTACGTTATAGCAAAGTGTTATGGACCCTAATTCATAACAGAGCAAAGACAGAAGGTAGAGAATGTCTGAGAAAGGACAATAGGATTTGTGAGTAGGCCTGAGGCCATAAATCATGCTGTAAGGAGATATACCAAGTTAGCTGAAGGTAAGCATAAAATGTGGCATGACAAATTTGGCATTATTGAACATTAGATGCTCTGCAAGAAGTAGAGGCTGCAATAGGAAAGACTTATTGCCATCATAGAATTGACAAAGGAGTGGAGAATAAATGCGGGAAAATATTCCAGTGTTTTTGAAACCATATTGCTCAGGAAGAATGTCTTAGAAGATGAGATTTGGTGGCTATAAAGAGAGGAGAGGCTCTAATAGGTAACTTTTCTTCAATACAGGATGTGTACATTTAGTTAAGAACATGAGAAAAGATTGACAAATTTAGGATCATTATGTTCCAAACAGGGAAAAGAACATGGGATATGGAAAAAGGCAGCACAGCACCACCTGTTTTGGAGCACTGTGTGCCCTGTTGGGGATATCACAAGAGTACAACATCAAATACCAAGATGCCCTGCTGGGAAACTGCATCCCGCAGAAAATGCATTAAGGGATCTCTCTAAAACTCTGAGAAAGAGGATTACAGACTAAACTTTCTGCTAATAATTTTTGTTGTTTTGCTTTTCCTGAGAGAGAGCCTAAATGATGGAGGGAATAATGATAATAATATTCTACTTATGTTTAAAAGTATGGCTCTGATGCTTGATAGTGTTCTCTTAAATTTTACTCTGTGGCTAGGTTAGAAAGAAAAACTTATCAGCAACAGCTATTACCATCAAGCTGTAATGAGAGGCAGCATGATTTTCTTATAGTATTAAAAGCAATGATTGCAATAGCTCACATGTAAGAGTAATGATGATGACTGTTTATTTTCTGCTTATACTTAACAGAAAAAATGACAAGTTTTTACTGAGTCCTTTTATTTTTCAGGGTGAAGTATTGATCTTATGTTCTGTCTGGTTAGATCCCTGAGGCATTCATTGCCTGTGCAGCTCTATTGAGGCATCAGGATTAAATATATCATCCACAAGTTTGGCAGATTTCTGCTGAAGTGCAAGATCTGAGTCCTACTGTGTGCTATTCCCAAATGTCATATGATGGGGTAAATTAATGTGCAAATGAATTTTGAGGGCAAGACAGGGTCTAGATGTTCTCCAAACTCTCAGATGTAGGCTTAAATTGGGGGCAGAGTCCCAAATAAATAGTATAATGTCGGTACTCTGAGCTAGCTCAGAAAGGATTCACATTTAGATGATGATTTGTATATTTGTCATCCTCACTCATTTATAATTTACCTGACTTGAAATCAGAGGGAATTTTTCCCATATCTGACAGACATGAATTCATCCACCCGATTAAATATTTATAAAGTGAAATAGCCACTTCTAAGTAGTGAGTTGATGAGTGTTTACATTCAAATGATGATTTTTGATGAATTTTTATTGATTATTATTTTCCTGCTTTGAACAGATCATGATCAATAATAAAAATAGCAACTTGTAGTCAGCCCTTCTGACTGGTCATAAAACTATTGCTTTTTTGTGTTATCACAACAAGCTTTTTCTCCAGATCAAAATACAACTCTGTCAGCTGCCAAAGGGCAGCATACACCCTGCAACATATTTCTTTTATAAAAACTTCCAAATCCCCTAGAAGATAATGATTTTTGTTGAAATTAATTTCTGATTATTGGGATGGAGTGGAGTCTTTTAAATAAACCTTTGTTTTCAATAAGATGATTTTTCCATCAGTGGCAAAAAATATGAGACCTCAAAGAGAAACAGTCAGTATATGTCTTATTGCAGTGTGATTTTTCTTGAGAGGAAATCTTATTGGTTTTCATAAATCTTTTTACTCATTTGAAACCAATTTTTCAAAGTAGACCTGATAAGCTAGAAGAAGCTTACACTGCAAGTACTTTTTCACAGTCATTTCCTTCTAAAGCAATTATTTCCTGATTCACTATCCCTAAGAAAATTAATGCTAGAAGAAAGAAAAATTGGATTAAACATAAAGTTCTAATAACTTTTAATTTTCAAGTTATTGTTGGATTACATTGTCTATTACTATCATCTCTAAATTATTTAAAGTAAGTTAAGCAATCTTAATTCTTCCCCCCACTAAATTATTTAGGTCATAAATGTTTCCTGTTGAATGCTTTTGTGGTCAAATAATGTATCTCAAGCTAAGAGAATAAAATTCATTTTAATGCAATTATACAATGGCAATAGCTAGGAAAAGTACCTGAAGTGTCTTCCATTATGTATTCACTCAAGAAAATTTTGAAACTCATCTCAGTAAAATTCATTCCTTATTTTCATTAATAAAGCCCAAAAATACGCATGAATTTCTTGTTATGTTTTTTCACAGTGTACTAGAGTCAGAAGTAGCACATTTTCTCACAATGCGTGTTTACTTACAGCTGAATTAACTTCTCTTATTTCAAGATCTATCAGATTCTTTTCATTCATTGTTATGTGTTCACAGGTGCAGGAGAAATGAATCACAGATTGAGTGAACATCTTGGAGGGCTTCAAGACACACACATTCTTACTTTTGAAGAGGAATTTATACTATACACAATAAAGCTTTACTTACATAATTCTATATTTCACAGCACTTCACTTGTAAAGGGAAGATAGATTAGACCCAGTTGACCAGGAACTTAAATCAGTAGGATGGTTCTCATTGATTTGACAGGACCATGGCTGAGGTCAGAAAACTTCAGAATTAAGTATGGAGGTTGGTAAAATGTATGTCTGATGTCGTTTTTAGCTTTAAATAAAAGTGGGTTTGCAGCACTGCCTGCATAAACTCTCACCATTTCAAATTAATATAAAATATTTTATTACAGTAGGCTGTTGACACATAAGATAGTCTATCTATTTTAGGTATCTTTAGAAAGAATACACCAAGGAAATAAAGAATTTGAATGGAAATCAACTCCCAGAAGAACTACTTCTTATTGAAAATGCCCACATTTTTTTCCCACAGAAAATTAATGGCCATTGGTGTGTTAAAAGAGCAAACTACTCCCCAACAGAACAAACCCAAATATATCTATTAAATAGTGCAAAATTAAATAAAATTCACAATTCCTACTCTTTTAGAGCAAGAGAGAAGCACATTACTCTTAAATAACCTATTACAAAGGGAAAAAAAATGTGAGGACAAACACCTCGCATTATGTGGTCCTCACTATTCAGAGTAAGAAACTTTCTTACCCTCTACATTCATGACAGCAAAGTTGTCTAGGGAGTTAAAAAGTCTTATGCTCACACAGTCCCCTGGAAAGAGTGCTGCAAGAGTGCTCCAAACCATTCTCTTTCTTAAGCTCAAAAATACTTTTGCAAAGCAAACAGCCTAAGGATTACCTTACTCTCTGATAAGTGCTCTTGTATATGTCAATATGCTGAGCTGTCAGGCAGAGAAAATTTACTTGGATCCTTACTTCAGCCTTGTCATGAGGGCCAGAAACAAGAGAAGCAGAGCTTTATGAATTTAGAAATAGAAAATTTCCCCCTACAAAAATGCAGTTGAGTGAGTCTTACTTGTTATACCAGAGGAGATGGCAGCCAACTCCTTGGAAGTAAAGAGGCACTACTGGTGTAAATCAGAGCAGAGCTGCATGCCTCATTTTATTTCAGACTGACTTAAAAGCTATATTGTTAGCTGCCTGTAACATCTGTTATAATAGAAACCATCATATCCCTCAACTGGCTCCCAGGCTTGCCTTAGTAATGCTGTCATTCTTCCACATTTAGTGTTTCTAGGATGGCTGGGGACAGCTGAGCGCCCAGACCCCAAACCCTGTGAAAGACTGTAAACAATACAGTAAAAATTACCCCCTAAAAAAAAAAAAAAAAAAAGATTTTGTTTTTCATGCAGGCTGTTCCAAGAAAAATATAGCTGGAGAGAAAAAGCTAGTAATTCAGTTGATGAGAGAGGAGAAAAGATATTTTTCTAGTACAGTGACAAATATTGCAGTGCCTGAAGAATGCTGTATTTGTCAGCATTAGGTGTCCTGTGTCTCTCATAACAATCCTTGGGGGGAAAAAAGAGATTCTGCAAAACTTAACCTTTTGCATTCACCATTCTCCTTCTAAAAAGAAAACTAAGGAGGTTTTGCCTTATCTTTTGTCATTGGCCTTCAGTGTCTCTGAAGGGTTAGAGCTTTGGCTAGGACAGTCTCTCTAGGTTTCTTTCATAGCCCCTGGAGATAAATCAGGAAAGAAATGGGATTTAGTGCATTTGTCCCACTCTGAAGAGAAGTCATTTTCTGATTGCCTGAATGGGAAGAAAACCAGCTTTGAACCCTTCTTCCAGGTCAATGAAGAAATTTCATTTTCAGTGAAACAGAAAATGTTTAACATAATTTGACAAGTCACAGTAATTTGGTTGTATAGTGCTTCAGTGGGTGAATGGTGATATGGGCCATCTCATTGAGCAGTATGTCTTCTCAGGGGTGCAGACTGTGGAATTACAGTATCACAAATGCACTGGCATTTTCTTCACCAGTAATTTCCCTCAAGGATGAACTTGATTATGCCATCTTGAGTTCAGTATTTACTACAGTGAATGATCTCACTCTCTAGATCCATAGCAAGTTAACAACTAAAAAACTTTGTTTTAATGCATCAGAAATGATGACATTCTAATCATCAGTATTCTGCTTTATGCTGCCTTTCGTTCTGTACCATGCCAGTCTGGACTGCAATACTAGCCAGAAATAGATGGCACATGACTATTAAATAAAAGAAGGGTAATGCATTTTCTTTCTTTTCTTCTTACCCATGCAGTAAAGAAAGTAAGCACATTTGCAAGTCAGAGTTTTATAGCTGAGGTGCTGCTAAGCATTATGGATGGCCTCTGCATAAAATTTCGTCTCTCTCATGTAATGCCGAAGATCCAGACGCTTCCTCTGAGCTGTAGGAGCAATAGGATCACACAAGTACTTTCAAGCCTGCACATTCAATATGTAACAGAATATGTGTAAGTCCCTTATATTCAAATGTTCAAAAAGATAAGTCAGCTCAACTTGTCCAGCTCTTCAGCACCAGCCACCACCTCTAGACAATAGCAAGTGGAAGGGAGGTGGAAGAAAGATGGTTGTCTTCAGGTGAGGAAAATAAGGCATCAGAAAAAGATATGTTTTCAGACAGGGCTTTTTTTGCAAACCATGTTTCGTGCAGCTGTGGCTATCCTGGTTTATACCACAGCTGTGCTATGCCCAAAACACTGAAAGAATACTTGAGTTTTTAATCACAGAGAAATTAAGGAAGGTTATCTGGGAAAGAGGGAAGGGAAATGGGATACCCAATCAGAGTAAGCAACATCTAGCAAAGCCAACCGCACTTTCCTGATCCCCAGCCAGCATAGCTGTACAAAGAATAAGGCAAGAAGTATAAAGTGAGGTGGCTTAACACTTGCTAACACAGTTTGGCTAGGGTGAAATGACTACCAGGGAAGCATTTTCCAGCCAACACCAGTTTCAGCAGGTACTTTCTACTACCTTTCTACTTCTTGTACCAGTACAGACTGACAGCAGGAAAATGATGCAGATGTGCAAAGTAAAAATGAGCAGTTGATGATGGCCCAATAAAGTCATCCTGTTAAAAAGTATTCTTTGAAAGTGCATGGTTGGTAATGTACTTCCAAACTGGAATATATTCAGTATGGAGAGCCCACAGACCATTGAGACTAATCACTGACTAATTCTCTTGTGCTTGTGTTGAGGAAATCCACCAAAAATGGCAAAGGTATATACAATACTGGAGTTGTCTGGGCATAGACCTGGGCCCCCCTGGAGAACAGATGTCCTGAAACACACTCATGCCAGGCTAGTCATCAAACCACAGCAATTGCTAACCTGAAAAAGCTGAAATCTCATCCTCATTTTCTTTATATGCAATTTATAAAGCTGTCAGATGTTCTCACTGAATCATTATAAGGTCTATTGTGATATATAGAATCACAAAGCTCTGAGATACTACCATGGTTATGAACATCTACTATGTTAAATGTCTATGTAACTTTTTCTAACATTAATTTTTTAACAAACAGAAAGCAGTACTAAAGAGAAAGCTGATTCATGGAACTTACAAGAAATATTTTTGTTCTTCTCTTGCCACATAGAATTAAGGACAGAATTTAGCCCTGGTGACTTTTCAGGGAAGTGCTATGTGGAACAATCTTGGGCTAGTCCCCATCACAAAATCTTTATTGTCACTGATTTTGAAAGCAGCACCACTCAATAATCTGAAGTTTAAGCTTCATTTTGCTGTAATTTTGATTGCATTGCTCAAAGACACATACAATTGCTGATGATCCCATATAGAAAAAGGAAGAACTCACATAATGTGATAAGTTTTCCAGACTACAAATTTCTCTATAAGGAAACTAGAAAGATGTATTTTAGAGTTCATTATATGGTCAACAATCAAAGATTAAAAACCTCAAATGCTCAAACCAAAAGTATACAACAAATGGATTTTTATTGACTGCTTTGGATAAAGGGATTAATTTAAAAAAAAATCATATTACAAACTGGTGCAGTACCATAAAACTAGTTTGAACAAGTGGAGATGCCCCTTTCAGCCTGCACAGCTCCTGCAGCGCTGTAGCCCATTCTCATTGCAGGCAGTGCACTTGAGGGCTTTGAACGAGTCCGTAAAGCAGTTGCGGAACACTGACATCTTGCTCCCATGGCACGCTGAGCACGGCAGGAAACCAAAGCCCCCGCAGGAGGGGCACTCTTGAGGAAGCTGGACTCTCTGCTCAAAGAATGTAAGAAAGACAAAAATGTTACCTCATCACCTGCCGTAAGGTCTAGGAAAAGGAGGACTCCAGGACAGATAAAAATACACATTCTGGTTCCCATTTTGGGCAAGATCCACCACCCCATCCCATGGAAAACCACCTTGGAAGACCAGTAATTCTGTCTTTCCTTTGGTCAGATCCACATGCAATGTCAGAGAGGCTCACTGAAGGTTCATTGGTCACTTTGCACCTCAGTAGCCTGCATTTATACTGGCCAAAATAGCACACTGAAGGATAGCTTGCACGAATTACTTGGATGTTAAATCTAGGAGGTAGTGTGATGATTGAATCCAAACTCCAGGCAGTTTATGATGATGTTGTGTTTTCTATGCTGTATGTTAAGATATTTTGACTTTCATCATTTGCATGCTCATGCTGAACATATTATGCCTATTACAGCTAAAGCTGATGATATCAAAAAGCAATTCATAGCTTCTGAAAAACAGTACTCGAGGAAATAAATGGTGTATTCATATTTATGGGTGTAGAATGCTGGAGCCTTAACTGTAAAGAAGAAAGATCATCAATGTTCAACATTCATACCCAGAGAGAATTGCTTCAAGCAAGGCTTGAGGCCTCTCAATTGTTCCAATTCCCAAGTAAAACAATAAATTTACTCTATTTTTTATTGGAGTAAAGAGAGTGGAGAACAGAAGATATTTCAAAGACACTTTGAAGTTTCACCTGCTGAAAATGTGGCTAGTTTATTTAATGATTGCCTTGAAGTTCAAATCAGAGAAATGAAAGTTGTGCCGCTTTGGCTACTTACCACCATGTGTTTTAACATTGCGCTGTTGAGTAAAGACTTTACAGGTTTATTCACAAAAAAGAAAAAAAATCCATACAATTCCTGCTAGTGTTAGTCTGAGGAATTGTGTACCACTAAAAATTAGTGACAAATTATTACCAGAGTATAATAAAATACCCACAGAAAATGTAGTACCTGAAGCACCATCAAGAAAAATGAAAATATTTCTGCAAACTCATTAATAATAGCATTAATCTATTGAAAACTCAGGTGAACATGCAAAAGAGGCATTTTCTTCTTTTTGTTCTGTAGCTCATATACTTGCTGTTCTTCTTCACAAGGCAAAAAGGTCCTATTACTATTAGCACACTCAGGGACAACCTTTAAAAATATTTAATGTAAAATTAACATTCTTTTTATCTCAGGTGTGCTCCCATCCCTCATAATTTTTGATGATTTTTTACTTATTCATTATAACATTATTTCAAATAATCACAATGCTTTAAGAAAATAATATTTTTATTCTTTACATTCATTATTGCTTGTTAGGCTTGTAAACTTTTGGATGTCCTTAGATGTAGTTAAGGGAACTAACAAAAGTTAAGAAAACAAAACAAAATTGCTTTAGCTCAGTTTCTTGAACAATGGCCATTTCCTTCTTGAGCAGATGGCAGTTTGTGGAACCACTTTCTGCATCTCCAGTAATGAAGAGACCTGACTGCCCCTTGTAATTGTAGCAAACCCATTTTTGAGGAAAAAGAAAAGAAAAAGAGAAAGAAAAAAACAAACCAAACGAACATACCAACAAAACATGAAAAGGCATTGAAGCATTGGTTGTATTCAGTGAGCAGTTATCAGTTTCCTTTTGTATGACAATTTTTGTCTTATATATGTACTTTTTGTCCAAAGATTAGGACACAAATTAGTCTTAAGTAATAACAATATAGGGCTCCCTCCCCAAAACAAGGTGTAAAAAAGAGTAAAAAAAAAAAAAAACACAGGAAATGGTAAAGAAGAAAATCTACTCGATTACAAGTAATAAATGTACCTTCCCTATATTTATTTGCAGAAATACAATTACCTCAATTTTGGTTAAGAGATCCTGCAGTTCCCCAGATTCATTCATTAGTAAGATTTTCTCAGCACCCTATTAGGAAAAAGAAGATTAAAAATGTCAGCCATTTTACCATGAGAAAACCAGAGATGATTAGTAGATTTGATCTTGAAATTTTAAACAGGCTGAGGACAAATTTGACTCACATTAGTTATATTGCAATTAGGTCAACCTTAGTAAAGCTAGAAGGAGAGGAGAATCTAATCACAGGTCTGATAGTAATGCCTGAAGTTTGTCACCAGGTGACATATCACATTGCCTTTTCTCTAAAAGGTGACACAGCTTAGAAATTCTGATTGTGTTCCCTTTATTTTACAGCGTATGTTTCCTGACAGAATAAGAAATATTTCTAGTTATCATGTAAAAAGTTAAATTATATAAACGTACAACACACCAGAGAATGTATCAAAATGAGAAGAGGAGATTGTATTTCAGATATTCTGGCAGCTGAGCATTGAATTAAGACATAATGTGCCTAATGTATAACGCAAGGAGAGAAAGAGTATTGAAAATACTCTAACAACATTAAAATCAGACACAGCAATTAAGTAATAATAATTTAGTCTGACTATATTAGGCCTCTTAGGGTTTCTGTGTCCTGCACCAAGGCTCTACTGAAGTGCTGGGGATTTTTTTTCCTCCTGAAAGTAAATGCTAAGACATCTGCAGGCAAAATTAAAGTGTCAGGGAGGATATGGAACTGTTATAAATGCTATCACCTCTTCCACATTATGCTGGTTTTGTCCTTATCCCCACAGGCCTATGCTTAGGGTACTAATAAGGTGTTAAGTGGAAGTTAATTACTGTTAAAAAGGTAAAAAGGCAATTAGATTGCCAAGTTGTTAAGGAGTTTAAAGTTTATTGTTCATGTTAGAAGTTCACTGTTCATGCTTGGTCCCTGTTATGTATGTTTTTACCCCATTTGTATACCCAAGTGTCCTTTTATTATTTTAAATTACCAAGTCTCCCCAAGCCCACAGAAAAGCCCTTCTCAAAAGAGCAAGAGACTGTTTTTTAGCCCCAGTTAACGGACTTGTCACCCAGCACCATGGCAACCGTGCATATCAATTAGGTCTGCTCCCCGCCACAAGGACTGTTATGTAACACCCCAGAGGACGACGAGCCATTGGACAATTATGAGGTGTCCTCATCCCAGACTTTCCAATCGGCAGAAGGCAGAAGGGCAGACCTAAGGCGGGCCATGGGCGGAACGGGGCGGATTGGGGGCTGGCCTGGGCGGAGACAAGACTTTATAAAAACGGACTGCGCCCAGAGAAACCGCCCATTTTTGGGGATAGCCCGGAGTGGACCCGTGCTAGTGAACAGGTCAGGTCACTTGTGGCCTAGCCTCGTGCACACGAGGCGCCTAGCACGAAACTATATCTGCTGTGGGTTGTGGGCTTAGCCAGCCTCAAGTGTCTTTTTATCGCGGCTGAACCTTGCGTTTTGTTATTTTAATAAAAGTTGAGTTTTTTTTTCTTTGAGAACCTCCTTTTTGCCTTTTTCTTATTTATTTGGAATTGACAGTTTTTATGTCAGAACTTCTCGTTTTCTCATCTTCTAATTAGAGGGCCTTATTTGAATGTCTATGCTTCACTTATGTAACCAAATTCATTGAATACTAAATATTGTGAACTCCTTGCATACACTTTTAATCAGAAACCAACAAAAGGTGAGGAAACTGAGGCACAGATGCACAGTTCTTATTTGCTGCTGGGGCAATAGGCCACATCTTCAGCATGTGGTGAGTTCATGCCATTGTGCTGCCCCACTTTGCTGGTTCTTGCATATCCAGATTTCTAAATTTTGTCTCTCAGTTTGCTTCCAGCATTAAGTAGAAGGTGTGGGGGGGCACTGGCACAGGGCTGAGGTGCAGTGGGGTGCTGGCACTGGTCTCAGATGTGCCATTAGTTTGAGCTGCCCAGCTCCTCACCACGTTTCTGGGAGGTGCAGGAAAAGCTTCTGGTGAGCACAGGGAACATAAGTGTGTCTCTAATATTCCTCTAAATATCAAACCATTCACAGCACCTTGCTGGGGACTACAGAGGCTGCAAGTGTGTAGACAAAAGGCAACTAAAGGCAACCAAACCTTTCAAAGGTCTTTGTAGGACACCCTACTAAGGTTATTTTCCCTGTAGAAAGTATTTTTGCTCTGGCTTTATACAAAAGAGAAGCACTTTTGACTCTGTGTTTGATGATTTTCGTTCTAGATAAAAAGGAAAATGTTCATATTTCAATGGATGTGAAAAGACACTTTTTCAGTGGACATCACTCTTACAGTGTTATGCTTTCAAAAAGTTAAAGAAAGAAGTATCACACAAGGTAATTAGTCATAGTTAATTAATCACAGAATATGACAGGGGACAGATGAGCTAGCCTTATTGTGCTGACTCTTCCATTGAAATCCATTATAGATCATGCACCAGCTCCAACACATGCATTAGGCTGTCTGTGTTCCCAGCAGAGCAGCTCTGAGCACTCTATTGGGTCCTTTCACGCTTGTCTCTCATCTTTCCCTGCTTTCACACAGAGCAGGCAATGGGAGTCATTGGTATAACAGTGAGGACTGGCTAAGGCAGCCCATGGAATATTGGCTTGGGATCTAAATACTCTGCAGTGGCTTAAGACAAAGCTTGTGGTGGTCATCTGAAGCAAAGACAATAAGGATTTGCAACTTTATGGATGATAGGATTGCAGCACTCTAAATTCCTTAAGCTAGACAAGCCTCAAGCCTCAATTTGCCCCCTTTAGGAAAGGATCTCTTCTCTGTTGCCACAGGCGAAGGCATTCCTGTGACTTCTGCCCCGTGTTACAGTGATGTTGTGTAATGATGCTAACTGACTTTTACAGCACAATAGTTAAAAGTTTGACAGGTTTCCCCTTATGTATTTATATTTTTAATTATTTATATTTCTAATGACAGTCAGTCAGCTGTGCTCTTTTCAAGGTAGAATGCTATGTTTTTTAAATTAAAACCCAAACATCAAAATGACTGTCAATATTTTTAAGTGTTCCAGTCCGTCTTCTCTGATCAGTGGCTCCCCAAGTGAAATATAAATACAATCTGCAGAGGTTAACCTTCCCCTTGGATCTTTGAGTCTTAACACACAGAGTCTATTATTAGTAGAGTAATTAAAGCAGCTGTTACATAAGTCCAATAGTTGCTTTCTGACCAGAAAGTGATGCCTTTTTTCTCCTAGGTGGTGCTCAGTCCACAATTACTCACAAAGGCCTGTGAAGCATTAAATAGTCTGTCCCTCCAGAGAGTGACATAAGGAGCATGAGGGACAGTGGACATAATCTTTGGAGAATCAGCAGGGAGAAGTGAGTTTTCAGTTTTGTTACCCAGTTAGATTCCAAAGCAGAAGCCTGTAAATCCTTTATCTACTAACTTTGCTGAGTCTCTGCCATATTAGAGGAGCCCAGGGGTTGTAGTCAGATACTTGCCCTTCTTTTGGCAAGGAAATACCGCACGCTTGGCTAAATCATGAGACAATTTTTCCAGACCATTTTAATTACTAACATTATTTTCCCAATTATCCCTTGAGAACATTCAAAAATTAACATCATATTTCAGATATTAAAATCCCAAATATAATTCCCTCTAACTGTAGAACAAGGACAAGGTCCACTAATTTTTCTACTGCCTCCGCTCTGTCCTGTCAATAAACCTGTTTGTTGCTACCTATCTTGAGTATAAACCATTACCATTTCCATGATGTAATTCTTCATCAAGGAATAAACATAGATATATGGCTCTGCACTTGGCTTTACTAGAATACCTGCTGGTTTTGGGAAGCAGCCTCTCTTCCACATCATTCCTTATATACTGAGAAAAATTAGCAGGGCACTGCAACCTCCCTCTTGTGGACAAGCTTGCAGTGCAGGTAAATTGCATGCTCTATTTTCTCTTTTGCTAAGCATGTAAGAAAGGCCTCTGGTAAAGGCAGCAAAAATGTGCTCACTCCCTTCACCATCACTGGCCCTGCCACGTTCTTCACCGAGACGTAGAGAGGAGCTGGGCTGTGTGCTCCCCTGTCTTTGCCCACTGCTCACACTCCCTTTGGTGTGCAACACCACACCTCTCAGCCAGGGGCCCTTGGCAGCAGACACACAGAGGGTACAACTGCCTGGAAATCTGCCCACAAACTGAGAAAACTGACACTGCAGTATGATAACGGCACCAAAATCCTGGATTTGATATGCAAAGAACAGGAAAGGGTGATGTTTAAAAAGCAATTGAACCCTGCATTTCCTGACAGGTTGAAACTGCAAAATGGAGGAAATTAGGGGGAAAATGCTAGGTGACTGAATGCAATAATTATATAATACTTCTACTGCCACAGAGCCATTCATATTCTCCCATCAAGTGAATAGCGAAAGAAGGTATTTAACAAAACATGGGGGCTGTAGAGAGCTAAAACATATGGTCACTGGAAATTAGCTAAAAAGAAACTGGTAATTCCTGTTTTAGAAAAAAAAAATATTTTACACATATATTTCTAAAAGTTAGCTACAAAAGCAGCCTCATCATTCTTTGGAAATGATTGTAATCAGTGTGTCAATACTATAAAACTCATGCTGTTTTGGATTCATTATAGCTGGTAAAAGTAAACAGGAGATATTTTCTACAGAAAAAAACAGTCTTAAATTCACTTATCTGAAACAAATCAAGTAGTTTTGTATGGCAAGTGAAGGATGAAATTCAATCATATATTTCAAGCAGAAAAAACAAATACATGTATTTTTAAAATATTATGCTGTGAGTTAACACATTTACAAAGAATGACTGAATTTGCCTGATTTATTTTCATCCCTTTTTCAGGAGAGTGGGTCTTTGCAGAACATCAAGCTTTAACAATTCTAAATCCTTTTAGGAGCAAATGAATGTTCCATTATTTTTTCCTGAGTGGCTTTCTGTTTTCTGGAAGTAATTTTTTATTCTGCATTGGTATCCCAGCAGATGGCATAATTCCATTTCAGATGGAGACAACCTCAGGTGAAAAGAAGGGATTAGATTAGATCAGCCTGTAAAGAGCATGCAGCAGAAAGAAACAGCAATTTCCTGACAGACTGCTATTGAGACAGCATGTGTCAAGAAATACAATGATTCAATCCTGAAAAAAATGAGAAGATTAAAAGCCCTGCTGTAGTGCAGCATGCAGGACTTTTCTTGACAGGGGCTAAATATGACTTTTCTATTGCTTCTGCCCAAGTCATGGATTTGTTTCATTGTCCCTCTGCAGGCAATGATAAATTCCACAGCACTGTGAATATTTATCCCCACAGCCTGTGGTGCTCAAACGACTTTATCCGTGCTTCTGAACAGCTTGGGTACCATATACTTTATCAGGTGCACATATGCTGGGGTATGATGATTTTTTTTTACTTTTATCTCATTAAGAATGATCTTTCACCTTTCAGAACTGTTCATATTTTAATTCAGGGTTGGGGTTTTTTCTACTTATGACTCATTAAAAGCTCAATATAGATTCTCCTTTAGGGTGGGATTTTTCAGGAAATAAATATTCAAAATTAAAAAACAAAACAGAGAGTGGAATAAAAGAGGAAAATATTGCATGATTTATTTACTGTCACACTAGGCTTTGGGATTTCTGTTTCATTTGCATATCAGAAGTCAATTATTATAAAAGACATTATAGAAATATACACTGTTACCAACGAGACCAAATTCTGTAATTAGTTCTCAACTGCATTTTAATGAAACACAAGCCTAGCACAGGTTCCAGCCAATATTCTGCCTTTGGGATCACGGTGCACTGTTTTTCTGAAGGTGAATTGACAGAGATGGGAGGTGAATGCTTCACTGCCAGACCTCAACATGCCTACTGCCCCCCTCCTTATTTCCCTAAATGAATGAATTTCAAATTCTTGTGAAGCCATATTAAGACAGAGAAACAACTGCCATGAAATAATGGGGCTTGCCGCATTTACCAAACAGAATGAGTGCACACAGGTCCCTTGCCAGGGCAGGTGACAGGCCCATCCTGGGGCTCTCCTTTCCCACCTCCCTGCCAGCCACAGGTGCTCTGCTTGCAGCCACAGCACGCTGCCCGAGCTATCCCTGCCCGCACCAACCTTGGCTTTCTCATCATGGTCCGTCTCAGCTAAAGCACACCAGAGCGGTGCTGCAGCAGGCAGCAGTGCCTCCCGTGGTGACAATTACTGGAGAGCAGCGGAGGGCACAAACCTCATGTGGCAGCAGGGGTGAGGCACACGCTGCCATGAGCTCTCTGGGAGAGGAGGAGCTGTCTCATGCACTGTTCCCTGCCTGCAAAGATGCTTTTCCACAAATAATGTCACTTTTACATGGAATAGCTTTAATATTCTGATGAAACTAAAATTTGTTCCAGTTAACTACAGTGTGCCTCATCAATTTAAGAAAAAAAAAAAAGAAAGAAAAAGAAGCAAGAAAACACACTCCATATCTGGGGGTTTGCCTAGTTTTTAGTAGGCCACTGCTTTAATTTTCTTGTGCTAAACAACATAAGTGCAGTTGCCTTGCTGCAATAAATGCTTGTAGATCAGAACACTAAATTATTTCATTTTTCTTTATATATAGAAGGTATATTTGTCTCTTCCATAGAAAGCTATCTTCCTAATTGACTTGACTCCTTTTCTATACTTCTCCAAAATATCTCCTATAGTACTTAGAGAGTTTTAATGAGGGTTTTATTGGGTTTTACCCTGTCAATCTATGAGAAAATAAGTTTCTCACAATCTTTAAAAACAAACAAACAAAAAAACAAAAAAACCCAACTGGCAGTGACTTAATGGACCATCCATCATACCAAAAGGACTGTATCTAGGTCCCACAGTTAAGTAAATAACATATTTAATCAATTTCAGTGTCTTAGCTGAATTCTTTCAACAAATTGATCATATGTGGACTGAGATTTTCTTTAAGTCAGTCATAACTCACCACTTACGCTTTTAACATGACAATTATATGAGAAAATCCTAGTCTGAATCCTGTTTAATATTAAGCTGCTGTTGAATGCAGCTCTTCTAGCTGGCTGGAGAACTCTCCAAATCAGAATTTTGATAGAAACATATTCTACTATGAAGTAAAAATCACTGTCTGTTAATATTCTGCCCACAGGTGATTTTACAGCTGCTATAGTGGTCTGGCAAGGCCTATGACAACAAATGCATTTGTTTTAGTGCTCAGGGAAGCCTAAATCATGCAGAACACATGGAAAGCTACAGGGAAAAGGAGAAGAAAGTGTTCATAGAGGCCCAATATTTATTATCCCTGATTGTTGGTTACACTGCATTTTCTTACTTAAAAGTTTTGTGAAAATGAAAGCCTTAAGTGATGCAAACACAATAACCTCACTGTGTTTAAATATAGTTTTCCTTCACAATCACAGTCTCACAGTTGGTGCTAATTGCTAGCTTTTTACCACTCGAAACAAATACTGCTCTGAGCTTCCAGCCTGTTTTCTTTATGCCTCTTTCCAGAATCTCTTTCTTTTAATTTTTTCTGTCTTTGAGAAATACTTTTCAAAAGTACAGATTCAATGAAAAGGTGATTTCAAATATCAATAGGCTTCTAGACCTAGAATGCTAGGGTAAAAATGAGGATCAGAGTTTTCCATTTGGAGTTTTTGTCTTACAATAGGGCAGAATTGGGCTGTTGTTCTTTCTCTTCTATAGCTAGGATTTTTGAAAAGTAAATATTAACCAATTTTGTATCTAAAATATGTTCAGTTGACTATAGGTCCTGATACAGACTACATCATCCAAAATTCAATGTATTTTTAAAGTCTGACACCTCAAGGTGTTAGTCTCATATTCAACACAGGTATTACTAAATGACAGGTTTATGCTATATGTGGTCTTCCTGGGTCACTCACACACGCAGGTTCTCATGAAGAAAAAAATCCATTTCTCTAGATTTTCATGGTTTCAATTACAGAATAAGATATTTTTTAAGAAACAGCTGATATCTTAGATGTATTACTGCCTCTTACACCCCTCCAGATAGTTTCTCCCTGGTTATCTTTTGCATCTTCAAATCAAATTTATCAGTGAGGATCTGTGCAGTGCATACTACAAAAGGATTTCTGTCTTTGATTGTTACCATCTCTGCAGCATTGCAGACAATTTTCTAAAACTCCTGCTTCTCATTCATCAAGATTTTCATCCGCTCTTCCCAACTCTAGGGTAAAACATAGGTTCAGGCTTTACTTACCCCCAGATAATGGCCATCAATAAACACAACAGGGAGTGAGGGAACTACGCAGACACTTCTGCATCTTTCGTCCAGTTCTTTTCCATAGTCACTGTTCAGAGCAATGTTTTTTTCTTCGAATTTAACTCTGTGGTTTTGAAATATCTTTCTAACCAGTTCGCATCTTTCAAAAGTGGTTCTCACCACACGAAGACTGGTAGTGTAAATTACTATACGGCCAAACTCTGGGACTGTTGAGACCTAGGAAAAAAAATTAGTTCTCATTACATTGGGCAAAGTGTCAATAGCTTCCAAGTATTGAGTAATTTTATTTAAAATATTATTTAAGAAAAACAAAACCAAACAGCACCTTAAAAACACAATCCAACATTCATCTTTTTTTCAAATGTGAAGATGGAATAGGAGGAATGACGTTCTTGAAAACAACAACTTAAGGAAATTTAAGTGGTTTAAGTAAGGTGCAACTTGACTCTTTTTGGAAACTCTTAGAGATGGTGAGACAACTTATATATTTTCAACTAACAGATATATTTGAGATCCTGATGGACTTCCAAATGTGAATGATTTGACACTGTTCTGCTGATTCTGTCAGTACAGTCACTTGTGTTTGCACACCCAGGGTCTGGTAGTACCCACAATAAGACTAAACTTTCTACCTTAGGTGGTGTTGACAATCTCCTTCAACACAAGAGCCTTAGCTAAGCCTTAGTATGTCCATGAGCAAACATTAACTCAGAATACTTTGGGTCCCCATGTTGAACCAGATTATGACTGCAGAAGGTACAGATGTACTCCTAATTTTTAACATAGTTCCACAACAAATTACTCTAACATCCAAACAACGATAAAAAAAGTATATTTTGTGTGTGTTCAATGTCCAATCAAAAAACTACTGCAGCTAGCTGGAAAAAGTTTTGCTCTACAAATCAGATTTGACTTTTTACCCCACTTTTCCTCATGTAAAAGTTTATGCTGCTTCTTTCCTTTCTGGGATGAAAATAATTAGATAGTGTAAATGCTACAAGGATTAGTTTGCCCAAGAGAGAGTGATAAATTTTCAAGAAGCCTGAGAATCATTAGTCTAAACAAAGATATTATGTTCAAATATATAACTAAAATACCAGCTTTTTAAAAAGGTGGTAATGTATTTACAAGCTTTCCAACTTATCTATTATATTCAGAAAATTATATTTAATTATTTCATTAGTATTCCAGGAGTCAAAACACATGTTGGAAAATAAAAAGGATACCTCTACTATACTGTAACATTGTATAGAAAATGAACTTTGACAGGTGAATAGGTAATTTTCTACCCATGTCATGCAATAATTATAAAAACACAGTTATTAAATGGGGCAGATGCCATTGCAGATTTTGCGATATAACCAGTCATGATTTATCTTATTACCTAAATACAAAAAAAAAAAAAAAAAAATCCTTGCAAAAAGTATATTCTGCTTAGAGAGGTATTTGCAAGGTTCTTCATATGGTAAAGAGTTCTCAGGAAAAATATTTGCATTTCACAGATCACTTACAGAGCCCTGGAAGTGTAATTGCTGACATATGTAACCATGGCTTTCATCTCCCATTCTGGAAAGGGACCATGTTGTGATAGGTCAATACTTTTTCTCTTTGAATGGATGTCAGAAATTCAATTTTAGGAACAAGTGTTGTGAAAATGGGCCACTTTTCTCCAGCCCATTTTCTAGGTTGAAAATCTGTTATACTGCTACTGAAGCATTGACTGTCCTCCAGCATATTGTTCACACTTTCCAAGGGAGACGATTAGCTCATCCTCTATGTAAAAGACAAGTACTCTACATAAATACTGCAAAATATTTTAGTAACCACACACAGATTGCTTGAAGGAAGAGGAGTTCATTGTTTTCATAAGTAACCAAAAGAAGTTTCTAAAATATTGCTAAAATAGAAAATTTCACAGATTCATAATTTCTTCTTCTTTGGAGTGACAATTCATTTTGAAGAGCAAAACTTTTCAACAGGATGGAAGATCTTGTTCCTCCATAGCTCTAATTGCTGATGCTGTTTGTTCCCAGACACCAGAGGCTGGCAGCAGAGGTACAGACAGTCATTATCTAGTGAAGCATCAGAACTGTGGTGTCCCTACAGCATACAAATAAGCAGCTGAAGAGATGGAAAAATGGAAAGTTGTAAGGTGATACGGAAAGATATCAAGTGGAAGGTGTGTACAAAGAGCCAGTTTTATGTTTATTCCTTTATTTTTTCCTAATATTGCAGTGAAGAAATACCCCTTTTTGCCCTGAAAAGACGTATCAAGAACATTGATTAAATAATTCTTCAGGGAAATTTTGATAAAAGCCTTGTTTTCTGTGCTACAAATGTGCTCAGCTTGTCCTTGCAAGGACTTTTATCAGAGCAGGAAAATCCTTTTTTTCAATCACCTGCCTGAAAATCAAATTGATAATTAAAAACTAGGGGTTTATAATAAGAATCTATGTTAATTCTTATTTTTCTAAACAATATAGAGGATGCAAATTGTGATATTTAATTACAAGGATACACTCTTGAAATAAACCAGTAAACATCGTGTTTTTCCTTTCTAGGTCGGAACTGCAGCAAAAGCAATAACAAGCAATGTAAACAAATGAGAAGAAATACACTTTAGAAAATGAACTTTTACAATTTTTCTTTGCAAACTTGAAATTAGCATCACCCCATGTAACTCACAAATGCACATAAAACTCCAGGTGAAATAAAAGAGAAGGAAATTCTCTGGTTAGAAATGGGTATGACAAAACTTTAATAAAGCTGTAGAAGCTACACAGATGAATGTACCAAAAGATTTGGAGCAACCTACATTAACCACTTATTTGCACTTCTTGTGGGTGGAATTCTCATTGAAGCAAGAAGCTTATGATGCCTAAACTTTTTATATATTTTTCATATATTTGTAGTTTGATAGATTGCTAATGAATGGCTGTAGCTCCAATATTTTCCTACCCTTTTCCCCTAGTTTTTAGAACAATCAGCTAACCTTGTAATACATTCCTGTTTAGTCTTATTGGCAGGAAGAGGACCTACAAGAAGAACATTTTGTTTTCCAGCCACAACCTGAGAAGTCATAACAAGAAGTGGGACAAAGAAGCCCTTGGCCCAATTCCAAGGGGTTGACCCAGGGCTGGGTTACTGGGGCAACTGAATCTCCTACTGGATGTACCCATTTGATATCCTAATTAATTGACCTTACAGAAATTGTAGAAATCTGGTGCTGGGTGTGCCCATCACCACTGGAACATGTGGAAGCTTCCAAATAAAGGTCTGCTGTTTACTTTACTATTCTAACACTGTTGCAAGGGTTTTTTCTCTCTTGATTATAGGCAACACTTACAGACACAGTTTGGCCTAAGGCGGCAACCATTGTGTCAAATTCAGGAAACCCTGTGCTCATGGACCAAGATTGGGGTTCAGAGAAAGTGTCTGAATATAGAAAGACTGCCAAGGAAGGGATTTAAGTTTTCAGGGGAAAATAAAGTTGCTTTTGTAACAATCCTCTACAACATTTATAGCTCTTAGTTTAACCATCTTTACTGTTACCATCTCCCTAGAGTCAAAGTGCACATTCTGCTTTACTTCCTCAGCCGGAAGAGCGTGCATTTTTCTTGGGAGCCTCAAGCAGCCAGCAACAGCAGTAGCATGACCTGCATCATTTCACAGCAGAGCTGCTGCTTCCAGTGACTAAGAAACAGATGCCCCTTTTTTTCTGCCTAGAGAGAAAAAGTAATTGCTTCAGTCCTGTTCATGACTGAGCACAAAAAAACGTGATACTTACTTTGTGCCTAACTCAGTCTTTTCCCAGACTTCTTTATCAGGTCGATCAGGGCTTTTGCAAATCACAGAGTCGTAGAATCATAGAATGGTTTGAGATGTAAGAGACCATAAGGATCATCTGGTTCCAACATCCTGGCATGAGCATGGACACCTCCCACTAGACCAGATTGTTCAAAGCCCTGTCCATCCTGGTCCTGGTGTACAACTGGGGGAAATCTATCCCTCTGCCATCCCACTGCTGTCCATCTGATGTACTTGCAACTCAATATAATCCTTAACTGGACAAATCTTCTGCAAATAATATGAGGGATTGTCCCCCATGAGGTGAAATTTGTGAGCTCATTATCAAGAGAGACCACAAAAGATAGGAAGAAATTGCTGCTGGAAAAAGAAGACATAATAGAGCAAGCAGGTGAGCAACAAAATAAAGGGATGCTGGGGACTAAAAAAGGGTTGAAAATACAGAACCAACCAAAACCAGATGATAAACTAAAACCTAAAATGTCAGGATACTGACAGAGGAAGAGTAGTAGAGAGCAAATGTATAAATAAAAGCATGAAAAAATAACAGAGACAGACAGTAAAACAAAACAAAGTACATGATAGAGAGAAGGTCACCAAAATAAGACATCCTGAACATTTTTCAAAAGAAATCCCAGTAGTCAGTGTAAGTGTACAACAAATATATTACAGGATATGTGAATCTCCAAGTTACTTAAAAATTTTGGAGTATCTTAAAAAAAAAAACTGTTGTGTATTACCAGAACTTCAGAAATAGGAAATATTTGAGAATCACACTCCTAAAACATGCCTTTGAGAATCTACTTTTTCTGTATAACTGTTGCCTTGACAATAATAACAGACCTCTCTGTAGCTCTGAAAAACAGTACGTCAGTCAGGCGTTTTCATGGTGCTTCTGAAAGCCAGATAAACGCCATAAATCTCTCATTAACATCTCTGGGTTCAGACTTTCCCCACCATCTCTTATCCCTGACTTCTGGGTCCAGCTGCAACTGAAGCAGCAGCAGAAGTGCCCATGTTTTTCTATTGATCTCATAGTTATCTTGGCCCTGACCAGTCCCATCAGTCAGAGCACATATTTCTCTTCTCTTTGTGAGGGGAATTTATAAAACTAACCATTGAAAAACAATACCAAATTAATTCTTCATCATATTTGTCATTAATCACTCTCTTGAAACTCTCTATAGATTTTAATTAATATGTTTTATGGTATTTTTGTCTGTCTTGCTGGCTTTGAGTGGCTTTTTATCTTTGGATCAAAACCCTTAACATGGACATTTTTGCAGCACAGTTAATAGCTAACAGTGGTCCAAGACAATGCTTTTCTGCTTGTAGTGTAAGGACCACTGCTATACCTTGGGGCATAAAGTGATTTCTCCAAAAACAGTGGTGAAATTTACTTTTTGAAAACCTTTGTTGTTTGCAGACCACATCTGCAAACAAGTAAACAGATAAGTCCATCAGTAAGAGGAATACTATACTTATGATCCTAACCTCATTTTTATTTGGTTGCAAATGAAAACCATGAGAGCAACACTACCAAAGTAGTCATGGGATGTTTTTTTAATCCTCTCTCTAGGCAGAAGGTATAAGCATGTGTTTTAACCTCATTGGTTGAAAAGAATAGCTATTTACATGCATATTCATATATCATTAATTTTGATGGAAGCATCACCCACAAATTTACACCTGATCCTTTTAAAGAACGAAGTTATAAGTGAGAAAAAAACAAGGTGATATAGTATTTTGGTAAAAGCTGAAAAAACTTTATCACATAAAAGATTTTGAAAGGTTTTTACTATGTTCAGGTATAACATTCAACATGTTATTCATGCAGTACTGAATTGCTTGTGTGACCTAAATCAAGGGCTGATATACCCTTCTCTGTCTCAGAATATCATCTTTCAGCATCTCAGAGTATTCTGCTGAATTATGCACCCTTGGCTCTGTAATTTGATACTATCAGACAGGCAGAAGTGTCTGCTTCACTGAGTAGACTGAGGCAGGAATCTAGAGCACATTACAAACCCTGTGCCAGAGATGCTTCAGTCAGTAAATGCAACTCTCATGATCTAACAAAAATGGTGAGCAAAAGAAAATGAGTTACACATACATATATACATATATTTTGTATGCATGCTTGTATATCTAAAGACTTTGAATTTAACTGCTCACTTCATAATTGTAATTACATCATTTATAGCTTGAATTTGTATCAATAACCGTGTGGCAAGAGAATTGTGATTTAACTCCAACTTTCTGATCACAGTCTGGTTTAGACTTTCTGATTTTATTTTACACTCAGAAAATGAAGGGAAGAAAATAGCTATGACTTTCTTATTGAAGAAGATCTGCAGAAAAAAACCGCCAAAATTTAAGCATTTAATTTCTGCAAGATTTAAAAGCTTTTACTGGCTTTTGTATTTTAAAAGACTGCCAAAATACATACAAAAATAGTGAATACTTTCTGAAAGGTAATTTGAAACTCAAAAGCTATGACCAAAATGTTTCATTTTTATTCTACATGCTACCTCATGGAAACATACATGTTTTCAAAAATGTATAGCATTTAATGAAAAACGTACTTTTCATCAAGTCGCTGTTTATAAGAAAACATGTAACATTCTTTGGATGAGATGGCCGAAGATTGAAGGTCTATGTTCTAGCAAAAACTGCAATATTTGCTGCCATAACCACACAGAACAATGCTGACAGTGTTGTGAAGCAGTCCATTCTGTCTATTGGTTGTCTGGTTCAAATTAAAATTTTAACACCATCTTTCCAGAAGAATTGATTTGCTGATCAGAAGATCTCTTCTAACACAGAGACTTCATCTACCAAAGCAAAATGTTCTTTCTTTGGCAAGTAAGATCTGTTTATACCTACTGAAGCTGTTGCCAGCAGTCCCTGGTTGTGGTGTGCATTCTTGGTATGAAATCACTTTCCCTTACATTTCACTATTTGCATTCCAGCCCTTTATGGGCTCTCACACAGAAAATCACAGTGCACACATAAATTTGAATTTACACTCTCTCTTAAGTGTTTTGCTATATTAAGACTGTAGTCCTGTTTGCATTGCCTTCAAGGACGCAGCACTACATCAATATTCGGTAAAATTCAGAACTTTATTAAATTCAGGAAACTGGGCATGATAGAAAAGCTCGATAGAATGAAGACTGATTTCTGCAAAACACTCAAATTTCTCATCCACTCAAGTCAAAGCATGTACTGGCCTTGTCTTGAAATAACACTATACTTTTCCTTATGCAGTTTTGGCAATTAAAGAGAGTATAAAATGCAGGATTTGTAATCTGTGACCCCTTAGGGCACTGAAATGATATCACCAGTTGCCATCCTCATCACTATCATCAAGCTGGGAAGGTCCACCAATACCAATTTACAAGTGAGGCCATCAAGAGCTGCACTCCTAAACAAGATAGCTAGTCTGGGATATGCCCAAAGAGACAATAGCTTTACTTTCTCCAAAAAAAAGTGGTCAGGTCCCTGTTTTCCTCAGCCTTTAAAACAGCACAAACACTTGTGTTTTTGTCGGGCTGTGTTCTGTAACTCACCTCACCCACAAACAGCAGCTCTAGGAATATGTCAGTTTCCAAAAACTGTGTAGGAGACCAGGCTTCTCTGCCTGTCATAACACAGGACATGAGACATCTCTTTTTTTTCTGTTTGCATTTCATAGGGCTGGATAACTCTGAGGAGCTGGGCACAGTTACAGAGAAGGCCTATGATCCAGCAACAGCCTGAATTCTTTGGTCTTCGTGCTCCTGGGAAATTCTTGTCTCTCTTATCGGCACACACAACATATGCTGCTGTTTATAAAATAGTGCAGTTTTACCTCCTGAAGGTTGACATCCTCAAAATTGTTCAACTGTAGTGTAAAATAGATACAGAATGCAATTTTACCTCAGATAGCGGTATAGCATATTTATATCTGTAATTCATTTATACTTTTCAGACTGTGTATCAATGTTGGAGATGTCAGAGGAAATAACAAAATTAACAACAATATTTTTTGTGATATTTATACTGTTCCTTTTATCCTAAAATCACTTGGCAGTATACTAAAAAATGAAAAAACAAAAGGAAGTCTTTCCATCCTCTGATACCATGTATATGTGTGTTGTCACCATTTCGTTCCTCAAATAATACCATATAACATCACATCTCTTTTTCTGCCACTTCAGACTTCTCCACATATCTTCTGCATAGACTGCTGTTCAAGGGACATCAAAGGGTTTTGATTTCAAAGCAGAGGAATAATTATAATACCACAGCAAAGGAGTACAGGGCATGGCCTGGCCTTTCCCTGCTCTGTGTAATGCTTCAGCTATGGTCAGGCTCAGAAGGCACAAAGGCTGCAGCTGAGCTCACCTCCCAGTGTCCTTACTGCTGTTCCTCCTGTGTAGGATCTGACAAGCCCCTGTCCTGGCAGGAAGCCCTTGTTTAGATAAAGGGAACTGCAGCATCTCCAGACGTGGGGTCTGACAAGCCCCTGCCCTGGCAGGGAGGCCTGGAGATAAGGAGGTCACACAATCCCCCTGCAGGCCTCTCTTTGGGAAAGAGCAAGCCTTTTAGGTTACGGTGAGAAAAGACAGACCCATGATCCTCTAGGAAACTCTATGTAAAATACCCTAATACCCATTGGTTTCTCACCCTTGCACACCCACCTCTGTACCCCCATAAAAGAGACCCCTCTGCCCCAAGTCAGCAGAGGATCCGTCTCTGGTCACCCCTTTGCGGAAGATGGAAGAACAAAGCGACTTCTGCGGAACCACCAGCCGAGTCCTCTCCTCTCTCTATCCGGGCCTGGCCAAGGGGGGTTTGCCTTGCAGAGCAGAGCTGAAATCACTGCTGAATCACTAAGAGCTGATGGCTGCTGAGCCAGGCATCTCTGCAGGCACCCCCGGCCGAGGGCTGAGAGAAGCCACGACCCCCTGGGAGACGGTTCCTCACGGGATCACCTCTGTGGGTCTGCTACGGCTTCTTGGGTCTGAGCCTCAGACCCCGACCAGCACGGGCCGGGAGAAACCCCCGAGCATTAACAACTTTACTCCTGCACACACCCATACAACCAGGTTACAGCGTGCTCACAGGTGACCTGAGCTCTGATAAGAGAACAGGTTATCTGCCCAGGGCTCATGGGCCCTGCTAGACCCTGTGTGCTCTAGAGTCAAACCGTGTGATACCCTGACTCTGGGGTAAAAGCAGCTCCTGTTCAACAGGGCGCAGAAATGCTGTGAAGTCAGCCAGGGCAAAATTTATTTAAAATAAATGAAAAATGTGTTCAAATTAGTTGAAAGAAGATCCATATCTGTCCACGTCTAATTGGATTTTACTTATCAAGTGCTGAAAGTTCTATCAATATTTTCTTATTAATGTATTTTTGCCATTCTGCGTATGATGGGATAAAATGAAACATCTGAAAACCAGAAGCAAAAAATGATCCTGTATTTAACTCTAACCTAGTCTTCACTTTTCCTGGGAAGAAACACTAATATAATTCTTGTTTCTCTTTTGCTTGGTCAGTCCTTATTTCTCTCTCTCATCATATTCACCAATTTGACATCTCCAAGAAATTCTTCTCAAATAAAAAAAAAAAAGAGAGTCTCTGGAAAGAGTCTTGGAAATGTTACTTTGGTTTGTAAGAAAGGAGAGGCATTTCTTTGTTCTGCAAGGACACTCCTCACAAATAATGAAGGGGAAGAGGCAGGAGCTACTGACAGTAGTTTTGCTCTCAGCAGTTTATGTGAGGCAATAGAAGCCAAAATAAGGAATGTCCAACAACCTCCTTTCACATTGTGCAGTTCTTTGAACTGTTCCTGCATTCAGCAGAAGCCAGACAAGTTGTACCTAGAGCGTCCTGTGGCACTTCCATGAAGCCACTTCAGGCAGAGACTCCCGTGTGGGGAATAGGCTAAGAGAGGTAATAGCTGAGCTGTCTCTGTTATTTCAATACCCCTTTACTGTTGCAGAGATCTGTGTGATTCAATTTGCTAGTGTCCCCTTCCCCTCACATTACCCTAATAAAGACACCAAGTAAAACACAACATTATGGAGCAAACATCAATACAATATTAGAGCCAGCCACATCACCCCACAGGTAATCTTTTTGCCTATAAAAACCTGGGCTGCCAATAACTTTGAAATTTCTACTACCAAAGAAAATCATTGGATCATAGAATGGTTTGGGTTGGAAGTAGACCTTGAAGACTATCTAGTTGCACCCCTCCTGTTATGGGCAAGGACACCTTCCACTAGACCAGGTCACTCAAAACTCCATCCAGCCTGGCCTTGAACACTTCCAGAGGTGGGGCATCCACAACCTTTCTGGGCAACTTGTTCCAGTGCCTCACCACTCTCAAAGTAAAGAATTTCTTCCTAACATCTAATCTAAACCTGCTCTCTTTCTGTTGAAAGTTATTCCCCCTAGTCCTATCAAAACATCTTTATGACTTCTTTCATATCAGAAAAATCCAAAACAAAATTCAGTATAGTAAAATTTTTTAACTGCATTAGTCAGAGAAAATTATTTCAGAACATTTTCATTAACCATCACAATCACCATAAAAAATAATATGCAATTATTTTCTTGGGAAAGACAGATTCAGTTATTTTCCATTTACAGCAGGAACCTCCCAATGCAACATTGAAGCAGCAGTGAGAAAATACCTAAGCCGCATTTCAGCAAGGCATAGGATAACTTTCCCCTTCATCTTCAAAGTATGCTGTGGGATCTCACACCAAAATAGACAATTGAGACATCATATACAACCTTTCAGCCTCATTACGATCTCTCCTACAAAATATGTCTCTGTAGCCAGATATTTCCTGGATTCCTTCAAATTAGGAATTAGGTGTCGTCACATTGCTTTGATTCCTTTGAGCATATCAATCATTGTAAGCCGTGGAAAGAATTACTCTAGGATGATTATTTTATATCTATTTGTTTGACTAACAATACAGACACATTTCAAGGTCTTTAACCAGTTCTAGCTGATAACCAAGATTCAGCCTTGTAAAAGTAAATGTGACAAAGAGAATGTCATTCACAAAGCATTCACTAAATAAAGTGAATGAAACAGCAATATTTCCTAGAATACACTCAGCAAAGGGAATGTATTTGTCATTAAGAAGGTTGACTGGAGGTATACTTCATAAAATTATATTCTCTTGGAGCACAGTTCTTTGAGCACACGTTAGTGACTATTCACCTGGATAAATTTCCATGGGAGAGAGTGTATGCATTTTACCAAATACAGAGTTTTCTTGTCAGATGAGCAAAATGGTCTCAGACCACATGGGAAGTACACTTGCTTTTTCTGACATTGATCTTCATCTTCACTGAGAGCCTGAGTGCTTCTCAGCCTTCAGTGGCAGGGCCATGGCACATTCCGGCCTTGTTTTTTCATCTGTTAGTTCAGTAACCGTATTTTGTCATCTCTGAAACAAACTGATTGGGAAAGGAGAGAGTAAAGAAAGTTAATGATTGCTCTAATGCTGTTCATCAAACAGCCTGTTCGTATATTACCCTCTTCTTCCCTGATCAATTCATTTAAGAGCAACAAGATTTCCTGTACAAGAGGAAAGGTGCTGGGATCACTTTACTTATAAACACAGTATTTGCAAAATGGCTCCTTTGGGACAGGAAACAACACTACACTATAAAATTTTTCTTTCCAGCAAAACAAGCTAAGTTTTTAAGTGGGAAAATGCTGCTGTTTCTAATAAGTAGTTTTTGCTTTTCATAGGTGTTTTACAGTATATTTAATATGAACATTCTTAATACCTACCTTAACCTATGCAGAACACATCATTGCTCAGAGAAGTTGTGAATTCCCCATCCATGGAAGTGTTCAAGGCCTTGTTAGATGGGACTCTGTGCAACCTCATCTAGCAAGTGACATCCCTCCCCATGGGAGGGAGTTGGAACTAAATAATCTTTGAGGTCACTTCCAAACCAAACCATTCTATGGTTCTGTTATTCCACATGGTGCAAACTCCAGTCAGTGCCTATCCTAAAAATGAATTTCCTTTGGCATTGGGTTATGCCATATTTCCCCTCTGTGCCTACTACGTATTGCAAGGCTGATTGTAGTGTGCTGTAACCTGGCATCCAACCAGGGAAATATTTGTTTTTCACAGGTGCAGTGCTAGTAGGAGATTTATAAGCTAATGTTACTGATGCTTGATTATCTGCTATATTTGATGAATGGCTTTCAGCTGAACAATCTGAGTGGCAATATAAACATTTTTCCCTTGTTTGATGTAATCATTGAATCAGGAAATTGAAACCCATACTTCTGCACAATTGTGTTACAGGGTTATAGGATATATCAGCTCTCTGATTTTCTTCCTGGGTCTTCAACTGCAGAAAATAAATGCTGATTAGAGTGCTTATTAAATTTTATTACTACTTCTTAAGAGCTAAACTGTGCCAGTCCAGTACAGATGAAGAGCTAAATTCAGGAAAATTAAATGGTAAAAACTGGACAAATTTTGCAAAACTTCAAATTCCCTTGGGGTCAGAGCAGTAGTTCTGGTGGAAATGACACTACAGTTTTTTCTTTTAGCTAAAAAAGTTACAAAGAAAATTCACCATAAGATGCAGTTTAAATATAGGTATTTTTAAGCTGTAATCACAAGAATAGACAAAAAGATTTAACTTAATGCTCGTCACCAGCAAGTGTGGTTGAAATACAATGTTAAAAAACTTCCTACATACTCCCATTAGTCTGTCTTGGCCAAAACTTCTGAATGCAAGCTGTAATTGAAAACACAGGTTTCCCTCATCCCTTCTTATTTCTTTACTTCAAAGATCTGACCAGATTGCTGAGTAAGCTTCCCTTTCCCTCCAGAAAGACAGATTGCTCTTCATCTCTCTTCCATGTCAAAGTCATTTTTAAAATAAGTTTTAAAATTAACACACAATTTTTCCAGGCTTCTAGGAGTTATTTCATTTCCTCTAATGCTGCCAGCATGTGGAAGCCTTTCTTCTGCTGCCTCTCATTTTTGGTTTTATTCTCTCAAGACAGAGTACTTCACTGCACCACTAGAACTTTCTGACAACTATCAAAGAAACGATTTAAGTGAGGCCTTTACCTTTTCATGAGATTTACATAAAGTCAAAATTACAAGCCTGTGCTGCAGGTGGGCTGCTGGAGTGCCTGGGAGCTGCTTTCCACAGTGCCAGCTCTGAAGTAGATGGCACCTCCTTGTTTCATTGCAGTGGGGTTGAAACAGCCGAAATGGGACAGAAGCCCAGCGAAGGACTCACAGCACTAAGCAGAGAGAAGAGATGTGCCCAGATGAAACTGGGGGCATTTGTGCTGAGCACAGTTTCCTGGTTTCTGGACAAGTATACCCACTGAAAGGGTCACGAATATCTTGCCCTTTCATACAGAGATCAGCACCATGGATTGCCATGGAGCGTGTACTATGCTGTCATTTCACATGAACTCTGCCCACCTTCTCTTGGTTACAGTTTATGTCTGATGTGTTGAAGTGTCACTTCCCTCTCTGGCAGGTTTGTTGAGGAATTCTCTGAATCCAAGTGAACACATTTACCTAATCATCTTAACAATGAAAATACAGAGCACTTAAACTTTTGCAGAGCCTCTCCACAGCCAACACATCAGCTTCTCAGGCTCCTAACCAATATTTCTAAAACCAGTAACACAGGTCTTCCATTTCCCTCCAAGATATCTCTATGAATCCAGATGCCAGAGAGCTTTCTCCAGAATTTCATGGGTAAAATCAGTTTTTCTCCACAAGTATTTGATTTATCTCCCAAATTTATCTCTACAATATCAGTGTTACTATTTTATTTCCCTCCAGCCAATTGCCTGTATTCACAGTCACAGATCTTTTGTAATTGCCGCTTGAGATTTTCTGAAAACTAATTACTTTTGCTTGATATCTACAAACCAGCCAGCATCATTTGCCATGATCTTGGTTTCCACTACCTCTGGCTCTTGGTTAGCTTTATCTATTCAAGTATGTCTACAGAATAATGAGAGGAGAGGAGAGGAGAGGAGAGGAGAGGAGAGGAGAGGAGAGGAGAGGAGAGGAGAGGAGAGGAGAGGAGAGGAGAGGA
>JACBWW010000020.1:14361898-14490428 GCA_020086605.1 Lanius collurio | reverse complement strand
ACATCACTTTGCAGCCTCGGTCTTCTTTGGAAGATGGTTGGTTTTGCTGCTGTATTTCACTTTATTTTGTCGGTGGTACTAGCTAGCATTATTGGTTTGTAAGCTCTGCATGTCCTGCTATGTATTGACTTTTCTAGGTCACCTACAAGTAAAGAAAGAGCAAAGTGCACTTAAACACCCCAAAAGCTTTCCTCTTAACAAACTTCCACAGGATTCTTTATTCTTTCCCACCTTTCTAAACATTAATGAACTCATTCTTCATCAGGCTGAATAATGACTTGCACTTCGCAATCTTAAATGTGAGTTCTACCTGAGAAACTGTGCTTGGGAATATTGTAGAGCCTGAGTACATTATGTCTGACTCTTCACCCATATCCTCTCTGACACAATGCTCACAAAGACATTCACTAGGTTTGTTAACCGGGCCTGCCCTTTTGCAATAGACGTCAGCAAGCCCTGCCTGAGAATGAGTTCTGTGGCTAATTTAGCAGAATGTGACCTTTCAGAGGAGGCTGGAAGGCCAGTGGAGTGTGTAAGTATGGAAATGGAGGAAAAATACCCATGCTGAAACAGTGGAAAATGAGGAGAGACCTGTGTAAAACCTTTGGCTGAGCTCCATTACATTGCACATTGGGACGGAAACCCAGTTTGGCACACAATGATTGTTGTACTCCCTAGTAATATATTAGACAAACCAAGGATTTTCACTCTGTGTGACCTGTATGCCATCATAGGAGTGGCTAAGTCACAAAAGTTGATTGTGAAGAGAATTATATTTATTTCAAGGAAGAAAGAACTGTTTCTCTACTACTTTTTACAGAAAGATACAGGAAATATTCATAGCCATTTGCATTTAAACAGAATTGTGATATTAGAAAACAAAATTTCTGGTAGTGTTCTGAAATACAACCACAATTACTTCCAATAAGAAGAGAAGGGGCTTATGCTTCTGACATAATTGGCAAGTCATGTCCCCAGCTTCAGAGATGCTGGCGCTGTCAGTTTTAGTGTCTCAGCAGGAGAAAATTTATACCAAGGACATACATGAACAGGGAGACTGGGAGCTCCAGCTCCCTCCTGCTTTTCAGGATTTTCAGTAGCGTGTGTTTCTCACAAATAAAATGTTCCCAGCTGCCTGACGCCTGTACTCCCAGCACTGTGGGAGGCTCCCCCAGGGCCCAGGTTAGGTGCTAGTGGGGGCTGGGTGACACATGTGACTGACCTCCACCAATGACCACGGTGACCTCCCTCCCACCTTCCCAGCTCAGAGCGGTTGTTATGTCAACACCCATCACCACCACACCCACCACTCCCTCACCCTGCCAGGATGTGGTTGCTATGTCAACAGTCTCCCTGTGGCATCCCCCCAAGGAGGAAAAGGCTGGAGGGGTTGCCATGGAAACCGTGCTGTCCTGAAGCGTCAGTAGAGCTGGTCTCTTCCCCACCTTTCTCCCCCCAGGATGTTCTTCCATGAAGCTGAGATGACCCCTGGATGTGTCCTACTCTGTCCCACATTCCATCCCCATGGCTGCCTTAGCCCCAGCTGCCACAGCTGCTCCCACTCACCTCACCAGCTGGGCAGGGATGACCTGTGGGAGACCTTTCACTGTCACAGCACTGGAGCAGCTCTCCTCTGGGGACACAGACAGTCCTCAGACAGAGTAATGTGAAGGACTCAGATTCTCAGGGAACAGTGGAAATGAGAAGTCACGGATTGAGGGGGTGAGGGAAGCACTCAGGGCGTGACTGTGGGAAGGTGTAGCAGGGGACACACATCTACTAGATATACATTGTCAAAATGGGCTTGTATCATATAGCAGCAACAACCAGAAACACCTTTTCTTCTAGAAATACTTCCTGCAGTACATCATTCTCTTAAAATTGGAAAAAGCTCCAGAAGGTGTGATTTTTTTCAGATAAGTTTGTTGCGGGGAGAAAGGATCTTAACCAATTCTGTAGAAAGGCTGTAGTAAGAAAGTGTGTACAAAAATATTCAAAAATCCAAATATATCCATAGAATATTAAAATACACAAGTGCTTTTAGCACAGGTATTTGTACAGACAAAATCAAAGGTCTTGACTGCACAACATAACAAAGCCCAGTTAATGAATCCCTGCCTCTCCCTAGAATACCTAAGCAAAGTGATTTGCTTTAAAGGATCTCTCCTCTATCACAGGGAGTGTCTAGGGATTTGGAGAAATAATATATTGGAAGAGTTTGCAGATATAGTCTGAAGAATCAGAATGCTGATATTGCAGTAAAAAACACCCCTTGCTTTCAGGGTCACAGGACACTCACACACACTCAGTATTTGGCTTCATACATGCACATTTTAGTGAGGAAGTGATATAGTAAATACTAAATAAGAAGTGTTTGCACACAAGAGTTTATCAGTGCTTAGAATACAGGATTGTCAAGAGCTCATATGCATGCTCTGAGATTAAAAATACTGACTTTGACACTAACTCTGAGAAATATACAGTGAATTCGTCTCGTACGAGTTCCTGCTGCTGAATCATCAGAGGGACAGAGATGTGAGGGGCACTCTCCTCTTAGCTATTGTTATACATCTGCTGCTGCTTATCTAAGAGAAACATGTAACTGGAGATGACCTCACATGATCAGCTCAGAAAAATGCCCAGGTAAAGTGATTTTGTGTTTTACCTGCTAATAAAGACATCTTTCTATATTACTAAATCTTTGATTGAAGGATGCTTGTTGTTCTGTAACTGGTATTACAGCTCAATTAATTGTCTGGAACATGCTTACAGAAAACTAGAAATCATTCTCTCATTCTAAAGGCCGAATTCTAATTCTAAATGAATTATTTTGTTTGTAATTGGATGAATTTCAATCATATTTTTCGTTAAGATAGAGCAGTTTCAAATCCATCTCAAAGCCAACCTTTGTGTTTTGCTCTCCTCTGTGCTCACCATGTGGCATACACAATTGGCTCACAGTATGACATAAAAGACATGTAAACCATCATTCTTTTTCACTACACTTAGAACTTTATCTCTGGGGAAAAGGGAAGTTGAGTAGAAACCTCAAATCATTATATTCACTATATTATTAAGTATATGTCTTTGATCCAGCAGGTGCTTAAGGTAAGAATATACAGTTATTTCTGGAAATCACTCATCTAGACCTCCCTAGGAAGAGGCTTCTCAGTTCCATATATATTCCCCTCAACCACTTTGAAAATCTGCCTTTTCTTTTGGACTTTACAATGCCTGTAGCAGAGAGTTCTTCATTGTAATGACATGCTGTATGAAAAACTGTTTGGTTTGTTTTCATCTGATAATTTAATTTTTCACCATTCTTCTGCACTAAAATATTGTCAATGAAAAAAATCCTTACCACCTTTTAAACTGGTCATTTTTTTAAGGTTTTAATTAAGGACTTCTGTGGCAGACTCGGATACATGTAATTTTCTGAAGTTATAAGATTTTCTTCTGGCAAAACACCTCAGAGAAATAGCCCTGGTCCTAGAATTAACTCTGCTAGGAGTACAAGAATCTTTGCAATCAAAGTACATTGATTTCAGTCCATGCGCTCCCCTGAAGACATTCCAACATAAAACTGGGGATAGAAAAACAATATGGCAGGGACACTAATTAAGGTGCATATGTCTTCAAGCGGATCTGTTTATTTAGCTGATTCAAATTTCTTAGCTTAGTGTTACTGATGTAGTAGAAGACAGCTTTTAGAAGGGAATGAGGTTAGTGAGGTGAAACGGTGTACTCTCTGTAAGGAAATAGCACAGAACAGTGGAATTAAGTTGGATAAGAACCCAAACATGCCTCAGTTAGTACTTAAACCTACTCAAACCTACTTAGTAAAAGTGAATTTGTTACAAATTTTACCAGAATAAGGACAAACTATTCTTTGAGCAGCTTGGAAGAAAGCAAACTACTTGAGTGCTATTTGATGTGATGCAAATGAACTGGCAATTCTTCTCTGAAACTTCAACTTCTACAGGAACATTTATACTGACAAACAGATTGTTAATTTAGGTACTACATAAAGGATAAATTCATATCTGGAAGCAAGGATATGTTAATCTATTGCCATTTATTAATATAATATGAAATTACCTCATTTCAAAGTAATTTCAAAATGCAAAAACAATTGTTATTAATATCAAATTCCCCATGATTTAAAACTGAATAAAAGTTCTAAAGTAAAGCCCTGAAGCCAACACAGGATAATTGAATTGAAAAGCATAATGCTGGATTCTAAGAACCTTCAGAAAGAGTCTGGTTGCACACTTGCTGCTATCTGTGTGAAGATTAATGACTGAAAGGCTTGAATAGCATATATAGATAAATTATACATATGAGATAAATATTTTAGAACTTTTATCTTGATTTTTCTGAAGGCCTCTGTTTCTCTGCCTGAGGCATTGGTGTGCCATATACTGTTTCAAATACAGATATTCTGCTCCTTCTACAAAACAGATAGAAAACAGACATTAATAAAAGAGACCTCCGACTAAGATTTCATTCCCCTGAAATTTTCATATGGGAAAACCATCATTGCTGCCATCCTGCACCTAATTTGATCTACTTTGCAGATGAAACAGAACGGAATTTGCAAGCATACATATTTACATGTAGGGGACAGTAGATAACATCGTAAACTCATTAGACTTAATACAACAGGAGCAGAAACATGACACATCCCTGTACAGGAGACCTGTATGGATCTCCCAAAAGCCCGGTTAAACCCTATGTTACATTTCTTTCCTAATCCATGCATGGGAAGCACAACACAACTATTTCTACTCAGCAAACAGTGGGTCAGTTTTGAAGAGCAAAGCTCACAGTCAATATGGAGCATGGAGCTGTTTTGTACTAGAAGGACTAATGTGCCTCTCTTGTGCAACAGCAGCAGGTGGATAGCAATGGGAACAAGACAGAATATTGAGAAATCCTAACTGAGAGCAGTTTGAAGAAAGGGAAGAATAATGTGTGGAGTTGAAAGGGACAGAGAGAGGGCTTACAGACAGGAGATCTGCATCACCTACCTGAAACACTTTCGCCAAATTGTCAAAAAGGGTTTGACCAGCGCTGACTTTATGCTTGACTCCCCTGACTGTGCCATTTTTGCTGAGAATGTTGACTCTCTTTGTACCAAATCCCTTCTCTTTAGTGGCTCTGACTAGAATGAGCAAGTCATCCTGCTCATTCTCATTTTCATCACACTCCGACCCTGCGTGTCCATTCTGCTGCCCGTCCACTTCACTCAGCCGGCTGGTTTGGTCAGTCTCTGAGCTGCTGGCATACTCGGAGTCCAGAGAGTCGGCGGCCTCCCCGTCGGCGTACACCTCCTTCAGCACCCGCCCGCTGTGCGAGGACGCGACGCGGAACCGAACCTTCCTCGACAGCCTCTCGCTGTCCGCCTTCCCCTCGCTTTTAAACGTTGCCTCTTTCATTGATATGAGCAGTTTGCATTGTTCCAGCGTGGTGCCCATTGCATTTGCCAGTCTGTCACACTTAACAACAATATCAGCGCTGTTTTCTGTTGACAGGGGTTCTCATATTAAGCTGAAGAGGGTTCCCAAGAAGCCACTGCAGTTCTGCAGTTAATAATGGATGCATTTGTGCTATGGTTACCTTTAAACTAAAACCTGTAAAGTGATCTCATTAATTAAATATTAAAAAGACATTGTGTACTTTTTAGCACTAAGGAAGAAACCAAGAAAGGGAGAAATTATATTCATGGATTAAAATAAAAATTCAAACGAAGGGAAGGGAAGGGATACTAATAATTATCAGCAATTACACAAGTTTATATGAAAGAAGTTTGATTTGTGAAAAAAGGCAAAGAGGAAGGGTTTTTCACAAGATCTACAAAGTCAAAACTGTTTATGTTCATTGCACCTGGAGAGAAAATCAAAAACTTCAGCACCTGAATCAATGATGAACACATTTCTTTCATCAAAACACTTCTCTACCAGTTGGACTTCATTCACCAAATTCTGCTATTTTTATACAACCTTATGGAGATTCAGCAGGATGCTCTGACTTGATGGTTTTCAATGCTGACCTTTTCACAGGCTGGCAGAGTGGTGGAGAAGCAATTAGTCAGAATTTGTTGCACAGAGAAACACAATGTTATTAAATAAAACTGAGCCATAGCTAGGTTAGTACCACACAGCAATCACAGCGTATGATCTGTTTTGTCAGGGACTGGGCAAAGGAAACTGAACAAGGAGTAGGAGAAAGCTAATTAATTGAGGCATGAAGGATCAACAATGAGAACTAGAGTAATGTGGATTTATCCATGGGGAATCACATTGCTTTATCCTAGCTAATCACAAGCAGTGTTCGCCAGTGTTCAGCACCCAGCTCTAGATGTAAAAATAACCAACCCACACTTGAGGTTTCTGCCTATGCCTACTCAGTATCATGTAGTAGCACCTTAAACCCCCAAGCTGGTTCTCAGTTTGCATGATGATTCCTACTTACAGTGCTATTTCTGTGTTTTCTCCATTTAAAGAAAAATGCAGCATCAAGAACTCAATCCCCTTCTCACTTTCCTGACAAACATTTCCTAGACACTCTCTACAACTTCATTTTTTCTCTAGACTTATGAATATTGAATTGCTTCCTGAAGCCAGTGACCCCTCGACAGGTCACAAAATGAGTCCCTAGATGCTCAGCCAACCCAGAATGGTAATGCCTGTAGTCACAAGCAGCTGCAGAGCTTCAAGCCTCAGAGACTTCTGGTCAAGATTTCAGAAATGCAGGCTCAAATATTTCAAAAATTATGTGGGGGTTATTGTGACTTTATTTCAAACAAGAGTCACGAAAATATTTCTCTTCAGCCCAAATGAAATCACGATTTTCAAGGCTGAAGTCTAAAATTACTTATTTCCAATCCACAAAATGGAAACACAATGATTAGTGGAATTTCATAGCACTAGTGTTTGCCACACTTCTTTCTAAATAAGATGATTCACTGTATTATTAACTACTATACTTAATACAGAAAAAAATAGGTAAAAATAAGTTACAAGAGTTAAAATACATTGTTACTTATCTTTCAAAGATGAGAAAGATCTCTTATCAAAGTCTGTACTAATATTGAATGCAAATACAAGACTTTTCATGAAATTCATTTGAGGAGGAGGATGCTGAATCACACTGATTGTGTCATAGCCACTTGCCCACAAGAGTTTTGACAAAAAATATAGTTCTTTATTACTAAAATGTGACTCAGAACAAAGAACATTCTGTAGCAGAACGAATATTTCAAAGTGTCTTCTATGGAATTATCCAAACAGGGTTGCAAGATACCTGGAGAAATTACTTTGTCTGATACCTATACCAAAGTTAACTGTATCATAGCTTTTCCATGATTATATGAATGGCTTGGAAACCTGTAGTAATTAAATTTGTCAATTAATTTTTATTTAAATAATACAACCCAACTGTTTTTCTATTAATTGCCACACAGTAAAAAATCTGAGCTTCTATAACGAAAATATTTTGCACAAAAATTTTATAATATTTTTATCTTCTCCAATTGCACTATCTATCCTTTAACAGAAACCCTTTTACTGCTGTTGCAGGCAATGAGGAAGGTTGTATTGTCTGGAGTACAAAGAATTTGATGCTACCTGAGTGACTTAAAAAGATAATGTAGCATTGAATGAATGCAGAATTAATCAGTACCCCATTTTAAACACGCTCCAAATACTGTTTGCTTCTTGTTCCCTGTTAGTAGGAAATTAGCTCATTGTTTACTTTCATGGCAATTCCATTATTCACTGGGAAATATTTTTGTGTCTGGTTATTACAAATAAGACACTGTATGCACAATTTTCTCTGCAAAAACATAATTAAGTGGAGTGTGCCCCTTGGCAGAACCATTTGCATAAGAGCCCATCCTGATGTTCCAGCTGTGGACCTTCTGTGAGCGAATATGTGACTTGGGGGCTAAGGGCATATATCCAGTAGGGAACAGACTACAGACTCTAAGCAGGTTATATTCATGACATAAGACATTTGAGAGTTCAAAAACCTGAAATGCACGTTTGTACCATCTGCCTGGGTGTATGTTCTCAACAATAGCAGAAAGGATTAAACTTGACTAAGCATTTCTGTCCCTCCTGTAGACTAAAACTGTATTAAACGTTTAAACTAACTTCATTTGTGCTGTTTGATGCTGCACCCTGCCAACTGTTGTATTTCTGTTTAGCATTTTTATCTTCCCTACACACCCTTCTTTTCATTTAAAGGCTTATTTCATTTAGTGAGCAGTATCTATTAAAGCTAACGTGGCGTGGTTTTGCAGTAATGAGATATTTCTTGTCAATAATGATTGTCCACTGCTTAACTTTGTGGTGAGCTTGCCTCTTTATGTCTTGGAATATCTTAAACCATTTACAAACAGCCTAAATATTGCTCGACCGTGCAGCTCCACTTTAAGTCAGTGTTAGTGACAGCTACTCACCAGAGCAGAAGTTGAGAAGAGAAATACAGCTCAAACCTCCTTTATGATGTTAAGTCATTTATTCCCTCTGTCCTGGAGGGGACAGGACACTGACGTGAGCGAGAGTCAGCTGGGGTAAGAGGATGGCGCTTTCCGTCCTGCTGGTTTTATCACAGACAGGGGGAAAGGGGATGCCAGGGGCGGGGATGGGACAAACAACCAAGCAGATCAGAGCCCGGGCTGCTGGAACATCGGACAGACCCGACTCAGTCACAGGGCAGGGACCCGGCTGGGGGGGGGGGGGGGGGAGAGGGGTTCACCACAACAAATAATTATTACTCTTAGTAAGTCATTTGGCTATTGTTAGATTTTGTTTCTGCTTAGTTCGGTTCTAATGTTCTGCCACTGATTAATTTGAAGCCAGGGGGTCCAGAAGCCAAAAAGTCAAAGCACACAGGAAATAAAGAGATCTCCCCTGAATAGAGAAGCACTCTGTAAAAAAAAAGAGCAAACACTTGTAAATAAGCTGTTGCATCCATTGCCTCTCATTTGGCTTTGTTTCATTTCACAAGGAACTGCACCAAGCCATTACCCTGATGTTGTGATAAATAATATGACTGCCAATAAAATCCACAGATTTTATCATGTTGAAAATATCACTAAGTTGAAAGGAACACAGAAGATGAAGTTTCTGCTAGCTGTTGGCTTCTGATGCTTCTGCTTGACATAGAACTCAGATACCAATACTAGATGAAAACAAGAGAACAGATGCTGTACATGGCAAACTGAAAGACAAATATCTACTCTGACACCTGAGAATTCACACCCCATGAAAGAAGGTACCTGCAGAGGCAACTCATTACATCTTTCATCCATGACAAAGTAGAGGAAGCCTAGGTAATAAACTTAGTCTCAATATTTGTCTTTTAAAACACTGATGTAAGGTCATATGAGTCAAAGCCTTTAATACTTTAAAATGAAAAAACAAAGCTGAAATAGCAATCACATTATGCCAAGTGAGACCCTCATAGCTGTATCAGGAAGGAAAAGGAAAAGAGCAGAAGGAAATAGAAGGAAACTCTAATCTCATTTATAATTCTGATGTAATCTCTTTAATATATGAATAAATCTTGCTGTCAGAGTTCATCATATATACATATTTAAATTTTCTACAGCTTACACATGTAGAGAATCTGTCCTAGGTGTTCCATTTCACTAAGTTTGGAGCGCTACCAGCTTCACCTCAGGAAAGAACCACAAATCAATAACATTAAACTGCAGCAAATTTTTTGAAAGAGTATCTAGATCTGTATTAAGTAGCAAAGATTGTTTGCACTTTGCTGGAGAAGTGTAGAGCGTGCTGCTTGAAATGACTATAAAAACTGACACCTCATGACATTCCCATGGATCAGACAATAAAAGGCATAAAAAAAAATAAAATTTGTAGTATTCAAATACCAGCAAAATGGGACCTGAATCATGAAATGAGACTTCAGGAGAAAAAAATGTCAAAAAAAGAAAATATAGGCTGAAATCATCAACTGCTGTCTTCATTTCTGAAGACATGATCATTTTAATAGACCAGTTTACCCTTACAGAGAATTATATGCTCTGTTTTGATGCACAGTGTGTGTGGGGCCATTTTGTGTGATGTATTTGCAGGTTAATAAGTATATATATAGCAGATCTGTAGGCTGGCTTGATACCATCCACACTGGTGTCATTCATCATTAGACAGATGGTATGAATTTACAGTGACATGTCTTATGATACAAGGTGGGGGTTTTTTCACTCTGAAAAAGGCTGTTTGCAACTGTCCCCAGCTTTATTACACTGGTAGTAATCAGAAGCATATTCTGTAATCTCTAACTCCTAATGCGAAATTAGCAGAGTAATCATCAGGACACATATATTAAAAAGATCTGGATTTCCCACCTGCTGTTGGAGAGCAGGTGTTTTGGTTTGTAAAAGCACGTGTGGTAAGCTGAGTTTGTTTGTTTTGCTACGAATAAGTAAAGTTTGTGAACAACATGCTCTATGCTTCAGAGATTACAAAAGCAGATGATTTGAATAGGGAATGCTATCCAAATTGTTTCTATCTGAGACAGATTTAATGCATTTCCCACTTACTCAGAGAAGGAATATTCCCATTTGCTAAGTTGGCAAAACATCTGTCTACCTTTCTACAGGCCCAGAATAACATTTTAACTGTATTAAAGTTCATGAGGACACACAGAGCATGTTCAGGTCCCAACCAGGGAGCTCTTGCATCTGGCAGCTGTTTGTCAGGTGTAGCAACTGCTAAATGGAAATAATACAGACAAGAACAAAGCAAGTATATTGTTGCTATTACAATGCCTAATTATTCATATGACAAGTGCTTTACACTGTCATTTCATTTTAGTAGTAGATTTCATTTAACTTCTGCTAAACAGACAGAATGCCAGGGTTTCTGTTTACATTAGTGAATTGGGTGCATTGTTTGTTCAAGTTATATAATGAAGGAATTAAATGAATGAGGAAATCAAGACCTGTGTCTGGGCCATGCACAAAAGTGCACAAGGACATAGAGGCATATATGGGTTCTTTCTACTACCCTTTTTGCTGGGGTAAGCAGAAGCCTCCATTTCCAAAATCTTTAGGGAGAAATGCTCTACATTGCATTTGGAAATGTAAACAATTACTATTCTGAACTTGAAATTCATAGCCATTTCAACAGTTCATTCATTTCTACTTTTCCCACTGTAGGTTTCCATAGGAGTCAAGCTGCTGTGCTAATCACAGAAGCAGCAGTATGTGAAAAGCTTCTATCATTATGTGCTACTTCAAGACTTATTTACTCTGGACAAAATAAAATATCAGCTCTTACATGTGTTACATGTCTGAGTCATGCAAGGCAAAGACCAGTTTTCCTTCAGAACAGCCTGGAAAACACTTATAGCCTACTACCTATAGTGGTTAGAATAGTGGCTGGAAATTTTGATCCATGTCAGATAGCTGATAACAAGCATTATTTTATATTACTGCTCTTACCTAGCTGGTATAAAAATTCATTGTTTGTAGTTCTTTTTTTTTTCAAGTCATGTAAGTGGTCATCATAGAATATGTGTAAATGTTAGCTGTCTCTCCAGAAGCCCTAGCCTGTACTAGATGCCAAAGGTTTTGGTGGACACAAATTTTACAGTCTATATTAGGACTGAATTCTTTTGCTGAGCTCCATTAAGAGCTCTGTTATATCTTCTGTGTTCTAATTGAACAGGAAAGAATGACAGAAAAATATTGACAGAAAAATATTTCCAATAGAGCAGCAATTTGTAGAGGAAAGAACAAATTTTTTGTGAAAAAAATTGTTTTATAGACATGATGCATCAGGGAAAAAAAAATCTGTTTAGCAGAGAACAAAAAAGGCATGTTGTAAGATGTAATAGCTCAGCTAGACTGTTTCTTCATGTGATGTACTGGCCAGATATTAAAATAGATATTAAGTTCCACTCACCCAAGTACCACCACCAGTTTGTGGGGTCACAAGACATGCCCTACTTGGAGGTAGGATTAAGGACAGAGTGTGGACCCCCTCCACCAATCCACATCCCTATTGACAAGAAAGTCCCAGGGAAGGAGATCTGGGTGCCAGAATCTAGCACATCTGAGGCTAAACTAAAGGGTTGCTAGGTTGTGGAGCAACCCTTAAAAAAAAAAAAAAAAAGACAAAAATATTGTTTTCTGTCTGATGATTCCAATGACTCTGAACTCCACTGAGCTTGGATTTACTGTCATTTATATTGGAAACTATAGATAGGCCTGTGTTGTGAAAGAAAACAATTGAGATTAGAAGATAATAGCAGAGCAAAATATTTGTACACAGTCTTTGTAAGTCCTGTTTAAATTTCCTAAACGTGAAAATGTCTTCCCATAATTTTTGGTTAGTTTATGACACCTTTGTTTGAAATCTGACCTAAAATCTGATACCATTTCTCTATCACATGTCCCAGTCCAAATACTAGAGCTTTGGAAGAAGAATATACTACAGAAAGCACTGATTCACTAGAAAGAATATCCCCTGCATTTATTATTGTTTCAATGACTAAGAAACAATCAGAATCTTTAAAAAGAGATATACTCTTTGCTTGTAAAGAAAAAAGACTAATGACAGTTTTCAAGGCTTGTTTTCAAGTATTGCAAACAGTCTCTCTTCATTGCAAACAAAGATGAAAGAATCAACGTGAAAGATTCAGAGAGTCATTTCCATTCTCCGCACAAAACAGTCTCAGCAGCAGCAGAGATGCCTGAATCCTGTCCTCCTACCTCTATTTTTCTTACTTCCCACTAGAGATATAGGCCATCTTTCTGTGTTTGGCCTGTTGGAAAACAAAAACAAGACAAGTATGAGGAGTAAAAGGACCTGGCATTCAGTTACATTGGAAAGAATTAGCACTCTAGTGAAATTCAGTTTAGTGCTGCTCTTTCTCAATGATTTATAACTCTTCATTAAGTACGACAGGTATGCTTTCCAAGGTATCCATGTTTATGGATAGCATGTCTGGGTAATATCATCTAAATAAAATTTCAAATTCTATCAAACTTCAGTCATTTTTTGGCTCATAAATACAAATATATATCGGACACAAAATCCTTACAGCTCTTTTAAGGTAGGTATGTTAGGCCTACATGTTGCTTTCAATATTTTGGACAAACAGTAAGTACATCATTAAATGCTGCATTGTTTAATTTTGAAGGTGGTAGTCTTCCTCACACACATTGTTTTGTTCAGTTAAACAGCTTCTGAGTCCTATTGCTGAGCTCTAAACTTCATTATTGAGTAGCCTTATTTAACATATCTCCCTTGGAGGCAATAAAGGTTTAATTATATAGTTTCAATGGAATTACTCAGAGATTCTTATGGAGAAATGAAAAGGACTTATAAGTACTGTGAGTAGGCTTATGTTTTCTTTAATTTTATTCTTAGGTTATAGAAATATTTTTTAGATTGGTTTATATCCAACCAGATTTTTTGGATAGGCAAAAGTTATTTTGGGGCTCTAACTCTGAGGGAATTAATGCCAACAACATGTAAGTAGTCCTTTTTTTAGTCATATTTATTCTTCTGTGATAGTTACTGCTCCAGACTCATGAGAGACTGGACTGTTAATGTTTAATGACATCAACCAAACCAACCAACCAATCAGCCACGTAACAGCTCAGATGCAGTGGGCACGCACACCTTGGCTGGACGACCCACAGACTCTCTCTTTTCCTATTTTCTTCTCCCTCTCTACCTCACATTTACTCTTAAATTATATTCCATACTGTTGACTTTGGTACGTGGTCTCGTTTGCACCTTAATTTGGGCAGAGACATCTCTCTAATAATTTTGATAACCAGATGTTAACAAGATAGATTTGCATGCTGCCTCACATGCAAATGTCTACCATAACCCTTGATCTGACTTGAAGCACATATCCTGCATATTTCCCTCAAACATTCCACTATGTACTACTTTCCACATTTATTTTTGAGCCAAAAACATGACTACTAGTCATCTACAGCTTTTACAGGGGAAAAAATATATTCAGGGCTTTCTTCCTATAATTTTCTTCTCCCCAGAAAACCACATCATTATTGAGATAGTTGACAGCAGATACTCTAGTGATAATGGTATATAAGAATGGTTTAGGTCTCATTTCATACCCAGGAATAAAAGTGATGAAAACATGACAAAGGACTTTCATTTAGTTCCACTGTCACTAACTGATATCACCTCTAGCATTCTTGCTGCAAGTTTCTTTCATTCAAAACTTGGTAAATCTCTTTATGTTTGCTCTCCATGTCTTCGGTTTTCTAAGCTGAGACAAGAAGTTTTGTGAAATTAGTTTTTTTCCAAATTCTCTTGTTGAACACGACATCAGATTGACTCCTGTATAAAGAACATGATTTGCATACCCTGTGATTTGCCATACATCCATCAGCTGATAAGAAATGTCATCCAGTCCTTGGATTGCTGTGCTGTTTTTTAATTTATGGTGAATATCAGTTTTTGTGACTGAAATATTTATGTATATACAAATATATTCAATCCTAGATGGCATTTCATACAGCCTTCAGGATATCAGAAACAAATCAGATTTCTCTTGTGAGCCTCGGGGGAGAGTTTAACAGCCATGACTTTCCAAAGGTAAATCTTTATGACACCTGGAGGCAGAAGAACCATTCATGGATGCAGAAGAGGTGAGGCAGGTTTGACTTTTCCTCCTGATAGTAAACCAAAACTGAGTCTAGAGGCAAATAGAGAAAGACCAGACAGAGGGTAGGGCATTAGGGCATTGGTCTGTTTAATGGCTGAGGTAATTGCAAAGAGGGATGAATCATAAAGTCACTTAGGCTCTGTTATCTCAGCAAACAAATGGGGAATCACCTCACTCAGTCTGATTCAGAGAAACCCTTACTGTGAGCAGGGAAACAATGTCAGCAAACACGTGTCTGGACTGACTGATGAAACCACGCTGAAGCTGGGTGAAATCACTGCCTTATACCAACAGAAATTCAGAGTGCACTCAGTGCAAATGAGCAGCCGGGGCAGTGATTCACGCACTGGCGCGGGGATGTCAGGTTCTGTCAGAGCCAGTCTCTGGGTGATGCTGGCACACAGCAGCCCCAGGCAGGGGCAGGAGGCTGGAGAGACACTGCCAGCAGAGGAGGGAGGCTTTCCTTTACTGTTTGCCAACAGAGAAACAGGTACTTCTTCATCTATAGAGGAATGCACAGACTGTTTTTTTCTTCTGGCACTGATTGTTTCAAAACCATTGGGGACAAATGATGCAGTGAGATCCAGCTTTTTCCCTACACTTCAGTGCACTGTTGCTATCATAAATCTAGTTATTTATGATTCAAATTTGCAGTCACTTCCCTGGCCCACTCATTTGCTATTTAAAAAAAGAGATGGCAAACATCATCCAAAAAGATATGCACATACCATAGTACTAGGGAAAAATTAAAATATGAAGCCTTCCTCTTCAGCTATCCTTAATCTCTTTAGAGACTGCTCTTTAGAACTGGAAAACACTGACTCACTGACTGAGTACCCAGCACTCTGATATATGAACACTGTTTAATAGATTGCTTTGTAAAATATAATGAATCATATATCTTCAGTGACATATTCAGTTGTTGTTTTTATCATTGTTACTAGTATTATTATTTCAGTCTTACTTCATTCCTCAGGAAGCCAAAGGTACCAAGTATTGCTGCCATACACTTCTCTTATCTTGTTTTCTTTTCATTTCAGCTTGGGTTTTGAGCACTTCAGCTGAGTTAATTCAATTTACAGGCTCATTAACCAGACTGCAAATGAAAGTGGAAGACAGTGTATCTCCACGGGAATTCTCAATGTCAGAATTGTCTCTGGGTCTTAAAATCTCAGGGGCTTCTGATGCAGCATCAGTCTGATTTCTTATACCTGCAACCCAAAATAGGATCCAATAGTGGCAAAATAAACTGAAGGAAAATTGTAATTCCTTTTCCTCCACTAAGGAGGAATACTAAGCATACTGTACTAAGCAAACTATACTATGCATACTATACTATGCATACTAAGTTGCATGCGAATTTCTCTATAAGCCTCCCGGTCAAATCTTTACAAATAATGACTGACTTGCCAAAGGCTTGTATGGTAATTTTTTTTTTTTTTCTGATTTATCTTAAAGCTGATTCAAAACAAATAATTTTTCTCTCTCCGAATCTTTATCTTTCTAGCTCTACCTTGATTTGTCACTGCTGAGAGACAGTAACAGCATTCAACACTATTTCCAGAAGGTGTGTCTGAGGGCTGTATCCTGAGCCTGCCTGTACAAGCTTTTTCAATGCAGCCAGCCCCACAGCATTACTGATCACAGTGCTATTCCACATTTTAGTTATGAAATTCCTTCTGTGAGTGTGAGATTCCTTAATTTATATATGACTTTCTGGTTAGAGTACCTTTTGGAGGGTCTTTTTGTTTTGAATTGAATTGGTTTGGTTTCATTGGTTTTACTGTAGCTGTTAACTTGTTATTTCTTATTTGTTTGCTCCATGGACCTGAATTATATCAGTTCCCAAAGGATGCAGCCTTCAGCTGAATACATACATAAAAATGACTATTTCTTTTGTGATCTGTATTCATCAGAGGCAAATTCAAACTTACACTCTCATTTTATTGTGTTTTTACATTTGAAGTAAGTATTCTCAAAGGCACAATTTCAAACCAAACCTTTGGTGAAGTTCTGTGGCAGTCCCAATTCCAAGTAAGCTCAGCAGGATCTCAAACTGCCTCATCAACCCCCATCAATGATGTTGAGCTCAAGATATTGACTGAGCTGCAGCATATTTAATTTTAAAATTTACCCTTAGTCTCCAGTTAACCACACGTCTCCAACAAACCCCATTCACAAGCAGTGGCATTTATGCCTGGTAGTTAAATGCCTGGTGACTAAATGTCACCTCTTTAAATGCAAAAGCTATTTCATTGTCCAGAACTGTCCCTGGAACACTGAGCAGCATAATGATTTCTGATAAAGTAGGCACCTGGGATGTCTGATACTGCAGTGAATTTTCATAGACATGCTCTGTCACTAGAATTCCTCTTATTGTGGTCTCCAAAGGCATGTATTTATTGGATCTAAAATCTCCTTTTGCTGGGACTTCAGTTCCAGGCCAAGTATTTGTGATGTTAGTCCTCACAAATCTTTCTGTATCTTACATTTTGAGGGAGAATTTCTCATTTTTCTGCAGTGGGCTTTGTTTATTTTCAGCAGAAATAACCCAGATGAAAGCTAAATTGGCTGGTCAGGCAAAGACTCCTTTTTTAAAAGAGAAGCATTTTGGTGGTGTATCTCTAGCACAGAGATCAGATTTTTTTAAGGATGACCCAGTGAGTGACACAAATGAATCTTAGTTATCAATGGCATTTCCTAAATGTTCAGAAATATCAGCTCCCCTAAAAAATTAAGACTGGGTGAATATAGGACAATTTTTAAATGTGCATATTTTTTTCTCTTTGATCTTGAACTCATTTGTTATTTTCAAACCATTCCTTGCAAGAACACAGAGAGCAATCACATTCTTTCAGAGAAGTTAAGATCTCCATGCAGTCCTTTTACTTCAGCAGGTTTACAATCGCCACATCCAGCCAGGTTTTGAGTAACGAAATTTTTCAACCTTTTGCTGAAGACCACCAGTCATTGTGATACAACAAAATTGCTAAGATTGCCAAAACTGGTCTCTTAGGGTAAGTTGCAACTGGATGCATTCAGCACCTTGCACCTCTCTTGACCCTCTTCCATATAGTCTGTTGTGTAAGGATAAGCTAGCAAAAGATATGGCCATTAACTCACACAGCAAAAGTTATTCTCTTCAGTAAGATCTCTACACCTGGCATCTGATGGTTCATCAGCCACCTGCTTACATGGATTTCTACTGTCAAGTCCTGCCAGGTCTGTATTCCCACAGTGGATAAGCACCAAATCTGATTTTAGAATATCTTCACAAAGTGATGCAAAACGACTCATCAGCAATCCACATTGTTTAATCAGGGAACAGCTGGGTAGCAAGTTGCCATCACTTGCTGTGGGAGGACTCCAGATGTGAAGAGACCTCGGGGTGAGATTACAGATGCTGGATACAGACCCATCTCTACACATGGCCTTTATTGTCCTACCTGGTATTTTAGTGATAGCATTTTGATGTTTAATTACACCCCAGGTCAGCACAGACCTTCCTCAGAGGGATACTCACATTGCCTGCTAGAGGGGTGACTTGTGAAGGTTGTGTGCACACAATATGGATGCCAGCAGCTGGTGGAAGAAGCACTCTGACCTTTGAAGTAATCATGGATGCTTGTCGCTTTCTTCTCTTGTTCCATGTAGCGACCTTCCTGAAAGCGTCTCCAGGAGAAAGCCCCCCGGTGCAGGCAGCTTACACACATAGCCCAGATAGCTGGCTAAAACAGTCTGACGATGAAATGAGCAACAAGAGTCTTTGCATAGGGTTCTATAAGAGAGATTTAATGTGTCCGCACCTCTGCCAGGGTTCATGGAAGTCTCTCGGGGAGAACAAAGAGGGGGCCCAGAGTAAGGGAACTGATGAAGCAACTCCCAGGATGTATCAAGTAACAGGGCTGTAGCCACCAACAGAGCCAACCAGGGGAGCAGAACTGGGGAACATTAGCATAACAGAACAGAGCATTCTGGGGAAGCTTTCTCAGCAGGCCCACCGGCCTCTACAGATGCTACAGCATTTCCCAGGCCCCCAGTGATACTCAGGCACTTCAGTCCTCCTGGACAGACCTACGTCTCATGATAGGAGACAGAATTTCTGAGCAGCTCAAAGACTACACAGCAACTGTGGCACTGTATGGCATTTACCTGAGCTGCCACACCATTAGCATTTAGATGGCTGGACCAGTCTTTTTGGATTAAAAAGTTGAACTCTAGACCACCTGTCAAATTTTATTTTTGTTATGTCAGTCCCTCTCTGCTTTAAAAATATCACAAGCACACACTAAGGTGCAAGGTTAAAGCCTCACTGAGTCAAGACAAGGTCAAGTGGTGAAGTGGGGGCTTTTTCTGACATCTCCCTTCAGCAGTTTGACAGTGGAGGGCAACACAGAATATTGCAGGGAATCAAGTTATAATTTGCATGACCAAATGGGATAAAGTTCCTGTCAGAAACACTAAGGGCAGGTATGGGGAATTATAAGAGAGAATGAGGCTGTGAGCTGTAAAACCTGCCTGCAAAGGCACACGGCAGAACAAAGGAGCACATGGCAGCACAGACAGGCTTGTCTCCACCAGGCCCTGGGGGAGGAGATGTCACATGGCAGACCCCTACCAAGTGTGTTGCTGATGTGATGACTCTCAGCTACAGCTTTAACAATGTATATGCCTAAAGACTTTGTTAAAATACTGCTTTTTAAAAAATAATATTTGACAAATCTGGAGCAAAAATAAAGAACTTCTCACAGAAAGCCTTTCCATGCTTTTATGAGTTCTGTATTACAATTATCTGTTCATGTAATACAGACTGATTTCTTTCCTGATAAAAAGGATGTCAATTTTTATATGTATTATGTCCACAATTATACAAGGAATACTTTAAGTAAACACTGTATCTGAACACATTAGAAATTTGTACAGATGTGGCTACATATATTTCTGCTTCTTAGGACTTACCATTTGATATTGTTCATAGACCTGAAAAAATGTTCATTCTGGGAAAAAAGTCAGCATGTAGTGTGATGATATCACTTACAAGAATACCATGATTGTATTACTGAAAATACATATGTGCAGTAAAATGCTATTTTATGCTGATAAATACTTTATTTGAATAAACATGAAGTTTAAATCCCATTTTTGGTTTTCTGTGACTACAACTGGAGTAGAAGTACATACATGCTCACTCACTGCAATGAAATGCATGAATGTGTTTTATTTCTGTTTTTGGAAGAAAATTAAGATTGTTTCCTCTCTGTTGGTGAATAGTTGTAGCCCTGACTTCATGAGACTACACTAACCAGCATATGAGATGGCAGATTTCAAGAGCTAGTAGGTTTCCTTGGTGCACAGTAATTGAATTTGGTGCCATCAGCTGGAGTCAAGAGTCTCACTTTACCTTAAAGTAAATTAATACTGCTTATAATCTTTCATTTTTAGCAAATACATATTGATGTATTTCATGTGTATATCACAACTTCTTTGCCATGTGTTGTTCAACACGACAAACTGTTTGCATGTGTATTTCAGTGTCACATTTGAAGTCCTTGCACCTCCCTTTCTCTGCCCAAACTTCTCTCAGCTTAAAACATTTTTCTGTAACTTTCTGGCACTATTAACAAGAAAATAAAGCAGAGTGGAAAAGACAGTAATTGGCATAATAATTTCCATTATTTTCATATGCAATGATTTAATTAGGTACGAATATTTTTTTATGGCAAATTGTCTGAAAGCCTTTTAATCAGATTCAAAATTCCTGGCAAATAGAGTAGGCAGAGCAGAAACACTGAGCAAAGTTTTCACAGTCCTTTTTTTCTCTACTGCTCTGATCCACTTGCTCATCTGCTCCCCCACCACTCAAGCCTTGCTGCTTTGCCTGCTTCTTTCTGATCTCTTTTGTTGATCCTTCCTTGGAGGAGCAAATCTCCACTACTTTTTGCAGTAAAATAAAATTATTATTTAAAATGTCTAGATTGCAAGCTTTCAGCAGTATAAGTATTTATTTTCAGTTAGTCATGGTTTATTAACTATATACAAGAAACACATAATTCCTCTGACTGGAACAAGATAGATTACAGCCAAGTCATTTCCCACCAAATTGTCAAACTATGCAATTTGCTGTTTCATGATCAATAGATGGTGTAATTCAAGAAGTGATTTCCTACCTCTCTGGCTCCTGTAATAAAATAGTTTTATTACACCAGAATTACATGTATTATCCTCAAACTAACTGTAGAGCTTCATGCGTTATCTTGGGAAACATACATATTCCTAGTGAATTGGCTGATACTGTAACAGTGGGTTTTTTTACAGTTTGACCTGAGAAAGTTATCTATCTTCAGTGCTCCTAGGAACCTATTATTTTAAGGGAAAATTTGTAATATTTCATTTGATCTGGGCATTTCAATTATTGTTTCCTTTGCTGAAATCAAGAACAAAACAAAATTTATGCAGGAAAACAGAAATTAAATTACGTTTGCAAATGTAACTTGAACTGACGCAATGATTCCAATTCCCATTGATTAAACTAAATTCTTGTTTAAATATTCAAACAATCTGACAAGGCAGAGAGTCATTTCGTACTTAAAGTCCAACGCTGCAAAGTAAGAGTTGATATTTACATCTTTGCTGGTTTATGTATGTTTTCCTCTGGACACTGTTGCTTCATGGGCCTAACTTACACTCTCTAAATTGCAGGCTTGAAATATATAGTATTGAAATAATGATTAAGCATTTACTGATTTAGTAATACACTACTAAGAAAGTAATTACCTAATAGTATAATTAAATAATATGCATATCACCACTACTGATTCAGCGGCATAATTTTGGATAATTATTGCATACAATTACAAAGCTAATATCACTCAAGTATTATGAAACACATACAACTACTACTGAATTAGAGCTCTATCACCCCCTTTCCTCCCACCACCACTCAGCACATGGCTGCAAGTCCACATACCTTCACCATACCCCGCACCAAGTCTTTCAGACACAGACCTGATGGAAAGCTCTGTGGGTTATCCAGGAGAGCTCCTTCGGGCATCCCAGAAGGTGGGCCAATATCTCAGTTTACAAGTCAGCTTCACTGTTTGTAAATAGCTATGCTCCTGGCATGAGAAGATTCACTCCCTCCTGTGTTCCTTACCTGATATCACACTCCTTTTCCCAATGTATTCTATTTCCAGAACCACCTTTTTGCCACTTTTGCATCTCCATTCCTTTGACCAAACTCTTCTTTATGCATCAGAGGTGGACCAGACCTTTTTCCTGAAGGCATATCTGGCTCCTCTTCACCTTTGAGTGTAGTGGACCTGTTTTGTCCTTGCAAGCCCTTAGATAGTGCAGGATCCTTCCTCTTGGTGTTCGAAGTCACCAGCTCCCATCCTTTCACTTCTCCACTTAGCTTAGGACTAGGTGTGGACCCTGCGCACCTTTTATCTCCTCTTACCTCATCCTTATCAGACAGCAGCAGGCACCCTTAAGTTTCTCAGAGGTTTCAGAGCCAATCCTCACCGATCCTGGATCTTGTCGGCAGAAGGCCCAGAAGCTCCCTAAGCAGAACCCACACAAGCTGCCACACCTGTGGCTCCCTCTGTTAGCAGTGATCATGAGAGTCCCCATAGCACGAATCACTGAAACCCTGCAGAGAAGCTAAAAAAACACAGTCCCAACAGCGTGGATCAGCTCAGAGAAAATCATGCCCCATGAATCTTTGTAGAAGTGAAATATCAGTTAGATAATGGCACGTATCTGGAAAAGCCTAAGCAATCTCTATATAGGTAAGCTTTGAATCTGGAGGGGAAACATTTGCTGTTTTCCTAGACTAACCACACAGCAAATCTGAATTTAAACTCTGAATATATACTAAATATACTAAATTAAAAGGTTTTTTCTTATGGTCATGTGTTGGCAATCCTATGACAGTGGTAGTAGAAGCAGGGCAGAAAAGCCCTTGCTCAAAGCTTGACCTATTTATTGTACTGTCCTGATGCTTCAGGTTATATGCACTGACACTACAGTCAGTCAGATATTTTGCACCATGGCATGTGTCTTTTTGACACACTATCTCAAAGACTTTTCTTTGTGGCCTTTTATTTTGTTGCATCCCTTGATGGCAAAGTTATAGTTTGGTAGTTTCTACATGTGCAGACCTGGAGCTCAACTAATTATCTGTCCCTCAGGTTGTATAATGGAAGGGTTTGCAGATACCCAATTAAACTGTGATCACTGAAAGATAAAAGAAAGCAGTCATGAGATCAGGCACAGATCTACAAATATTGTCTGTAAGACTGAGTGGCCTCAAATGTCAATGTCTTTAAGCTTGTAATGTTCCTGATTCCCAGTGATTGCATAAACATTGCCATGTAGAGCACCCTATAGGCTTACAGTCCAAATGATGTTCATCTGCATTGCTGCAGCCCAGGATGTCCCCACGGTCTGCAAATTTTTAGGCTAAAGGCAAATCCTGGGTCTAGACTATGCTTAAAGTGTCTCTTAGAGCTTACTTGCCCTGTGGACAGAATACAGTATCTTTCTAGCTGACATAGTCTTGGGATAGACATGACAGACAATACAGAAACTGCAGGTATAGCGCAGATGAAACATTTTGAGTCAAAATGTCCAGAAGCAGAGTTTTCTTCCATGCTTTTTTGCAGTTCATTCATTAGGATATTTGCACAGATGGGAGAAATTTAAACAATATAGTCTAAAGAATGCAAATATGCTTGGGGCAGACACAAACCTGTGGAGACCTATAAAGGGAAATCACTACATTCTCAGCCTCCATTTTATTCATGTTTTGTTTACTATACAAACATGGAGAGGCAGAGGTGATGAGGCATTCGCTCAGGAATTATTCAGCACCATCTGGCATCTTGAGGTAATTAGTCTGCACTGTATCTCCTTTGGATACCATAGCAACTCTATAATAACTTAATTGTGTTTTCTGATGATGACATAATAAATAATAAGTGTCACTGCTATAATATACTAGTTAATGCATTTTCAACTGCCCAGCTGCTGTATACAAATGTCCTGTCTGTTACAGGTTTCTTGGTAAGAAGTGTTTGCAAAACAGGAACAGAAAAGGATTCAAAAGAGCATAATTTTGCATGACCTCACTCCTAGATAAATTCAAGGAGGAAATGGTACATGATTTAGTTGATTAAGAGTTGTGGGAATCAGTCAGTCAGTCAACAAGGTATATGGGAAATACATCATCTTTGTCAAACAAATCTAATTGCATTTCTTAAGAGCATAAGCTTTGATGATTTAAAATAACTAAGCAGATGTAATCCACACAGTTCTATAAAGTATTTGATATACTGAAACATGACAAAATATGACTAGATATCAGTATTACACAGCATCAATAAAGTTCATACTAAAAAGATCAAGAAGGGGATAACAAATGGGAAAGGAGGATGAGGGGGTTTATGTGGAAGCCAAACCTCAAAATCACAGGTCAACTTTGCAAAATGTAGTTTTTACATCTAGAAAAAATGAATACAATCTATTCATCAAAAAAAAAAAATCAGAGAAGTAGTGAATCTGAAAAATATCTTTGAGTTATACTAGACTCAGAAATTCAACTAGATTTTGGGGGAAAGAATACAAACTAGAGGGTCCAGTAGCAATTAACCTGGTGTTAGAATATGGTTAACAAAGTTCATGTACACAATTATATGCTCTGCATGCTTATTTCCAGGGCAGGCAAGAGTGAACGATATTATTCATGATTGGAGAAAATACTCAAACAGAAATCTCTGGCCATGCTGAAGCCCTGGCCACAGCATTAGCCAGTGTTTGTCTGTCAAGCTAGTGGTGGGGAGTCATACAGCTGCAGCAGCACAGTGCAAACTAGACCAGCTGAAAGACACGGGCTACTTGCTCCATGCATCCTCTCTTCCTCAATTACTTCCAGAACCCAGGCTCATACCTTAGCATAGGGCTTCCCTACACAGTGAGCACAGGCCAGCTTGCTCAACACTAGCCCAGGCATCTCTGACCAGGCCCAGCATCATGTTATTTAGACATGACAATTTTGTGTCCAGCTCAATTCAGACACCATGAAATATGAGAAACTGAAGCCAAATGCATATTAATATCCTAAAATCAAGTTGGATACTTTTCAGGAACATCCAAGTGACTGGGCTTAGTCCCGGAAATTGTAGTAATATAATGGCCTACGATACAAAGAGGATGGGTGATCACATGGCCCAATCAGTGAGCACTGACCTATGATTTATTAAAAATATACAGTCACCTTCTTCCCAGACCATGTTTACCACCATTACATTGTCACACTGTGAAAAAACAGCAGTGATCATCCACTCCTGGAACAGTACAAAATTTGGAAATATTGTGTTTTCATTAAGACTCAATTTAAACAAAATTTGAAATTTGTCAGTTAAAACCAAATTCCTTAATAAAGGAAATTTCTAGGGGAAAAAGTGGAATTTATCCAACTGAATGTTACTTAGAGTTAACTAAGAGTGCCATTGTCATGCACTAAGAATGTCAACACAGATCTCTCCTTAGTGATAGTCATATTAATTTCATTTCCTAGAGATAGGACAAGGAGTAATGGGTACAACTTGAAAGAGAGGGAATTTAGGTTAGATATGAGGGAGAAATTCTTAACTGTGAAGATGATGAAGCACTGCAACAGGTTGCACAGGGAGGCTGCAGATATTCCACCCCTGGCAGTGTTCAAGGACAGGCTGGATAAGCCCTTGAACAACCTGGTCTCGTGGGAGGTGTCCGTATCCATGGCAGAGGGGGTTGGGACTGGATGGTCTTTAAGGTCCCATTCAACCTTTTAACATTCTGTGAATTCTATGATTATGTAAAACACCGGCACAAAATATCATATTTGTTCTCTTATCCCCCCAGGCCTGTTGGTCATGTTAGCTTTGACCCACCTTCATTCCCTAACACAAATATGACTGTGTTGATTTTCCAACTCCTTAAGAAGGAATGTACATTGTGAAATCCAATGCAAGTCAGTACACTTGTTTTCAAAGTGGTAGCTGAAGTATTTTATAATCTTATTATTACAATACTTAGCCCCATGCTATCTTAGGCCAAAAACGTACCTTGATCCCTCATAACAGATCTAGCTTGTTTTATGGCAGTATAAATGGTGAGTTATAAACAGTTGTAGAATAAAGATATTGAAGATAATATCACATACAGTAAAAACCAAAAAAATGTGGTTCAAAAGTATGATTGCAGGTTAAAATATTTTGATACAATAAGAAAAAATATTGCCAAGCACATACACAGAACTTTCAGACAGAGCAAATAATCACAAGACAATCATGAATTATGCTTCTATTCAACATGACTCATATTTGACTCATGGTAAGTGAAATTAATTTCAGTCACAGGCACAAGCAGAAATACTTTTTCTATGTGAAACTAAGACTTGTTTTGACTGGTTATTACTTCTGCCTCAGACGACCATTCCCAAATATCTGGGGAAAACAAAATCCCACGAGGTGAAGTTCATCCCCCTTCCAGCTCACAGAAACACGGGAGTGATTGAGCAGTTTCTTCTCGTTCTCTGCCAGCCAGCCCTTCCTTTACAGACCGGTCCCAACACTGAGGCTGCGTTCAGTCCCGGCAGAGGGACCCGCGTGCGGAGGCTCCTCGGGCCGCCCCCCGCCGTGCAGTGCCGCAGCCGGCCACACGAGGGCACACATCCCAGGGGGCGCCGCGGGGCCGCCCCGGCGCTCTGCGCCAGCAGCACTCACACGGCAGCGCCGCAACAGCAACTCTCGGGCAAAATCAGCTGCTTCTCGATTACAAGGGGACAGGCTTGGGAAAAATTCTGTAGCTTTACGTCTACTCCTGTGAAAAGCAGATGATTGTGCAGTATTTCGTGCAATCAAGTCAGTGGGAATTGGTTAATTTATTTCTGTATTTTCTAATACCCAAAAAGCTAAAGGACTGCTGTTACCTTCAGTTGAACCAGTTTCAACCCAGAGCTAAAAGGGACATGCTATAGACCCGTGTAACTGAAGCAGAATTCAATAATGTATGTACTATTTTCCTGATTCTATTGTTTGCGCATACTTCATTGTTCATTTTCAAATATACTGAGAGTTAAGCATAAAAATAACAGTAACTGTGTCTCTGTAATGTGTGGAGTGGGAGGAAAAGGGGGACTTTGAAACAATTTCAGAATTAATAATGGTGTGCTATTCTAGGCACACTGCTATTTTATACTAACTTCACAGAAAACTTTGAAATTGTTTAAATGGTTTTTGTTAGATGAGCAATGCAAACTGCACAAATTATCTTATGTTCTTTGCAGAACAAGGGAAGGACATTGATCTATTTCCTTTCCTTTCCCCTTCTTTCCCATCTCTCTCCTTTTCTTCCTCCATCCCCACTTTCTGCAACTTGTGTTTTCACGTGACAGTAACTCTTGCCTTCATCACCCCGATAGCGCTAAGCTTTTAAGCAGCAATCTAGTAACCACCATCACAGTCAGCTGGGGCTCTGTTCTTATGAGACATTTATGGATATGTGCCAGAGAGCAAAAGTTCCAGGTGGAACCCAGCCAGAACAAAGGATCACACCCCTACTAATAAGCCTAAACAAGATACTTCAGCAGCTTGACTTGGCAGCCATCATCAGTCTCAATGCAGAAAGCAGTTCAGATCATTTACTGCTTAGACAGGTTGAGATCTTTCGCCATGATTCCAGTTAATCCTTAGAATCACTTAGGTAAACTCACCGTCATTTCCAAGAATAGATGATTAGATGCTGGTTTTCCTGCCTCAGATGTTGTAACACCAAAAAGGAAAAATGTTCTCGGCTGATTAAGGTAGTGGAGCTCTAACAAACACAACATCTCATCTGGATCTGCAAGGAAAGAGTGCAGTGCCAGGAATTTTCATGGCTTTCACTGTGAGGACTCTCACACTTCATGAGACAGCCGTGGCTCACCAAGTCTCTCAAAGAACCCTCTACCCTTGCTCGTATCCTCCTGCCTTTCACAAGTTAACATCTGCTAGCATGAGTTAATGCCATTTAGCAATACCTGACATTCTCTAAAGGAGCCCTACCTTCCTGAAACGTTTCAGCCTGACACCCCAGGCAGTTTGCAGAGGTCTGCCTGAGGACTGAGCTGTCACTCACCTGCTCCCATTCTCCCAGATCTCAGTCCTGCATTCTGCTTCCTGAGGTCCTGCCACGGCCTCCCTAGGAACAGAGCACCTGTCACAGCCTACTTGGGCAGCAGCCTGTCCTCACCCCACAGTCCTACAGAGGGGTTGTTCTGGGCTGTGCACTGGCCTGTACAATCTGCTGCATTGCCTCAGTGTAGAGCGCTGGGACAATTCTGCCAGACCACATTGAGGGGCTTCTTTCTGATCTTTGTTTTTCCTAGACTAAAATCTCAAGCAATTTCCACAGCCACATTAGGCAAGGTATTTCAGAATACTCTGAAAACCTACATAATACGATTATTGTAATAATGAGGTCTTTCATGGGGGAAGTCTATGAACAATTACTTCTAATTAAGTAGCTGATCGATGCAGTAAACGATTCATCAGTGCTTTAGTCTTGCATTACAGACTGTAATATTTTTTCTGTTAATGTAAATGCTGAGCAAGAAATTGTAATCAATGAAAACGTTATTAAAATTTTGTGTCACTGCTAGGAAACAAATTGAATTTTTTTTTCTTGGTTTTGTTTTCCTTATTTGCTCTTGCAGTATTAGGCAGTAGCTGTCCTTGGCAAATGACTCATTCTGACTGCAGCCCTATCTGAAAAACAGGAGTGAAGCAATAAGTACAATAGGAAGAGTAAGGAAAAGAAGAAGAAAGATGGGCTGCATACAGAAAGTCATTGACTTTATTAGGAAAACTTAGGAGGAAGTTTTTTCTAGAAAGTGCCTAGCCAAGGATAATATACACAGAAAGTTTATTTTAGAGAGCTTTACATTCTGTGGACTGCCATTATACCTACCACATATAATAAAAACTTTCAGATTTATAAAGTTGGCATGTTATGCCTTGTTCTGGGATCAGATACCCCTGAACTGTTTAGGGAGTATCTGATGGCAAAATCAGTGTAACAAATATGGCTGTGATTACATGTAGAACAATATTACAAGAAACTATACATATTAGCATAGAGTTCATATTAACTCAAAGACTAAATAATCATATATAAATGGACAAAATTCTTCTTGGACCCAAGTGCTCACACTGCACAAGAAAGGAAACCAGAGTACACAAAAAATTCTGGCAACATTACAGGCACAAAAATAATGCATGGTGGAGCAGTGGCTGGGTCATTATTTGTTTGATAAATGCTGAGCCTTCAGAAAATATGGCTTAAAATTTAGGAGGTAAAATGCGGTTAAAAGTTTTTGCCATGAACTTGTGAATTTTTATGTTCCAAATTTTATTAGTTTGTTTGTTTGTTTGTTTTCCCAGAAGAAGAATTATAATCTTATTATTAATACCAGGAAGGTGTATATAGAACTCCGGAAGGAAATCTTTATTGAGATTCTCCAAATATATGTTTAGATGCCATATAGAGCCATTACAGACAAAAGCTTTTGCAGTAGGTTAGATAGTAAGAAAGCAGTTTCGAATTCAGGTCTTAATATGCTTGGGATATGAGATAATAAAAGTAGGTTTTCACTGTTACATCCACAGTGAGTAAAATGGAGAACACGTAAGTCTGACTAGATACTATACTTCTTAGAGAAAAATCATAATCACAAAAGGCAATAGCAGCAAATGTAAGAAATAATTTTAAAAATGCATCAAGAATATTAAGGATCATTCAAAAGAATTTAAATTTATGAGCTCATGAAGAAGAAACATGTAAAAGTCAACCATTTGCCCAGAGACAAAAAAAAAAGCAAAAACAAAGTGGTAATGAAACAATAGTAGTATTTCCTGAAAAAATTTCCTATTTTTTATGAGGTTTAAAATTTTTATGATAACAACAATTATAAGTATAGGAATTTGAGTAGATGCCTACCAAGAATCCAGAGGGGGAAAAAAGGGGAAAGAGAAGCAAAACAAAAAAAAAAAAAAAAACAAACAAAAACCCTAAATGAAAATAAAAACAAAAAGAGCAAACTTGTAAACAAAATTCTGAGACTTATGACAACGCTCCTCCATCAGTACATCTACCTATTTTGTACTTTCACAGCATTCCTGTAGCCACTACCATAGGAGATACTGATCACCCCACAGATATTTTTTTCACTACTATGAATTGACAGAAACATAGCTTTTTATGTGAAGCAGACATTAAACTTCTTGATAGCATGTGAGTGTCTACTTGCTCCGACCTGTAAGTACAAGCAAAATGTTGGTTATTATGGGGAGTCCCTCTGACTCTAAGAAAGCAAATCAAATTTAATCTGTCATTGCAGAATAAAGTTGCCATTGATGTAGAAGAAAAAAATATTTATATGGCAGGTGAAAGAAATGATAAATGGTACCACACAGTTGTCTGGCATGAGATTGCAGGAAATATTGCACATTTCTTTCCTTCCCTTTCTTTGAGTATATGCTTTGCCAGTTGTAGTTATAGACAAACACCAACTTGGAGACAGGTTTTTTAGCTTCAAATATACTCACACATCTCTGAAGCTGTCAGCCATCTGCAATCCTTGGGCATAGCTCAAGGTGGAACTATCTTATTTTTATTCATCTTGACCAAAAAAAAAATAAAAATAGCAATAACAACACTCTTTCTGTAATATGAATAGAAGTATCAAAGTCCATGTATTTCTCGACATTTTCTTGACTGTAAAACAATCTATCTCCCAGGAAGTGGGAAGTAAGTCAGGGAAAATGGATAAAATAGTGTTCTAATTATTTTCTCTGATTCCTTCATAAAAACAGTTTTGCCATTTTTAAGGCCAGGTGGAATGATCCAGCAAGAAGAGATAACAAAGCTCTGAGCCAAATCCACGGCAATCAAAGCAATGCGTCTCACTGATTCAGTGAATGTTATAGTGTATTGAATATTACATTTAATTTCCATGTATATAAAATTCCATCATCTTCAACACAAACCAGATTAATCCTAGTTTACTTCTCTTGACCTCAGTTTACTGGCTCAAATATATCATTTTTCCCTTGAGCCATTCCACTGTGCCTTTTTTTTAAATGTCTCCATTAAGAGAAGGCAGAACAACGTCAGTTTAACAGAGCTGAAGGGGCTGCATGTGCCCTGTGGGTTTCAGTCAGATCACACGCTTGTCACACAGCCATGGAGAGAAGTCCCCTACTGATGAAAGCCTAGTGAGCTGCAATCTGCCTGGCAGCCTGCTAAGAGCCTTTCCCTCATCAGCAGGTGTTTTATAAATGGCATAAAAGGAACACAAAAATCCCATGAGTATTCAGAAGCACACAAAGGTTTCCAGAGGATATGCAAAGACACCCACATGAGACGACTCTTAATGCTGGAGGAGACACAGAGGAAGGTCTAACAGACAAATGAATAAAAGCTTCTCCATATCTGCAGTTACAAAAATAAGGTGTTTAAGAGATGAGCAAATGAAAACAGGATCCACAACACTGGCTACCAAGTCAGCCATGGCACAGCCTCCTGCTTCTTTTAACAGTAAGATGGACCCCTGCTTTTGGCAACCCCATTACCACAAGGTTTGTGAATTGCTCCTAATGCAAAGCTCTCTGACAATGTTAATATGATAGTCAGCATTCCATTGACTGCATAATGGAAACCAGTGTACAGAGGCCACCTCTGGTTTTATAAGCAAGACCTTTATAGATTGCAAAGATTGTCATGCTTCTCAAAACTTCTTACTACATGTCCTTCAATATTTATTCAGATCCATGAGTCCATGAGTGACTGAGTATCTTTTCTGGGTTTAATTCATATTCTATGTATTGAAAGAACCAATCAAAAGTTAAAAATGTGTCTCTAAGCGACAAGTTCTAAATCCCATCCTCAGGCAAACAACAATTTGTAAATCCTGTTTACCACTTTCACATTTTAAGCCAGTCATGTTTAATTAAAACTGCAGAAGTAGGCTATTTGTTGTAAATCCAAGTACAGTGAATACATCAACATCACTGTAAAAAATAAATAACTCAATGCTACTTTTACTTAACCAAGTTTCCAACCACATCATGCATCATTACTTTACCTTAATCTTTAAACTCCTCCAGAGATAAAAAGAATGCTTCAGGATTCTTGCAATCAGGAGAAACACAATAGTGACACACGAGAAAATGTTTCATTCCTTCTCCAGTCAAATTTGCAGGATAATAATACAGTAGATTTTGAACATCTAAGTTCGAAAATTAATGTATTTCAGATGCACTAAGAACCAGAGCTCCATTATCTTTATTGTATAATAGCAGCTAGATTATCTTTATTGTATAAGTCCAAAAGACACTCTATAAAATGAGTCCAGGTATTTACAACGTGAGTTTATAACTCACTCTTCTTTATACTAAAGCATTATTATACCTCCCAAGTGTTTCTATACTGAAAGAGTGGCTACTTCCTTGCAAAGTGATTTAGTATTTCATAAAAGAGAAAAAAAAATCAATTTTTTTGAAACTGCTTTTTTGAAACCCTATAAAGGGCTGTATCCAGTCAAGGGACAAAAAGCCCTTCTAACCTGATAGTCAGGCTCAAGCAGTGACCAACAATGGTAGCTTAGGGATGGCCTGCTTTCCTTTTTAAATTCCCAGAAAATCTAAAAAAAAAATTATTTAAGGTTTAAGAATTTTTTCACTGTGTTTCCCAACTGCTATGACTAAATACATCTAGTTTTAAAGTATAGATATGAAAAATTTTGTGTGCAAATCATCCATTTATAGTAAATACTCCCCATAAATTCTGTTATCCAAAACCACAAAATGTTTCGCAATACCATTAATGTAAAGCTAGCTGAATTAGTCTCTTACCACATTAATTATTTTCATACTTATGGAAAAAGCTTATCAAAGATCAGAATATATGGGGTGTACATTTAATAGTTCTTCTTGTCAGTCCAAAGTGCTCTGTGTCATTTACCCTTGAAAGAATTCACAGAAATTGCAGATTTCTATTTATGAAACTTTTAACACAATGCAGATACCTGCTTCTCACAGATGCCACAGGATTTCTGTATATGTCCAATGTAAATCTATTTCTGCAATTCCTCCAGCTAAACTTCATTACAAAACTGACACATGACAATAAGGTAATACCGTGAGGTGCCCAACAGGACAGCAAACAAGCTTAGGTTCTTCCTAGAAAAGGGACAAAAGCAAACGTTTTGGGATGGGGGTTTTTTTGGTTGGTTTATTTTTTGTTTTGGTTTATTTGGTTGGTCACAGGGTTTTTTTCCAAATTCAAGGTAGAGTTCTAAGTAAAGTCCTTCGAATTCTTCAAAACAGACACATTTGGCTACTACTGAAAATAAGATGAGGATGTAAGAAACAGCAGCTGCCTGGAGATGAGAGCATTAAGATATCTCCCAGATGAGTGTATTTCCTAAAGTTGTTGATGTAGCCACAAAAAAAATGAAAGCTCCATAACTGTATTTTGTACAAAAGAAAGTTTTGTGGTAGGGTCACTTGGTCATGTCCACATGGAAGCAGTGACTGCTATACCATTTCCTGGTCTATAATTTTAGGTTTGAAAAGTAGGTAGCAGAAAGGTAGTTACAAAAAATATTTGCACTGTGACCGCAAACAGAATGAGATTTCGGATTTCATTTTAAATGTGTGATATCTGTAGTGTCTGATCTGCTTTCATTCTTGTCGTGAGACCTTAGTGCCTGAAATCACTGCATATGTTCCTTCTACTGAAGTGAAAAGAAACAAGGTGAAGAGGGAAGTCATGAGTGCCTGTTGAACTACAAGAAATTTGCAAGCAACTGTTCACAGAAAAAAAAGATCTTCCACACAGAAGCTCAAATTAAAGACAATTCTCCATCTGGAATACTTATTTGATCTTGTTCTCCTGCTACTATCTGGAAAATGTTCTGGAGACAAATATTGATTTCAAAATTAGTTGGGGCAATGATCATTTTTTCAAGCCCTTGATGTAAAGCTTCTGCTTGCCACCAAATTAATGACAATCTTCTATGGTAATAATCAAAGGAAGCAAGGACAACTCAAAGTCCCAAATGCAGACAAAAGATTACTTCTCACAGTAATAACTCACCAGTTTCCTAACCACTACTTCCCCCAGTGAGCACTATGGAGAGGGATCTACAGGATTTTCTTCAAGTAAAGGAGGAAGTCCTCCTAGTCAGGGCTTCCTAAGCATCCAACTTCCTGTCCTTTCTGCTGCACTTCCTCTAGTCATTGGACTACAAAAACTTGCTTTCCAAGCATTAATATAAGTTCTTAAGTTTAGAGTGGGACACATTGCAAAATTGCAACAATATCCTCTTGCAGCCAATATATACATTTAATCTCTTTTTTTATAGCAGGTAGACCATGAAAGATTAATAGCAGTTTTGAAGCTGGCTTTGTGGTCTTTACCAACAGCTTTATTGCTCATTTTTCACTTAAACACTGTATTCAACCTCCTCTTAGAAGCTCAAGGGAAGTGAAATGCCATATTAAAGATCAACTCATTCAGACACAATGATCTATGAAGGCACTGGGACTGGCCATAGCCTGTGTGTATATTGCATTTTGGTAGGATCACACAACTTTCTGCCAGTTCCCCAAGCTCAGTGATGCTCTTCTACCCACCCCAGCTGCATCTCCGCTCAAGATACCTCAGCTGTGTCTGTACTACACTTTTGCAAGGAGACACACGAGGTTTGCATACCTTTGTTTAATTGTCCTTCATGCATTTTTGGCAAGATGGACACCTGCTAAACCAGGGCTCAGGTCCTACCTGAACAAAATAAAAGCCTGTCCTTGGGTTTTCAGTCATCTCATGGCTTCAAGATCCTGCCTTTCAGGCTATCAAAGCAAAAACAGAGGCACAGGTCTTGTGCAAGGCATGAGACTACACAAACATGGTGCCTGCCCTAGAAAGCATCTCACTAATTTTTCTCACTAAGGCAAGTGTCCTAGAGTAGTGAATAATGCCAGAAGTACTGTTTATAGCTTTTCTTTTAAAGCAAGGTTGTTCTGCTCATAGATATGCCAGGAAATGTCTCTCATGAAGGCTCCCTATTTATTCTAAAAATGTACATACACAAGGAAAAAGAAAGTACTTTATAGCAAGTAGCACGAACAACATAGAAATAGACAGAGATGTACCTTAGGACAAGGAAGGCTTTGTGAGATCCCATCATCCAGCACTTGCACCTTGTAAATTTCATTAACATGTCTCCAACGAAACCTGAATATGGCACTGATTTGGTGCCATTCTTCTAAAGATTATACAAAGACTAAAAGTCTATCAGCCCTAATTGTGTAAACTCAATCTTCCTTCAGGTTTAAAAGCCACAGTAGATAAATTCATGTACCAGGGTAGGTAGTATGAAAATATCTGCTTCTTATTTTTAGTGGACATTCATTTGGACTTTAATGTTACCTGGAGAATAAGAGAATAACTTACTAAACATACCAGAGGACCAATGCCTATTAGAGTCTTAAATTTACATCTGCTGTTGCCATCTATAATCTTTCACCAATTCAGCAGTTTTGTTCTCTGTTAAAAAAATATTATGCTGATGTTTTAACCAAATTACCAATTTCACTAAATCTCTTTCCAGTTCTAGTTTTCACCTGACATTCATTTCACAGGGTATCTCTCCGCATTACAAGTCAGGTACATTTCCTTCACTGAATTACTTGTCTCACTGAAAGCTGATGCTGTCCCCCTCCTTTTATAAAAAAAAATAAAATGTCACCACCATAAAACATCAACCTTGCTTCAGGCCAAATAAGCATCATGCATGTCTCTAGCCCTGCTTTCAGTATTACCATCTTCTTAGATCGCTTTGCTAACTACCTCACTTCAGTGGCTCCCTGACTGTCTCCTTGCAGCTCAGCTGGGATAATCTAATATCACCTTCTATTGGGCCTCAAGGCTAATTTTGATATTCTCACTTGCTGTTCTTCACTGTCTACAAACATGCTGGAAGAAAATTGTAGAAGCCTAACAATTGCACAGGAGATACAGGCTGTAAAAAAGCATCGGCAAACGGAAACGATAATTTAAAAAAACAAAACAAAACAGTTGGATATTCTGCAAAAATGCTTCTTGTGTGAAAAACACAGCAGGTTTCTCTCACATGTTTTTCAGTTCCTCATCTTAATATCTTTACCTAGTAGGAGATCACCTTAGAGTGGGAATTAAGTCATTCTCCAGATGATTTCATCCCCTGTTACAGCATTGTGGTTTCATGAGCAGTGAATCTTCTCTGTCCTGCCATGTATACAGATCCTTATCTTGTCTTTCCTCATCCCTGTGGCTTTTTCCAACCAGCACCAACTCTGCCATTTTATGATAAACATTCTTTCTTTTCTTAGACTCTCACATTAGCAGATTTCAGATTTCTAAGGCCAACAAGAGAGGAACTACCCAATGGAAAAGACTAGTCAAGAGTTAAATGGATGGCAGAAAGAGAAGAGGATCAACTAAGACTACAAAAATTATTTGTCAAATTAAGACATGTTAAGGAGAAAATAGTTCAGATTAAGGAAAATAAGACAAAAAAAAGTAAAAAGGAAAAAAAAAAAACAACCTAAAAAAAGAAAACTCCTCACCAGTTAAAACAGATGATGAGAATCAACTTACATTCCCAAAAGCTCATACACATATGCTAACATGACTCTTCTGAGAACAGCATGGGAGTTGTGTGAGAAAAATATTTTACTGCAAAAAGATCTTGGGATGACAGCAGGTCAGTGGCAAAACGACAATGATAATTTGCTCAAAAGGTGGCAAATCCTAGAAAAACAAGTGAGATAATCCCACCTTATTTAGAGACACAAAGCTTATGATTCACTATGTGAAATATAGAACCAATAGGTCAGAGCTCAACATTAAATTCTCTATCTGTAAGTACTATGCCAACAAATGGGAAAGCAGACCTGAGGAAAGAAAATAGAGAATGAATTATACATAATATACATTTCTGCAATATTAAAAGCATTTTAAAGAAGTAAGTATAGGAATGAATATGCAAACAGCTTCTTTCTGTGTGGCAAGGTCTACTTAACAGCCTGGTGTAGCTGAAACTCTGCCTATTGCTCCTCAGTATCCACAGGGTGTGTGCAGAGGCTGGAGACCAACTCTTGTGAAGAGATATGCTACACCATGAAAGAATAAAGGCAAGTATGAGATTAATGGGAAGGATCCCTCAAACACTGTCACATTTCTCTTCCCCATAGCCAGTATCCTGGCAGTTTATTACCGAAATCTTCAAAAGGCAGGATTTTGGAACCTACATACACACACACACCCCAGAAGCACACATATATTTACATATATTGTAAACTATCACCATTACCAAACACAACCATGGAGTTACCCAGGTAGTGGAGATCTTCACAAATTTGAAATTGGTGGAAGGTCTGTACAAAGAGATACTTCTAGTAACAGAGATGGAAGAAAAAGATTTGTAGAAGCTAGGTGTGTCCAAGTAAGTATGCAATTTCATGTAACTCATGTACCTAAACTTATTAGGGACATTTTCCCACTTGAAACAATGCCCTTTTGTTTGCTTCTGTGTCCTACCTAGCATGTACCTAATATGTCTTACTTTAATGCATCTTTCAGAAATGGCCAGGCTATGTATACTGGGCAAAGAATGCAAAGTGACTCCTACCTAGAAATGACACAGAAAACATGGGAACTGCAACCACAGATATTTTTAAAAGAACATATGCTCTGCAGGTGTGTGGGCCTTCACCATGAAACACAGTATTTTTACTGGAATCTCTTCCCTTTCATGTGAACACACCCTACTCAGAGAAACGGCCATGTTTTATTACATACAGCTACAGCATAAAGGACAGACAAGATCAATATCTCCTGCGTAAATTATGCATATTTTTGGTTAGATTTTAATCTGTTCCATTTAAATTCATGACTCATTTCTTATGTGTAGCTGAGATTTAGGGAACTGCATTTAAATTAAAGACTGTGAAATTACAATATTTTGACAAATCAAAATGGTTAGTGTTCAAAGTTTTCTACTTCAATAGCGCCATAGATTTTTAATATGCTAAAATTAATCATCAAGTATTATTAGAAATTAGTCAGTGGTTTTAATGAACTAGTCTTGTCCCCATTAAACAATAGAGAGAAATTTAAGCAGAAATTTACATCAAATAGACAACTCTCTAAAACCCTTACTGTATGTTTCATTTTCAATCAACTTCTTTAAAATTGCAGCCTGATGGCCTGGATTGAGCCATCCCCAGTAGATCTTCCAGCTACACCTACACTTCCATAGCACTATATCCCTCTATTTCTCACTTACCTCAGACCTGGACAGCATTTGTCAATTCTCTCCCAAATCTGAACCACCTTAGGTGTTTATTCCTATGATAGTGTGTATATAGGCAGATCTACCCGATAATTTCACTTCTGTAGTGCTGTCTCCTAGCCAGAATCACGGTCCCAGTACCCGCATTACACTGGCTGACTGACACACATAGTTATGGCTTATTCCCAGTATCTAAAAATGCACAGACTGTCCACTCCCAAGTAGGATTGCAGATACTGGTTTCTAACATACTTTATTTCCATGACAGGCAAAATTGGGGTTGATAGAGACAGGTCAGCAAACCATCTCTTCTGTGAGCAAGCTGAGCTTTCTGGAAGATCAAGTTTTGGAGACCTTAACTCTGACATGGCAGAAAAAAAGAGTGCAACCTCCTAGCTGCATGCTCCCATAAGGATCTCAAGAGGCTTGTGAAAAAATACTTCAGTGATAGCTGATATTATCAGTAACCAACACTCCAGCAATTAAAGAAGAACCCCAGCCATTAGCTTTCACCTGCATCTGGTGACAATAGATGAATGGATTGCAGGGCAGTTTCCACGTGAAGTCCAGGAAGTTGGGATGTGCTGATTGTTTTATTTTCTCACCTATACAGCTTTGCAAAAGACCTCCAGATATTCAAGACAAAGATTTTGCGTCTAGTTTTGACGCTACCCTCTATGTGCCTAAAGGTGCTGGAAAATTGATAAACCTATAATGCAGGAGTTGCAAAGTCAGGAGATATATGCTGGTCCAGCAGAGAGGGGAGCTGACTCAGCAGGCCTGGCACCAGTAACAGAGATATTAGATTAATCCAGAGCCAGAAGTGGGAAATAGATCTTTCTCAGCAGCCACCCTGCAACAGTAGTTTCTAGTTTATGAGCCCTGAGGGAGAGCTGGATGGACAGCAGCTGCAAGAGCTTCTGTCAGGAGTATTTGGTCTGATCCTGAGCCTTCCCTTATATTTAACCATTTACACTGGAAGCTAAATGACGTCAATTCTGGGCAGACCAAGCTGGTTCGGGGGAAGTGGGGCTAGAATGACCTCTCTGGCAAATTCTTCAGCTCTCAAGCTCCAAGAAAGAACCTGAATAAGATTGGAATATCTTCTAGGGCAGGTGAGTGAGCAGGATTCAGCTGAGCATCCAGCCAGTAGCTGGGCTTTGGAACACTGAAGTTCTCGAGGTATATTCCTAAACATTCCTGGGAGATGCTGGGGTTACTAGAGTGTGGTGTGTGTCTCTTCTGATGAATACTGTGCAGCTGAAAAGGAGGCACCTTTTTTTTGGTTTGTATTTTTCTCTCCTGAAGAAAATAAGCCTTATTTCATGTTTTCATCAAGGCACCACCAGCTTGGATGGCAGGCTCAGCTCCTCCTCAGAGGCCACTCTGTATCCCACCCACTATGAACACCTTTCCATGAACACTCAATACACTTGGGCTTGACCAGCTCAAAGAATGGCACCAGACACAGTTACAGCTGCACCATATGACAAGTATTTTTCAAAATTATGTTCTATATAGGACTCCAGAGAAGTCAGCACTTAAAGCATGGAAAAGACATGGATAAACTAATTTTCAGATTTTTCGAAAATATCTGTTCATGGAATACATGAGAGGATATAATGCCTACCTAATACTATAGGGTGAAAGGTGTTTTGCTTCCACAGGCAGTCTACATATGGATACTGAAAAGAGCAGAGGTGGTCAGTCTTAGGAAACAAACTAAGAGAACTCCCAGCACTGCATAAAAGTCTGCAGAGTAGATCAGAGAAGTGAGATCAATAGGATGTAATGGGATCTTCAGAGGGACACCTGCATCTAAGGAGATACTTATAGCACTGTTTTCACTGAATACAGTGAGATGTCTTTCAGGTCTCAGTCTTGTACCTCCAGTGGCTGCCTGGAGGCATCACTTATAGATGTTTTTCTCATGCCTTCAAATAACCCACACAAAGTTTCTCTCAGCCAGGCAGAGAGAAACTTGTCATTGTGACCACAGAGGCTGCCATGGAAAACATCTCAAGTTTAAATTGTGCTGTAAAATGTTACTTCACAGTCTAGACTTACCACTTCTCCAACAATTTAATCAAGGTTATGTAAGCTACATAAAACTCTTCACTGTAAGAAGATAAGCCTTACCAGAATTTTGTAATGAAGCATAATAGCATATACTGATGGGTAGGAAGAAAAAAAAAAAACAACCAACATTTAGTTTCCATAGCAATCAAAAAAATGACTGGTTTTCAAGGTCTTTGCTTTCTTTCTTTTATTGTTATTGCTGGTTGTAAAATATCTGAAGGCAGAACAGCTCAAGTGCCTCTACTCTAGAAGGAGATACAAGAATCCATCATTCAAATTACATCATCCATCAAGGATTAGTTTCCAGGAGTCTGGCTTAGTGTCGCTTGAAAAATTACTTTAAGCAGTCCACAGGTGGGAATGGACATATAGAGGAAGAAGAGCAAGACAAATGCCAATCTTCCTCCCACTCGCAACATTGAAGCAATAACATTAGATTGCCGGTTAAATATTATCTCCAAATTGAAATGTTCTCAGGACTCATTTTATTGTACAGATCAATTACACAGAGCGTCCTCCAGTCAATGTTAAAAAAAATCCACCTTGAAATTTACCTGAGACTTTCAGCTAAGCCTGTTCTGTGTTTGCTGAAAGTGGCATGGGACCTTTCAACCCCTGTGTACTGGTATGCAAGGAAGATTGATCAGGCCAGGAAAGGTGAAGAGATACAGCTTCAGAGGAGCATCTCCCACAGTCTCCACCAAGAAGGGAAGCCTTGCTCTTACTCTCCCATTAGGACTCCTGCATCAGTCCAGCTGTTTTATGAAATCAGAAAATTGCTGAGACTTCTGTTGCTACCTGGCCTCTCTGAGAGCTGTTTTTGGGACAGCCAGCCTTATGTCACTGGAAAAGTTTTGTGGAGTCCCAGGTCATTTCTAGATAGTCCCAATCATTTTTCAGGGTGTTCTTATGAATATGCAACCTACCAGAAGAACAGAGGCAGTACTAGACAAGACCAGCTATATTTCTTCTCATTATTGCTGCTATTGTTACAGCTTTTAACTGCATATGGGTTTTGTGATGAAACTGGTTTCCATCTCTCTTCACCACTGTCAAATACCGAAGGAAAAAGAACATTTACTCTTAGAGCAATGCACTACTTAGTTCTACTCTTATATACATTTAGTACACTTAACCTACTTAGTCTGACACAGCAAAGACTCAAATGCCTGGTAGAGGGCAAGATGGCAGTTCTGCTTCAGTCTCAAGTCAGCAAATAAGTATCATTTTCCTAACTGTGAGTACTTTTGGGGGAGGGAAACAGGTGTTCTGGGATAAAACTCCCCTCTAAGAAAGGAGAAAGGCTGAGCTGGTACAATGGAGTAGATTACAAATTATATTTGTTTGACTAAAAGGTGGGAGAGACTATTTGCCACTTGGTGCATAAAGAAGGCCACTTTTACTTAAGGCTTGGCCATGACAGATTATGTGATTAAACTCTGAAATACTTGTGTAAGACATTTGGAAGAATTTGTGCATCCATAAAACATTAGAATTTTCTTTTTGGTTTAAACTAAAAGGATAGTAATTTTTTCATATCAGAAACTGAATTTTAGATCCATTATGTTACATCAGTATCTTCTAAGCCTAAGCTTGTGCAGGTCATTGGTACGAGCTTTTTCTTGTCTTCTTGGGAATTGTCTGTCTTTGTTTACTTTTTCCCATTTTCATTTACTCTTTTTACATTGTTTCTTTGGCTGTTTTAAAATGGTGCATAATTACTTACAGTCTAAGACCCAGTAGAACACTCAGTCACATACTGAGCATTACATGTCACTGTATGAGCATTACAGGTTTACTAGAGGGTAATAAAAAAATCAAAGAATGACACCTGGCTAATTGCTTAATAATACTTGTTCATTCATTGTGCTACATCCAGCCAGAGATGCTGATAAAATGGAACGCAGATGAATAGCTGTAGGCAACTTGCAGAGAAAAACTTTGACCCCCTTGTTCAAGTCTTCCTGTCCTCCGAGTTTGCCCCTGCGGTCAGTGTGCACAGGAAAGGTGGATATACACAGCACTAGACAAAGCTGGTAATATCACCTATTGTCAGTCTCCTGAAAATTTCCATTGAAGGATCCTATTTTGGTTGTCTCTGCCTAACTCTTTGGACTAAAATTTTCTATACCAGGTTCTCTGCCTGAGGCTGAGTTTTATTGGAAGCGTTGCAGGGAAAAAATACTCTGCTTGTCAGAGAGCAGAGTTGATGGAAGAGGGGAATACATTGCTTTTTCCACATTACCAAAACAGTTTAATTAACTAAACAGGAATCTGCTTAATACAGTTTTTCCCAGCCCTTGCAAGGTGCTGCAGCTGATCAAGTGCCTGGATCTGTGTGACTATGGAAAAAAACATCTGGATTATGATAGTTGCAGTGGAACAGATGTGTTTGAGTAAAACAGGTTTCAGATCTCCATTTTTGTTTCAGTGAGACTATTCCCAGCTAGAAAAAGAGGCTAGTTCTAACTATTTAGAGAGAAATTGGCATCTCAAAACAGATAAGGACAAGACAGCATTGGGATGAGACAGAAAGAATGGGCACTTGAGGGAGGGAAGGAGAAAGGGAAAAAGGGAGGAAGTGAGAGAGAAAGCAAAGGGGAAGTGAGGAACACAGCCTTGGGTTTGCACCAGACAGCACTCTCTGTTTCAGACCCTGGTGGTTCCCTACCCTTTCCCTGCTAGCAGAAGCTCATATTGTCCTCATCATATGGCTGCTCTGAGAACAGAATGACAAGCTGTTATCTCACCCAGTGATGGATATTTGCATATTGAAACTGAAATACTCAATATTGTTGATTGGCCCTGCCATATTAATATAGTCAATATGATTCTTTTACAGCAGCATTGGTTTCCTCAGTTCTTGGAGGGGTTAGATCTAAAAAATATGCAGGAAAAAAAATAAAGATAAATTACAAAGTCAGTTATATGAAACTAGATTAAAGATTGATTCTGTATTTCTCATCACACGTCACATGGGACTGATACATTTAATTTCTCACAGCAGTTAGCTGCCAAATTCTGCTTACATGCTTGGAGCAGAGACAGTGACCAATGGTCTAGAATGGGCAGAGGGCTGAGAGGAAGAGCCTGGACATTCTTCAGTTTGTCTGGCTCCCACTCCCTCTCAAAAGTATGGGGAGAATTGATTTTGCATCTATAATTTAAAACCAAACAGTTGGTAACATTACTGTTAAATGTATGTGTACATATAATTTACCATTTGCCTTAGTTTCAAATCTCCATTTTAAGCTCTTTAAATAAAGAACAAAATTCTTTGGACAGACTTTTTTATTTCTACTTCCATACTTGATCAGTGCAGCAGGCAGTGAAATGCTAGAGTCCTCTCTCCTCCCTTCCTTTCTTCTTCCCTCCCTCACATGGAGGATGTATTTACAAATAATGTTTTACAGGAGGCTTCCAGACTCTAAACACCCATAAGCATTGCAATGAATCACAAGCACAGACATAATGCTGCATACACGGGAAGCAACTGAAATCACTCAAAAAAGTAACTGAAAAAATAAACATGTTCTGTGGTGGTGTTGGAAGTGATGGAGAGGCAGGAAATGCTCATTTCTGAACCTGTTCACTCTGAGTTATCTGAGGCATTGCAAGGAAAACAGCTAGCAATTCTACCTTCCATGTGATGTTTTTCATCAAATGAAGTGTGCTAGCCAGAGACTAGCCACTTCATCAGGTGTCAGGCTCAATGTGCTCTTCCCCAGCTCTCAAGGAAATGTGCTCTGCAGTCAGATTGGTTTGGGGGAGGGGAAAAAAGGCTTATTTTTAGTGATATCCATTTGAATCACTCAGATTTCCGGCAATTCAGAGGCCAGCAGCCAACCCTCAGGCCCTGCGTGGCAGGTGGGGACTTGGTGTGTCTCTGAGGTGACACATTACTGGGCAAGAGGAAGGAGCCAGATGGCTGCCTCAAAGCCCAGCACTAGGGGAGCTGCCTCAGGAGAGTGAGCAGCCACTGCTTTAGCTACCAAGGAGGTGGGCTGGGGGAGGGGGAGAAGCACTCTCAGAGCATGGACCAGCCAGCAAGCTTGTTGTTCCCTTTCATTAGAAAGATAATCAGACTTGAAGTCAAAAGCAGTTGCGTTGGATATTTTTATTCCATAACCCACCCCAAATTGTAGATTTCATGATAGCCTGAAGAGATGAAATTTAACAAATCAAACAGGAAAGTCCATTTAGGCAGTATTAGTTTCAGCTGTGTATGCACCTTTGCATCAGAGTATCTTTGGGACCAGCTTCACCCATTCCTGTAGCTCCTCACAGGCAGCCAGATCTGCTCTGTGGAAGTGCAATGTCATTTGCTCAGTGCAGCCCGCGAGGTGACTCAGGTCTGTGTGCCCATCAAAAACAACAATATGAATACATTAATAGGACACAGGTTTCCGGCATATCAACAATTACCTGGAGCACAACATAAGTCTTGACAAGAAAATATGTTCCTACACATTAAAAAGATTCAGAGTTAAAAATCAGTTAATGCTAAAATGGAAAAATATAAAAGAATACCACAAATAAAACCCATTTCTGCTGTGGGCATATTTCTCTTTAGTGCAGAGATCATTTCCAGAAGCTGCAGGAGGAAATAATTGTGAGAGTCTGCCAGACAATCTGCGACACAAAAGCCTGGAGTGGAATGATAACCAGAGAAAAGCACTTTATTCCCTTTATGTGATATATTTTTTTTCCCATCAGAAACCACAGAGCCATGATAAACTGATGTTAGGATTCTGCAGCTCTTTTCTTATGACAGATAGTTAAGGAATGGAATATAGCTGTATTAAAAACTTCTGGTGGTGAATTTTAGCCATCCCTGTCCAGGAAGGGCTCTTTTTAACTACACAGAGAGCGTCTCTTGGGTGCAAGACAGCACATGGTATACACAGGTCTTACAGCAGATTAGTGTAGGAAGGAAGGCAAGCAATTCTGGTAACTAAGAGCTCTAAAGAAAGGGTAACTAAGCTCATTGCTATTCTGGGACTGCAGTTGTTTTGTAGTTTTATAGGAACATTTCTTCCTCTAATGTAATTTCCAGCAGATTCCCTGCAAATAGCTCATTTGCTTGAGCCATGGATGAGAGAGACATTTCTGACCTAAAAACAATATCTGACCTAAAAACATCTCGGAAAAGAATGGAAAAGTGAACTGGGAAAGGTATTTTTTGTAGAAAATGGTTTAATATTTTCTTCCTTTCTTTTCTTTTCTTTTCTTTCTTTTCTTTTCTTTTCTTTTCTTTTCTTTTCTTTTCTTTTCTTTTCTTTTCTTTTCTTTTCTTTTCTTTTCTTTTCTTTTCTTTTCTTTTCTTTTCTTTTCTTTTCTTTCTTTCTTACCACAACACTTTCTTTCTTGCCATGATGTGTATGAGTACCTTCCAGATACTAAAACCCCAGAAAAAGACAGTCCTCTCTGAAGCATCATAGAGAAGAAGGTGCTGCTCTGAAGTGTAGCAGAAGAAAAGTGGTTTATCATGTAATGGAGCATATAAAGCTCTCATTTGAATTAGCTATGTAAGTGATAAATATGGTTAGCAGCCCAAATGAGCCCACTGAAATTTAAATAAGCAGAATTTATTTAATTACTTAAATTGATAATGAAACTACCTATGTTAACCCTTCAAAAACAGTCATTAATTTTTCCTAAGCTTAATCAGTACACAGATAAACAGGCAAAGTCAAAACGTTATTTTCTTCATGAAGTTTCTTGCCACAGAGATTTTCAAGCTGCAGTGAACTAGCTAGTGAGATATTTCCTTTTTTTTTAACTAAGGATAAGGGGATACATCAGAGAAAAATTGCAAATAAGAGAAAAACCATTCACTTGAGGCTGGAAATAGAAGAGATTATGCAGTTTCTTTGAATGCAGTCCACTCTGAAATTGCAAAACTTCTTTATATGTGAATAATCTTTGTCAGTCCTGAATTAATTTTATCCACATTAATATGGGCTGACACCATAAATTCACTTTGATAGTCAGTGACCAGATTTTTTTCTGTGCAGCTACTGAAAATGAATATTGTAATGAATCACAACATTTTTTTTCTTCTCCCCCTCCTTTTTTAGTATATATATTAAAGGAAATTTTTGAGAGGAAATAAAAGCTCTTTCAATATTTTCCCCATCTCCAAGGTAGTGCAAACCACATAATGGCTCTGTTTGCCACTTTTGCAAACACTTAAGTAGCATTACAATGTGATATTCTCATCCTTGACACTGCTTGGTATAAAGCTTTTACCAGCTACATCTTTTATTTTGTCCATGAAGGAGTTCACAACCCTCAGTGCTCAAGGATTTGCACCATTCCCAAGTGTACATTTTGCTCTGAGCTGTGCCAGGAGGTTTGTGCCCAATGCTGAATCCCATTTCTTTAGGATACAGTCTGAGAAGTTCTGCTCCTCACAGTAATTTGGGGGAAAACCCACCAAAATTTATTACTAGCTTCTTAAAAGACAGTCATAACTGAAACCAGAGAGTCGAATATTTGTCTAAGCTACCTCACATTCATGTTTCTGAACACCAGCAGAGCAAAAGAAGCCTTGGACAGCCTCTACTTTAAACAAGCATGGCTAGAAATTGCAGAAGCTGATTTGTCGAGAAGCAAACTCAGTTTACAGCAATGCAGTTGTTTGATCTGCTGCAGACTAACAGAACATTGGGCTGAGGTCAGGTTTCCAGAATATACAGCAAATACAGACCTGTAGACCTGACTCTTCAGAAAGTCTTGGAACTGTTTCCATGTCATAGTATTCTCTGACTCCCTCTCTTGACCTAGTAAATACAGGAAAAAGAAAAAAAGCATGATGATTTAAAGTAATCAGCTTGCTTTCATTGATAAATCCATTTCAACATCTAAAGGAGCTTACACTCTAAAGATACAAAATTCCCCATTCCTTGGTCTTTTTGTAGGCCCCTGAGAACACAAGTTACTTCAGTGGGATTACAGGTATGGAAATAAACTGAGGCAAAAATGGAAATTTAACCTATAAGCTAAAGAGTATATTAATGATCTAGCTATATTTAAAGGTCTAAAATCATTGTTTGACAATCTGGAATAACCTTTAGTCTAAAAGCAGACAATTAACCTGGAAATAAAAATCCTATCGAACTAGAGTAGTTGATATTATTGCACGTTGCTTTATCAAAATGAGACCTTCCTTTGCAGTGACACTCATTGGTACAATTTCTTTGCACTAAGTATGCAGGGTACTCAGTTTTCCTCTGCTAAAAACTAGCTGTAGCTATGTGCTGCCAAACAAAAACAAATAATTGCTATGCTAAACAGCTAAAATAGACAAGCAGTCTAACTGAAGGAAAGCATGCACGTATTCTGCTCACGTGTTCCTGCCAAGTTGCATGAAGGGCCACATTATACATCTGGGTCAGGTCACTGGTGTCACTTTACCCTGCCCCTTGTCTGGATCACATCCTCTCCCTACACTCAAAGCCCTAACAGTGAAATCATAAATTCTTCTCCCTGAGAAATAGCAGGAGGAGAAATCTTATAAGAGTACCCTAAATCTTTACTGTTAATTTGTTGATACATGAAGGTAAAACAAAGTGAGGTTTTCACAGTAGCCACTCTGAAAAACTACACACATATTTACATGAAAGTGTGCAGCAATTCCCTAAGAAGGGAAAAAAGTATATCTGAATAATGAAATTAAGGTTAGTATGGTAACGACCTTGCTAAATACAATAACATGTAACACAGCCTCTGCAGTAATACAAGGCTTGTTAGATTCTACTCCTCCTTTCCCCTGTTATGGGAAGCTTTGTTTCATATCTGATATTTTCTCTAGAAATCAGGTCTGCAGGTATGGAGTTCACAGTGTCTGTGAGTAAAATAAGTGCATAAAACCAAACAATATTAGGCCTAAGATTGCACGCTGACTGTGAATGGGGAGAAAAGAGGTAGCTGGAATACCACAGACAATAACAGGAGACTGATCACAGGCTCATTTTTGTCTTTCTGCAGTGCAGAGTACAGTCCCTGTGTCATGTTGGCTGGGAGTTGACAGATGAAAAAAGCACTAAAGGGCATTTTTGTCTCTCCCATCACCCTGTCTTTAATGATCACACATTCAAACCAGTAATCTGTGGTGCTGCATGATGTGAGATGGCACAGAATTGCTTCAAGTAATGTGGGTAATGTCTGACATAGAGGCAATAGCTTAGATCAGTGTTTAAAATTTAATTTCCTAGACATTTCAAATTATTCTTCACTTAACACTAATTTAATATTTAGATATAAGTCTCTTCAGGGAAGGGGAGATGGAGGGTGTGTGACTGTGGTGCCAGTGACTGGGTGGTTAGAATGAAACAGCTAATCTAGAAAGTCAAAGCAATATAGAAGATAGAATTTATAGCAACTTTTCTTATTGGCTGGATTAAAAAAAAATACACAGATGATTCTACTGTTTTGAAATATAACTGTTGAATTGAATGTCATAAACCTTATTACTGGCTTAGAAGATAGAGTGGTATCACTATGAACCCAAGCTGTATAATCCTAAATTTCTTAGTTACTGAGATCCCGCTCCTAGAACATCATATCCCTGTTCTTATAAGAGCCTAGAGCAAAACCAGAAGGCAAATAGCAAGAGAAAAGGCTCTTCCAGATTATTATTCCAGACTGTCAGACAATGATTTTAGACCTTTAAATGTAGCTAGATCATTAATATACTCTTTAGCTTATAGGTTAAATTTCCACTTTTGCCTCAGTTTATTTCCATACCTCTAATCCCACTGAAGTAACTTGTGTTTTCAGGGGCCTACAAAAAAACCAAGGAATGGGGAATTTTGTATCTTTAGAGTGTAAGCTCCTTTAGATGTTGAAATGGATTTATCAATGAAAGCAAGCTGATTACTTTAAATCATCATGCTTTTTTTCTTTTTCCTGTATTTACTAGGTCAAGAGAGGGAGTCAGAGAATACTATGACATGGAAACAGTTCCAAGACTTTCTGAAGAGTCAGGTCTACAGGTCTGTACTTGCTGTATATTCTGGAAACCTGACCTCGGTCCAGTGTTCTGTTAGTCTGCAGCAGATCAAACAACTGCATTGCTGTAAACTGAGTTTGCTTCTTGACAAATCAGCTTAACCACATTGCTGCAGGTGGGATACTGAAAAGACTTTAAGGAAGTGGAATTACAGACAAAACAGGTTGTACTACTTTTTCCCTTGTTCCCTATGCAGGATCTATCAGAGAAACAGACTGCAGTGAGTGAGTGATGGGCTGGCCACTAGAGATTGTACATCTGTAGAAGTCCCTCCATCAGCAATATGGATACAGAAGCTTAAATTTCATTTTCTCTGTGGATAGTTCCACCTTTGCTGGTTTAACCCAAGAGCATCGAATCATTCAGGTTATCTCCACAGCAGTGACGTCCAGTATTTCATGTGATACACAGACCCTGGAGGAAGTTTGGACAACAAAGCCAAATTCCATCACTCTCCCTGAAAACAAAATAAACTCAAAAGAATGAAAAAGGCTCAACACTTCTATAACCAAGCCCTAGGAATCTGCTACTGTGACATTCAGTAAAATGTTTCTCTTCTACTCTCAGGGGAGGAGCCTGTGCAATGGACACTGTCTGCTTCTGCTTTCTTCCTGTTCTTCTGGGCATCAGCAATCCCACCAGAACACCTTCTGTATCATACATCCTTACCATGTATCTGTGAAAGCAGTGCTTTGTAGCAAGACCTTTTCTAATGCAAGAAAGTTAAAAAAAAAGGCACCACAAAATCAACCCACATATTTTCAAGACTGGTATTTAAATGTAACTGCAATTCTTTGTCATATTGTCAAGAGAGTTTTCTGTATTTTTAGAAACTAGGCAGCCAAAAATAGAAGAGTAAGTCTAATATTACTCTGCTCTCTTGACATATAAGCCATTAAAAAATCGGTTTAATAATATTTTTTAAATTTATCTAAAATATTTTTTCTTTTCTTGTTCTACACTGCCATTAACCAAATTAAACTATAAATTGGAATATGTCTTGATAGAACAATGTGCAGTAGAATTCAGATTATATCCTATTCCCTTTTGAAATTCAAGAAAGTGGAATAATCTTCTAATAGATGCTCCAAAGAGCAGGAGTGCAAAAAATTAATTTTTTTTTAAAAAAAGGGGAGGAGAAAATTTCCGAAATAATTTTTACAATCTCTATTAATAATTGTTTATGTTGGGTGCTCTATGGTTTTGAATTGCTAATATAAGTTCAAGAGTGGGTAAATCAGGGGCAGGTAGGGAGAGGAAGCAAATATTTCAAACTGGAACTGCTGAGTGCAGTTAATTTGGCCAGTTAATTTGACACAGACAGATTCCGAGTGCTCCCTGGGTATCACTTTTCTAAGGTCATTTAGTAGCTGGTTTAAAAGAAAAAGTTCAAATTATGACTGAATTTCATTGCTGTGGCTATTACCATTATGTTTGAGAGGCAAACACATGTAGTCCTACTATCTTAGCTTCTTCAGTCATAAAAGAGCATAGCAGGCAAATCCAGGAGATAAGACAAAATCACTACTTGAATTCAGGTTGATCCTGAATTTCTAGACTGAGGCTTACATTTTTCACTTTCCATTGGCTCTTTTTTTTCCTCTCCCTTTTGGTACAGTGTGTAACTATGTTTCAAGAAAGCAGAAACTTATGAACAATAAAATACTTTTTCAGAGCAAAGAGAAATTCCCACTTAAATACAGGAAATGAGAAAAAAAATTAAGCAACAGTCTATAGATTTCAAATGTGTCCTCCAAAGGTAGTAGAAGCAATATCCCAAGCAAAACAACTGGCTCAATTGAGCAGCTTTTTCCCTATGCTCCAAAAGAACAGGTTTAAAAAAAAAAAAAAAAAAAGTTTTCTTAAGAAAAGAAGCTAGGAGTTCTCATTATGTTAAACACATGGCCTGGAGTGACAACAGAAGAAACCAACATGTCTTTTACCATTAAGTGAGGAGTAAATGTCTTTACTATCTTCTAATTTTAAAAAGACACCTTGTCTGGATGAATCATTATCCCCACTAGCAGAAATAACTTGAGAAGTTTTCCACAAGGTGTTAATTAAATGTATCCACCACACAACAGCAGCTAAATATAGAAAACATAGATAAATAAAAATTTGGCAAGGTTAGAAATTGCAGGATCAACTTCATGTTAAAAATGCTTAAAACAAGGGAAGTATCCAATATAGCTCAGAGATGGGAGGAAATGACAAAGAAAGGCAACTGAAGCAATGTGTTTCTGTAAAAATCACACATTTCTCAAGATGTTGTTGTTCTGGTAGGGAAAAATTAATCAAGTAGGAAAAAGCCTAAGAATATTTCAATCCTTCTATAAAAAGTAAGGTTTGACCTACATGGATCCTGTGCAGTCTTGCATTCTTACATTCTTTAAGCAGTTTTATTAATGTGTCACATAACTTGTAACTCTGATTTTTTCCAGCCAAGTCCTACACTGTTCACCAGAGTGCCTCACAGCAGAGAGCTGCTCGGCTAAACTAAATAAAACATTAGAAAAGTATTAAGACTTCTATGGTTACATTTTTTTCCTTGCTTGTCTCTGTCTCATTTTGTGAAAACAACACAGACGAGAAAAGTAATTAGGATGAAAATAATTCCTTTGCCAAATAAACTTAATAGTGTCATAAAATCAAAGCATTCAAGGAAGACTCAGGTCAAGTAGAATTCTAACGATGTAAACCTCAGGAGTAGAATTCAAGGCCTACTCATGAATACAAAAGGGAAAACTATCACTGTATTAAAGCATCTTTCATTCTCTTCCTCTTCTCCACAGAAATAAGAATTTCCAGAGAATAACATATAAAATAGCATCACAGATGTAGCTACAGCAATTCCTACAAAATGTATCTCTGGTAACAGTGCGTTACTTGAAGCTGTATTTCTTGTCCTTTACCCCTAATAATTAACATATCTGGGACCTGGGCACACAAAATCATCTAAAATTATTTCCTTCTTTGTTAGCATGAAAAATTATGGGCCTGTATCTCCCACGTGTCCTCCATACATATGCCCATATGCATACACACAAAAGCCATTTTATACCCTGCTTGGAGGATTCAGGCTTTGCCCTTTCTCTCCTACTGAGACAGAAGTGATGCACTTCAAGGCATCAGAAGAAGCTCTCAACTGAAACGATGTGAGTTTGGAAGTGGGCTGGGGAAGCCTGGCAGGGGAGGGACTGCTGGGGTGTATGTGCAGTGGGGCCCTGGGTGGAAACTAAGCTGCCCTGCAGGTGCACCAAGAAAAGGACTGTGGAGAAACTGTGTTGGTCTGCTACCAATAAAATAGTCATCTGTGATTGCTGAATTGATTCATGCACATATACTGTTTTTTCACTTATTTTATTTTCAGGTGGATTGTCAGTTAGGTACTGAATACTCCCATATAGTTAAATCTGTGGCAGAATTAACAAGCACCTTCCTGATATGCATGCTCTCCTGTATATTTTCAGAATAATCAGGTGCATTCACATTACGATGCTATCAAAAAACAATTTTTGACAGGGATTTTTTCGGCCAACTCGCCTCGCTCTTCCAGAGACAGGATTTGTGTCAGGTCAAACAACCCTCACATTTTTTTGACAAGAGGACGATGACAGATTAAGTACACACTGAGAAAGAGCACTGAGAATGAGAGATGTTTCTAGGGGGAGAATAGGCCAGCTTTCTTCTTGGAAGGCGAGCACTTAGGAAAACTACTGGGCTTTTTGTCAGCAGGCTGACTCCTGATCCAAGCACACAGCTGGCAACTGTGTCTGCTTGGCTGGCTGTGGCTGCAGAGGCAACGCAATCGTGGCGCTGCGGTGGAGCAGAGGAGCTCCCAGCATGGCAGCATTGCTCTTCAGCCACTCAACTGCCTGCTGCAGAATACAGGACTGCAAAACAAAAGCATCACATCAGGTGAAGGGCATCTCTCCTTTCAGTTGCATAATAGAAGTTTTTCACTGCATCCCTTTTGTCCCCATCCTAATTTGGCCACTCAACAGAGCAGTGACATCTTCACTTTAACAGTATAAATAGTGGCTTTGAACCAATATACTAAGCATTCCATGGTGAAGTAAGAGCTGAAATGGGTATTCTATAAAATACTTGGATTGCTTTAAAAGAATGTCCAATGCATTGAGTCTCGGGACTGCAGCCCTGAGACACAGCACAAGGTAGCAGTAGCCTGTGCCATATATCACTGCATGGTAACCCAGCAAGCATTTTAAAATCAACCAAACTCTCTTCACCCAAATAAATGAGTTTCTCTCCAGTATTTTGCCAGATTTTTTCATCAAATTGAATTGATTTTTATCAGTTCATAAACATGTCTCAGTTTGAACTTTACATCACTCTTGACATGAGACTCAGATTAAAAATGTTTGAAACCTAATAAAAGTTTTGCAAGGCCTGGAAAAAAGTCCAGATAAGCTGTGTTTGTTTGGTGGCTGACAAATGCTGCTAATATCTGAGACAGAATGTCTGCAGTAGCTTTTTAAAGCATCAAACCTTTTTTAATTGATTCATTTCAGAAGTCTTGTCAAGTAGTAACACATATGGGGGTTCTTGTAAACTCAGTGGTAAGAAGAAAAATACAGGAACTAAAGCAACAATATTTGGCATTCTGGAAAAGCTAATTTGAAGACTGACAAATATCAAAATAAATTTAAAAATATCATAACATATGCTCCTATAGCATCCAAAATTTATCTTCCCAAATAGGATTAACTGAATAATTCATTAGTGCTGCAGAATGGGGATTGAATGAGTGTCATATCCTAATCTTTGTGAAAGTGATTACTAGCATTGCATGGGATTCCCAGTACTCCCATTTACTCCATGAATGAACGTTTTACTCCTGTTTCATAAATGACAACTCACAAGAGCTTTTTTCCTTCTGTACCTTCATTATGTATGGAACATATACTGTTGGCAGCTATTTTTTTTATTCTTTTGTTCTTGCAGTTTGTATTATTTTCAAAAATAGTGCAGCATTACAATTGGACATTTGTCCTCCATGGAAGCAGAGGATTTTCACGCGTAAGCCTGAAATCAAACTCTTGTTTAACAGAAAAAAAAAACATACTAAAGCTGCTGATAGGGTTAGAGACTGTGTTTAAGCTCGGGACTGCTTCTTTTACTCTCAACTGTGAAGTCCCTGCAAAGGCAGGGACTTGAACTGATAATATCAATTTTATTACCTGTCAAATGTAGTTTATAGCAGGTGCTTTTTCTGTGACAGCATCCTCATCCCCAGAATTATTTAATCTCAAAGTCAAGGAAAGATCATGTTCTTGTGCGATCAACAAGAATCCAATTACTGTATGTGTCTCCTTGGCTTTATCTCCACTCTTCAGGCACAATTATGGGGATACAGCTCTTGCAGCCTCTCTCAGCCTTGTGCAAGCAAACACTTTTGGAGCAGATGAGCTTTGCACTGACCAACAAACTTATACCATGCAGTGTATTTGCACAACTCTTCTGTTTCCCCTTTAGATGGGTCCTGCATCTATCTTTGCCTTCCATGAGTGGCCTGTGATCATACTACCCAAATATATTTGACACCCTCTGTGGCCATTGTTAGTAGAGGCTACAGTTTTCTTTCCAGGTGGCAACAGGCAGCTTCCACTGGGAAGAGGAAGCAGTAAGAGCAAAAGTTCTGGGAATGAAACTGCTGGCCACTCACACAACAACAGCTGAGAGCAAGGTAGACGATCTGCAGGAACCTGAACAGGTTTCTGTTCCTCTTTTTAATTTCCCTATGAGACAAAAGAATCAATTTATTTTCATCACCACGTTTCCTTTGGGAAACTACGGCAAAGGTCACGTGCTGAAGGCTGAGTCACTGCTTTGATTTATACACCCGTTGCAGTTTGTGTTTTACCCTGCATATTCAGTAGTCATGTGACATTGCTAACCATTAGAGTCAACTTATCTCCACAATTAAAATCATTCTCCATAAATATACAGGAAATCTTAGTTTGACTGTAAAATAACACAAAATTTTATGGATTGTTAATTTTAAAACTTGTTTTACTTAGTTTTCTATATTTGCTCCTTTATAAGAGAAGAATGAAATGTAAGCAATACTATTCATTTTGTTCTAAACTAAGAATTTAATAATTGTTTCCAAAAGCTATTATCAGCTACATATTACTGGTAAAGAGATAACTGTGGAAATCACTGCAGGAAATGAGAGGCACTATCTGGAGCTAAGTTAATATTTGCCTTCTAGGTCACTGAATGAAACAATAAAAAAGGGATCCTTTCAACTGGACACATGCTGCTCTTTCACAATGGAGGCTGAAGCACCTCTACTTTTCTCCCTTCCGTGTCCCAGAAAAGCATCTGGTTTAGCAAAACCACGTTTTTCTCGTATTTTGCTTTGGCAGACTATACTTTCCCTTTAAATCAGCTCTGTGCAGATTTCCATTTGGGTTCAAGACCACTCAGTTCTCTGGGTCCTAAGCACACTGCAGCTGTGTGCAGTATTGCTGAGGTATAAATAGATCACCATCTCAGCAGGTTTTAAAGCTACAAATAAGCTTATTAAAATTGAGACATTGCACAAACTGCATTCAGTTCTATTAATGCTGATCTTTCCATGCAGTAACATTGAACTCAGTTATTCCATAGCATTGCAGTGAAAGGTGAGTCAAAGTGATCTTAGATCTCTCTGAATCTAAGTTTACAGTAGGTAGTTCTCTGATTATGAACAGCCTCCTTTTCAACAGCCTAATGTTTGAGAATTAATAGAATGCATAAAGCAATATTTTTTTGGCTTAGAGGAAGCTTATCTTTATATCCTCACATGCATCAAATTCAGCTTGGTAAGAAAGATAAAATGTACAACAGGTAGTGCTGGTGCTGGTGGAGGTTTTGCAACTAGATGAAGTAGTTAAACTCTACCAATGGCAAATATTATTCTGTGTTTCAAAACCTGAATAATCATCTGTTTTCATTTCCAAACATCTGATGTAATAGTGATTTCACTTGGTAGTCTACATTTTACGATCCTTTTCTCTCAGATAAACATTATATTAGTCTCCTGGTGTCTAAATAGACGCTAGTATCTCTAAAGAACTACAAGAGAAATGGAAATGGAAAATTTTCTTTTCATTTCTCCTTCAATTTTCCTTTTCTGGGATAATAGAGATTTTCAGCTTCTTTGAAATCTTACCAACCTTCCACTACATTTGCATTCTAAAATAGATTTATTTATATTTAGCATTTTTCTTTGGCTAGCAGAAGAGGTTATGATGCTGGATTAGTGCTTTATTCATAGTAGGATTTCAGATGAGTCATGGATATATCTCTGCAGCAGCTGTTGCAGACCTTGTAATGCCATTATGCCCTGACTCTGAGTGAGATTTTGCACGGAGGTATGTGGCTACCCTCTTAGTGATTTCTACAACACAGAAGCCCTTCAATGTAGATGGTGGGAAAGTATCAAAGAAATTTTGATGTAGAGCATATCCTGCAGGCATAATGCACACAACATGCACTTTACAAGTTTTGTGACCTTTCCAGATCTTATATGGAAAAACACTGCAGAAGATCAGGAACATGTACTTGCAGAAGTTTGTAGCTGTGACCCGTCAAAATAAGATTCACTTCCTACATTATGGTAAAAAAACCCAAGACATTTCCTAGCTCATGGCAAAACAAACAAACAAACAAACAAACAAAAAACTAAACCCAAAAACCCCAAACCCCCAACCAGCCAATGAAATAAACAAAGGAAAAAAACCCATAAACTCAACAACAACAAAAAATAACCAAACAAAATGCTTCCTTGATCATAGTACGAAAAAAAAATCCACAAGACAAAAAGAAAAATAAATACTTCTTTGCTGATGATTTAAAAAAGTCCTATTTCCTTGTTCATGGTAAAAAGCCTCTGCAAACTCACTAAGGACCATTAATGTCTATGAGAGCTTTTAGAGATCCTGCTGAAAAAGTACACAATTGTACTACAGAAGAAAATAGATCTCCTTTGATACCAGATATGTGGCCAGGAATTCAACTTAATGCCTGAAGAGGATTAGAAAGCATCTTACATATCCCCAACACCATTATAAAATCCTGAGTTCTGGGGAAGAGTTACCATAAGCATAGACCCAGAAAATGCTTGACATTTTAAGCTTCAATGCCAAGAACTCTGCTAAGCTTCCACCCACCCTTGAGTGATGCCATCTGCACAGGAATATTAATCCCATATTTACCTCTAAGGTCTCTTATGTTAAAATTGTCACACTCAGCTAAATTCATATTTAGAGCACATAACCTGCTACACCTGGGGATAGGTACATAATGTACAGCCACTTGTCCTAAGCCCTCAGCAAACAGCAGCTGGGATCACTTGTTTTTGTAAAGCCATCTAGCCAGATAATAGGCATTACTTTGGACTAATGGAAGATACATACCTGGCTTCTTACACACACTTAAAATATTACACTTGCTAGTCAATGCTCATTTCATTTGATTTCAGTCCATTGTCTTTATTTGAGTATATCTGGAGTTAATCTGGTTTATGAAGATACAAATAAAGTAATAGAGGATATGCATACAGAGGTTTAATTGTAAAAAGTTATATTTCTGAAAATCAGAAATATAATGGTGCAAAATTGTTATAGTGTGAAGATACACAAATAAAAAGGGATAGAAGAATGAGCTAAATAATTTTTTACACTGCTGATTACCCAAAAAGGCAGATATTTTTTGATGTGTCAAACACCTCGAAGATAAAACATGAATTCTCTCTGCCTAATACAAAGGAATGGGCACGTGTCACGTTACACATTCACACATTAGAACCTCCCTCAAAGCTTTTCAGACTCCTATCACGCTGCATGTTTTCATTTTGCAATGAACCCAGCACAAAGACATTATTTTGTTTAAAGGTCATGCAAACATTAGCTGAGTACGCTCTTAAACAAAACTATTTCATAAATACACATGGTTAGAATATTTCATAAGGGTCCAGTGTTGCAAGGCTTTGAGTATATGAGCAATGACCTCATTCACCAGATTTGTCTGTATTTATCACCTACATAAAAGGGAATAGACACCATAAATTCTTACAAATACCTTAACACAGATCAAAATAATCTTGTGCCATAATGGTGCCTGGGAAGCTAGGTATAAGCTAGATAAAGTGTGTGTGAAAAATTAGGTACTGTTAAACTGAAAGTTGGATGTTTTAGTTCATTACTTTGGGTGTTCAAAAGTTCCTGAAACAAGATATGACAGAATCTTCACTTTTTTTTTTNNTAAGACCATGCAAACCCAAGATGATGATCATTTCACTCCAGTCTTGCATGGTCTTGAACATCGGCAGAGAGACCTTGACAAACTGGGCAATCACTCACCATATGAAGTTCTGAAGTAGTGACTGGGCAATCACCAGCCATATGAAGTTCAACAAGGAAACTGCCAGATCCTGCACCTGGAATGGGGCAGCCCTGGATCTACAGACTGGGGAATGAGAGGCTGGAAACCATGTGGAATGTGGAAAGGGACTTGGGGCTCCTGGTCGGTGAAAAACTGAACATGAGTGAGCAGTGCTGTGGCAGCCAGGAGGGCCAACCCTGTCCTGGGGGGCATCAGGCACAGCATCGCCGGCCAGGCAAGGGGGGGATTGTCCCGTTCTGCTCTGCACTGGGGCAGCCTCACCTCAAGTCCTGTGAGCAGTTGTGGTCAATATAAGAAAGATATTAAACTATTAGAAAGTATCCAAAGCAGGGAAACAAAGATGGTGAAAGGCCTTGAGTAAAAGCGACATGAGAAGCAGCTGAGGTCACTTGTTCTGTTCAGCCTGGAGGAGACTGAGGGGAGATCTCATTGCAGTCTACAACTTCTTTTTGAAGGGAAAAGGAAAGGCAGACGTTGATCTCTTGTGTTGGAGGAGATTTAGGTTGGATATTAGAAAAAGGTTTTTCGTTTGGGCACTGGAACGGGCTTCCCGGAGAAGTGGTCACAGAACCAAGCCTGACAGAGTTCAAGAAGCATTTGGACACTCTCAGGCACATGGTATGACTCTTGGGGAGGGAGGGCCAGGAATTGGACTCAATGATCCCTGTGGGTCCCTTCCAACTCAGCTTATCCTGTGATTCTGCAATTCTGTGACCTCCTCTGAAAGGCTAAGCAGTCTTCTTATCATTATTACTGAGGCCAGGACCTCACTGTACTAGGGCTGGCATTATTCATGTCAAAAGAGAATAGCAAGAGACTGTAAGGATATTGTAGTTCCAAACCCCCTGCTGCAGGCAGGGTACCTTCCACAAAACCAAGTTGCTCAGAGCCTTATCCAGCTTGGTCTTGACCACCTCCAGAGATGGGGAGTCCACAACCTCCCTGGGCAACCTATTCCAGTGCCTTACCACCATTACAGCAAAGAATTTCTTCCTCATACATAATCTAAACCTACCCTCCACATGGAAGCCACTTCCCCTTGTGCTATCACTATATGCCTTTGCAAAAAAAAAAAAAAAAAAAAGCTTCCAAAGCTGAGAATTTGGAAGTCATGTGTGACAACTTCTAAAGAAGTATATGGCACAATGAAGACAGCAGAGGTCCCCAAAGATCTCTTCCTACATAGCCCCTCTCCCTGTCTATATCCATCCATCATTCTTGCAAACTGAGTTATGGGAAAGCCTATTTTGCGAAAAGATAAAGAGTAACTTCCCTTCCCTCCACATGTAAACTAGACAATATGAAAGAAAAGGATAATGAGGCAGATTTAAAGAAGTACTGATACACTTGCTTTACTGACCAAAAGGAATGTTCCTGATGGCACATTTAATAGCATCCATACTGTCTTTTCCAGGCCAATCTACAAAACAGACCAAGAACTGACCATAACTGTATTGCACCATTGTGGACATCTGTAGGTTGGCTGCCTCCAACTAGCACACTTCCTTTTAGAATGTGAGATTATAACTTTTCAGGAACTTGCATGTCTGATGTGGCCCAACTGATGCTGCCACACAGTGTTACAGGATGTACACCAGAGAACACGTTTTTGCAGATTTCCATTGCAAGCAACCACAAGTTTGGGTTTATGCTATGGAATTATATATATCCTTAAGTATTTTTTTCCTTCAGTGCCCTGAATGTGAATCTAAGAGAGTATAAAGAAAATTTGAGTAAAGAATCTTTAGGCTCAGGTGTAGAGCTTGATCTACAAACAAGATACATAGATGTAGTGTCTATTTGTTACACTCTGGATCTGCTTTGTTTCTGTCCATTTGGGTTTTTTTTTCTTTCCTCTGATTTGTTTATGCACTTAGGCACTGCTACAGCAGCTGAGTGAGAAACTAGCAGGGATACCTTCACAGGTTTCTATAAATCAGCCTAAAGATAGAATTATTTCATGTTTTGTGGTATGTTCTGTATGTCTAAATATCCACTTCAGAGGTCTTTTATTAACATGTCTTGCCCTGGGAAAGGACAAGTATTGTATTTCACAATCACAAAGGATATGCTCAATGTAAATTTACGCTGGCTTGTATGAAAAAAAGCACATTCTATAATAAAAATTTCCCTGAAAGAACATTTGGGCAAACAGAAGATATGCTGTTTTCTGTGAAACCACCAAAGTAACTGTAAGGAGTTTCACTAAAAGTACTTGAAGTATCAGCAAAGAAAAGTCAATTAAAAAAAAAAACAACTTGCTTAGAAGATATATTTATCTGAGAAGATTAAAAACCTAACATGAAAAATTCCAAACTTTAGAAAATAGCAACGAGTCAACATGTAATTTTGTAAATAAAACTTGTTACCATTGTAATGGTTTCAGAAAGAATTTTAAAGCACTTAATCTGATCTGCTTATAGAATAGTTAGCAGAAGCTTATGCTTAGACATATGTACAATGCATTTAAATATCAGTACACAAAGCCTTTAAGTATTACCCTTTCAGAGGGTCAAAGAAAGTAATGAAAGAAAAAATATGCTATTGCTCCTTTGAGCACAGCACTAGTTGTGTTCAGCAATACCAAAGTCTTCTATTAAATCACAGGCACATCTGAACTAAAATGGTTGCTTCCCTGTACCTTTTTGAATTTTAGATGTAGCTATTTATTAAATTTCATTAAACACTTCCCATGCTATGGGAGTATCTTGTGTATTAAATTACAAAAGTAATGTTTCAAAATTATGAGTGTTTGATATTAATTGCACAGCCACCAGTTGCTGTAGTATCCTATGAAGTAGAAAAAGACATACACCAGAAGCCCTTTCCATGAATCTCTGGAAAAGAAACCAAAGTTAGAGTAATAATTTTCCCTTCCACTACTGTATGAAACCTGGCCACTTGTTTTCTGTCAATGTATCACAAAAGGGAAGTTGCACCACTTCCTAAGCATTAATAGCATTGCTGGGAAAACCTAGACTAAAATTTTATACGTGTCAAGTTTGTGAAAACTTCAAGCCTGCAGACCATTTATCCTGCTTTATATGCAGTCATTTTGTGTATTTTTTACTCCGGTAGGCTAGCACAGTAGATAGTTGGTATACCACAAAGAACGAAAACTTGTCTTTTCTAATAAAGTGTTTGCAAGACCAGACCTGAGTTGGGTTAAGCACTCTAAATCTCTGAAGGTCATTAGAGATGAAATGGTGAGATAAGACTGGATCATCATAGCTCAGTCATATCATCAGACTATGGAGAAGTGGAGGTGATATTTTTGACACATGAATAAATGTGCATCCTTTCACAATTTTCTTTTATTAGCTCAACATTTCAGCTGTCATTGCAAGACATTTTCTGAAATGCCTGGAATAACTTACTACTCAATGAATATGCAATTTTTCTGCATATATTTAAAAAATAAGATTTCTGTCATCTTTTGTTCGAAAAGGTAGTGTGTGCTAATAAATTAATGCTAATAAATTTCTATCTTTTCCACCAGAGCTTCCACATATTTCAAAATAAACGTTGAAATTGAAGAGGAAACTCAATTAAGAGTGTCATCTAATCTTTAAAGCAGAATATAGGCATATTGTTTAACTTACAGCTGTAAGCAGACTGGCTTGCTTCTGTTTTGCAGTCCTGTCATGTACATTCCAAACAAGTGATAATCCAAAACTAAATATTGGATTCCTTAAATATAGAGCATATTCTCAAGCGCATAAACTAAGCATGATGTCAGCTTAAAAAGCTGCAGAAGCCTTTTCTGACCTGTTTGTATCAAAAAAAGAAGGGTGGTGTGTGGAGGTGGAAAATTCTTAAGTAACACAGGCTCTATTTAGATAGAAGAGGTGAAACGATGAAGCTCATACAGTTGTCTTCCAAAGGGAAGAAATAAATACAAGGGCTAGTCGGTTCTGCTGGCAGATTTTGTGGGGGAAAGGTAGAAGAAACAGACGCTACAGTGCTTCTGGAGTAATGTTGCAAGTGGATGGAAACTCTTAGGAAATACAGCAGCTGAGTTTCATTCATTTGGATGACATCTGGATGAACTGTCTGTAACTAAATGGTTAAACATGTTTATCTTACCATTGAGACTTTGTAGAATAAAAACTGGAAAACCAGAGAATTCCTTAACTGATGGCAAGATTTAATAAACCTTACTCATTCTTCCAAATATTACTCATGCTATAACTTTAAAAAAGGCTGTTTAAAAAAAAAAAAATAAAAACTACAACCATTAAGCTTTCATAGTAACTCAGAGTACACAGAAGTATACCAAAAATAAAGCTAGCAATTTTGTTGCTGTGCTGTTTTGTGAGGCAGATAGTGGCCTTATTTGTAAAATAACTACTCATAATTTTAAGTAACACTTGGCAGCATTGTTATAGTATCTTTTTTTCTAAAGACAGTATACCTCAAGCTGCCCAAAGGTATCAGTAATAAGCACCACTTGCCAGGGATATTACAGCCAAAAAAAACAGTTTAGACATAAAATAGCATCCAAATGTGGATTTAAGTGACAATTCTATTTGCCACCAGCGCTGCAGTAATTTGGGGAAAAATGCATGTTGACTGGCATGTACATTGATTTATAGTGAGTTTCACAGTTTTGTTGCAGCCTTTTAACAATAGTGTAGCTGCTAGAAATTGCAAACCACCTCTTCCACCCCCCTAAAGATCCTCTTTTACAAAAGGACCCTATTTATGCTGGAAGGTTTATATGTTGAGTCTCCTAAATGGCTGCTTCAGTTAGGCTTCAATGGAGTCTCACAGAAAACTAGAAGCTCCTTCTTGCCGAAAGCGATTTGCTCCAGCCAAGACTGCCCACAGCTGACTGACCCACACTAAGGATTTCTTAAAACTGGATGAGCAATGCATTTTGTTTTTCTAGAAAAATGCACGAAAAGAGATCTTTCTACAATCCCTTTTTCTGGCTCTGAAAAAAAAAACAACAAAAAACCAAAAAACTCAAAACCCACAAAAACACAAACAACCCACACAGATTGCTGCATAGGATGATACAGAAGAGAATTCTCTTTTGAAGGACAGTCTTGAGCAGTTTTTCAGGTCTGTGACTTGAAAGAAATCCACAATATTTATTTCCTAATGCAGTCTTCTCTGAAGCAAAGTATTCCTTTTTGTTGGTATCTGAGCTCGGCATCTAAGAAAAACAAATTCTTGGTTCACTTTCCTCTATGAATGAAGCACTGTCTCATAAAATCATAAAACCATTAATGCTAAAAAAAACCCTCTAAGATCATTGAGTTCAACCATTAACGTAAGACTGCCGGGTCCATCACTAAACCATATCCCTAAGTACCAACAACATCTGCATGTTTTGCTTGATCTATCTAAGAGATTAAATTTATAAAATTTTATCAAAGATTCACTCTGTTGCTTTTAAGAAAGAATGTATATGTGTATATATATAGCTCTTATTTTCTCATAATGGGTATGTATGCTCAGTAGTGAAAACAGCAGTGATCCTACATCTGCAATCTGTGTTATGTACTTTCTGAAGGACACAATGGTGGCCTTTAGAGGACATGTCAGCCTCAAATCCTCTCAAGATTCATGGGACAATAGTAGCTTTATTCCATTTCATAACTTCCATCATCCTCTAGGCAGTCAGTATGCTTTATGCCTGACTGAAACAGATGTAAGACATAATTATGCCAAGTAGACCTGGCTCCAAATCCCATCATCTTTCCTATTTTCTTCTGCATCCCGTTTTTACTGTGGCTGTTTTTACCGAGACATAGGGACAACATGCGGCAGGCGCACTGCTCAGCCTGTTGCAGTCACCCCAGTGTCACGCTCAGAACCTTGAAGTGAAAGCGCTGCTGCTGCTTCCGCCCGAGGCACCTGCGGCTGGGACCTCCTTTCCAACAGCCCACACAGGAGCGCCTGGATTCACACTGACTCACGGCTGTCAAACTGCGGCATCCTCACTGAGGAGAGATTAAAAATAAAAGCCAGGCGAGAGTTTGAAGGCTGCCTGTCAAACAGAGCGTGGCACCAACCCTCTCTTCGCCTGAATAAGGGCTATGGAACACCGTTTCAAATTCCCTCTCCGGATGAACGCCTCCCGGCCCCCACCGCGCCCCTCGCTCCCTTTACACATCGCTTTGCAGCGTGCGAGACCGAGGGAGGGAAGGAGTCCGCTCTGTACAAAATCACGGCTGAGCAGCTCTGCCGGCTCCCCGCCGGGCCTGCTGCCCTCCGTCCCCTGCCCCTCCTAGCCAGGCCGCTGGGCTGCACATGCTTGCCAGGGCCCCGCTCACCCTGCCCAGCCCCCGCCACTCCCCGCCCCGGCCCCGGCTCCCGCCCGCCGCGGCTGCCGGAGACACCGGGCGACCTTCCCCGGGGCTTTCCCCGCCCGCCCCCAGTGCCGGGCAGCGGCCCAGGGCTCGGCACGTTCCATTCCCCCCGCGTCACGGGGTGGGGGGCGCATCGGATGCCCTTCGCTCGCTCCAGAGGCGGGACACAGATCGCTGTAGTGACGGTGCCCGGTTAGGCGCAGTGACCCGACAAGCCTAACCGGGGGGCAACGGGGAGAGGGCGGCAGGACGCCTTGGGACAAGGAGGCGGGGAGGGGGGGCGGAGTTGGTAGGTTCCGGAGGGGGCCGGCGAGTGCGGAGCGCGGGCGCCGCGGCTGTCAGTGAGCAGCGGCGCCGCCAGCCGGGAGCGGCGCAGCCTGGGAGAGCCGCCGCCTCGGGTTGCCGGAGGAGCCACCGCCGCCGCCGCCGTCGGGACCCTCCGCCCTCGCCCCGGGCCTCGCAGCGGCGCAGGGCGCGCTCCGGCGCGCGGCAGGTGCAGGGCGCGCCGTTGGAGAGAGGTGGCCGCGCCACCGCGCCGGCGATGCCGGCGGTGCAGAAAACGGTGTCCGAGATCCGCTCCCGCGCAGAGGGTAAGAGCCGCCCGCCTCTCCGCGCCGGCAGAGGGGACAGGGGAGCCCGGCCGGCATTCCGGCGCGGAGGGGTCTGCGCCGCTTGGCCGGGAGGGGGCGGTGGGAGCCCTCGCCGCGGTCTCCGGTCGTGGCGTGCGCCCCCGGTGGGGCTGCGGCGACGCCGACCCCAGCTTGGGGGGTAAACAGTATCGGTGTTCTCAGGGAGGCTTCGTGTTTGTCGATGGCCGGTGAGCCCCGGGCAGCATTTTGCCCCTCAGCGATGGCAGCGGTGGCTCCAGGGTGAGCGGTGGTTTCGTTTCCCCGGGGTGGCTGAGTGCTCGGCCCGCCGGCCCCAAGCGGCAGCGGTGGCTCAAGGCCTGGGGTCCTCGGCCCGGGAATAAGCCGGAATCCCTCTTTTGTGTGTAGCGTGTACGTGTGCCCTGATCATGAGAAGCGATTCTGATACAGCGTGTGTGCCGGGAAGCTTCGGATAGTGCTGATGTCTCGTGTCTAAGTGCTTTGCTTAGCCTTCAGATAACGTGTCAGCAGCTGCTTTATGAAAAGAATAACTGCAGTGAATTTACATTACTGTAACATTCATTGCATGGAAAAGTAAAATTTGAAATCGTGGATCCCAAAACAACAGTATGTTGCGACAACCTGGCAACCTGTGATTTTTGGTTGCTACAGGTAACAATAACAATGTCCTGTTAATGGGACAAGAAGTATTGAGGCAGGTATGCAGGGTTTATGCCATTGTCTGAAAGTTTCCTCGTTTAAACCATACATCATGATTTATTTTATTTTATTTTACTTTATTTTATTTTTGGCTTTGCTTTGCTTGGTATAGGGAGGCATAAACTTCTTCCCTGTATGTTTCTTCCTTCTTCCAAACAGAGAATATTTTATTTAATTTTTGTGCAAGGAAAAGCGCAAAGAAACATAGATTAGAAGTGGGCTGATATCTTGATGTTCTTTTCCAGTTTTACCATGTTATATGCCTTCCTCCACTGAAAGTAGGTTTGTAGGAGGTCTGGCTCTGCTTCTGCCTACGAAATGTTAGTGGCAAAGAATCGGAAGAATGCATCTTTCTAAGAAGAAAGGGAGAAAGTGCATCCTTTCTGGAACACTTCTGAAATGTGTTCACAACCAGAGCAGCAGTCCTATATACTCACAGTGATTAGTAAATGTGTATAATGAGACTAGTTAAATGTCCAATTTTTCAGTGCTTAATTTCAGTTCCTTTCCACTTACCCTTGTTCCAGACAATTGGTTTTCACTTCAAGCTGAGCACTGCATAAATAAATTGGGAACATTGATGCTCTCTTTAAAATTATCTAGTTACAGAACTCTTAATGGTTATTAACTGAATAAATGTGGTGTTCCCTGAAGGTAACTGACTATCTAAGATTTACAGTTGCAGTAAGAGGGGGGGAAAAAAAAAAGAGTTTGGTTTGTTTTTCAAGGTTGAATGCCTGTGAAGCGGTTAAGTACTGGGTTTAAGAAGCTTGCCAAAACCACTTTCTTTAGGGCTAGCAATAGGTATAAAGCATCTTTTAAGAAACTTAACTTTCACAAAATGACATGATAGTTTTTCATTATACCAGTGGAGTTGATTCTATATGACTCATACTGTACTGTATATATAGTACTACTCAAAAAAAAATTGTTATCTGTTACTGTTTTCTTTGTCTTATATTAATGTGGTACTTACTAATTAACTTTTCTATATTTAATTCAGGTTGTTTATACATAATTCACAATGAAACCAACATCAATGTGTCTCTTCCTTTTTTTTCTTTGTGAGATGAGTGCTTCCAAGTCTAGTTAGTCCACACATTTAGACTATGTAATTGGCATTTCTAAACAGCTTTTTGTAAGTAAATTCTACTGTTTTGTAAAAAAGAGAACTCCAGTACTCTGCCATGTGGGTCTCAGTATTTGCCAGGGACATAAAGGAACTGTAAAATCCTAGTTCTGGCCATCACCCAAGTCTCTTAGATAAGCACAATGCAAAGTGATGATAAGGCTGCTTTCAGAGAACTCCACCAAAGTCTTACCCCCAGTGCAGAGTTGTTATTGGCAGGGTTCCTCTGTGGTCTTGGAACACTAGTAATACTGTAATCACAAACAACAGCTTCCATGACTTCTGTCATGGTGTGGACCATTCCTTAGCTTAAGACTTGTGGGTCTCTGAGAGACAAGCTTGGTATTACTTTCCTTATTCTAGAATTTTTGTATTGTATCTTTGGGTCTAAAATGTCATTCTTCTCTCCTGTCACTGCAGCAAGTAATTTCTGTTTCAGAGACCTTTTCCATGGATCATGAACTGCCTTATCAAGCTAGGTTGTCTGGACTTCATCTCAGAAAGAACTAAGCTCTCTCCCAAATAACGAGATAGTGATACTGTTATTAGAAAAAAATTAACTGTTGTGCTCAGATGAAACAACAAAATCTGAACTGTCAGAATGATGTGCACATATGTCATTCCCAAGAAGTGGTCAACAGTTGCACAGAATTGACACTAAAGTCTGTAAATTATTGCAAAATAAAAATCTTAGGTGTTTCAGGGTCTGTAAGCCAACATGTTATATGCACACAGGACGGAATTTGAACAAAAAGGAACTACTGATTTTGTGCCATTCTTCCAAACCTCTGCAGATTCTTCATGGTTGATGAAGGATAACCAGGCATGCTTATAACCGTGTTTTAATAGATTTTTGTGTCTGTTATCCTGTTGCAAAAAACACATGCTACTTACCATTCTGAAATGGTATGTGTGTCAATAAAGTCTTACTCAAGGCACAGAAGATCTGGCCCTCTTAAACAAATTTAGGAAATTGGTGTCATGTATTCTGTGATTGCAAAACACATGGGGAATCTTTGAGTAGTGTGGCCTACATAAAGCTTTATTAAATACAGTAACTAACTGTGGTTATTTTAGCTATATATAGCTTCACAGTTAATATATGCATCTATTAAATAATATGAAATGGAATAATTAAAATAGTTTTATTTCTTTTGAGATGTTCTGGAAGAGTGGAATTGTTCTTGGCAGTTCTTATTAGGGTTCTTTGAAGATTGAAGCACTAGTCCTTTCCCTCTGTGTGTTGGTGGAGTTCAGTGAACTATATTAGGTCATTGAGAAAGGGTAGGCAGTTGAGGTGCCATGATGCTGCCTACCAAAATTAGTAGGTAATAACTAGTTCTTCTTGTTGATGGAGGTAAATACCTGTACAAAATCTAGGTGAAGCTGAACTTGGGTAAGATGAGATGACTTTCACATAAAGAAGGAATGTATTTTGAAATTCTGTAGTAGTCATCAGATTGTCTTCAGCAGACTATCTGTTTTTGTAGTACCTAATATATCCTTAGGTATTTCTACTTATGGTCTTTAGGACTATATTACATTTTACCAGATTTAGTGATTGTGTAGTCAGTTGTGTCTGGGTTTTTTTCTACCAATTGTGTTTAGATCACAGTGTTTCACAACAGGGAAAAGACTTGGTCTCATTCTAAACAGGCTTGGCCATCTCAGTGGTACCACCAGCTTCATGGAAGTCATTTAAATTCCCTTCTGTGCTCTGACTCCTCAGAGGGACAGACTGATGGGTCAGATTCCCAGTGCCTGTTCTGTCACTGAAGGTCTGTCATGGCTTTGCAACAAATAATTCTGAAGGCATCTTGTTTTTTCTAATGATTCCATCTTTGAACTTCCACATTCTTCAGCAAACAGACTGTTCTGGCTCTGACTGGGATAGACTTAGTTTTCTTCCTAGTAGCTGATACAATGCTGTGGTTTGGATTTAGGATGAGAATAGTGTTGATAACACACAGATATTTTAGTTGTTGCTGAGCAGCACTTAGACTAAATCAAGGATTTGTCAGCATCTCAAACTGCCCTGCCAGGGAGGAGGCTGGGAGTTCACAAAAATGAGGAAGGGGACACAGCAGGGCAGCTGACTCCCAGCTGACCAGAGGGATATCCCATACCTTTTGGCATTATGCTGAACAACTAAACTGGGGGAGAGTTGGCAGGGGGCTGGCAGCCTGGTGCCCAGAGACTGGATGGACGCTGGTCAGTGGCTGGTGAACAATTGTGCATCGCTTGTTTCCTATATTCTTATAACATTATTTTCCCTTCTTTTTCTGTCTTATTAAACTGTTTTTATCTCAGCCCATGAGTTTTACCTTTTTTTCAAATTCTCTGCCCTGGTGCTGGGGGTAGATGAGTGAGTGACTGTGTGGTGTTCAGCTTCCTGCCAGGTTAAACCACAGCACTTAGTTGTATAAGAGGTTCTTGGCTACAGCATCAGCTTTCAAAGGTTTTGAAAGCTCTACTCAGAGAATAAAAAAGAAATTTTCAATCATTAAATGTATTAAAATCCTTTTGGTGAGTTGGTTGAGGGTTTTCATTTCTTCCCTTTATTTCCATATTACAGTATATCTGTATGTAACCTTGTCCCATTCTTGTAATGAAAATAAGACTGTTTTAAGGAATGAAAGCTGAAAGTCTTACACTACCCTACCTAAAAAAAAAATTAGAGGTATGGAATTTACTGTTGTTGTTTTACTAATGTACAAATTTTTAAATCAAGACTGGTTTAGGAAGAGTCCCTGCAAATACTATGTGCTGGAAGAGAGATGCTTCTTCCAAATTTATTGTTGGAAGCAAAATATGGTATTTAATGGGTGCTCTTGTTGAAAGGAGCTCTAATTGGTTTGGGGGATGTGTTTGTTTATTTCATTGGTTACTTATTTATTTGAAATTTGTTGTTATTGAAGATTCTTTTTTTTTTTTGCTGGCTTAAGCTGCCAAATAAGCCTGTGTGGTTGCTTGAGGAGTATTGTGTCGGCACCTGTTGAGGGGGGGACAATCTGTCAGGTTGGCTGCCCTTCCTCTGAAGAGACTCCTTGAGATGCACACTGATATTTGAATGTGTGTGCCTTTCATCGGGCGAGGAAAGAAACAGAGAAATTGCAGAGGATCAATGTAGTAGTGGGGATTTCCTGTATCATAATAGAGCCTGTGAATTATGAATGGTGAATGGGATGAAATTAAAAGTTTCTGCTGAGCCTGTTCTCAATGTGTGGAGACATGACCTTGCAAAGTAGTGTCAGGAGTGTATTTTGAATGTAATAGGTTAGAGGCAATACACTAGGCCCCTGGACTGGAGAATGGCTTGGATTTTGCCTAACCTGTTTGCAAGCATTTATAGAATGTGCTAGAAATAAGCATTAAGTTTTCATATACAGCCTTAATTATCCTTGATATGCTATTCATTCTGATGTTTTCTGTTGCACTATAACATAGGAGGTTTCAGTGTTTTTTTCTCATTCTCATACAGAGCAAACAGTGTGTATTTAGCAAGCAGCTATATAAACACAGATTATTGTTATCATGTTAAAACTTAATGGTGATTGATTTATGCTATACCCACTCTTACTTTATAAGCTCCAGCCTGAAGACTGCTTAGGCCTGTTGTCAGCACTGTCCTGGCTGACTGGTTGACAAAACTTTAGTGAAAAGCCTTGGGAGAGAAGAATACCTTGTTACCCCCTTTCACAGCTGAAAGTTGGGATGCAGGCTGGCGCAAGATTCCTCATGGTCCATAGAATTTACAGAAAGCTCAGCTTTCACTGGCTAGTGGAGGCATGTGCTGAGACTGTCAGTGAGTCTAATGAAACTATTTCAAGTTGAGCACGCACAAAATGAAGTATACACTGATGTCACTTCTCTGGGAATAATCTGGCTAGTGTCACAAAGAAAATCTGGAGCAAGTGAAGGAATGATACCTCATTAACCAATGAGACCAACCAACCAGGATTAACCAGTTTCATGGCCTTGGCATCCAGCTCAAGATTGATCCATCATAATGAGCAAGAAATCAAGCCAAGGTGGCAGAAGGACTGGATGAAGCAAGGCATTTGACACTGTCCCACAAAATATCCTTGCCTCTAGAGAGGCATGGATTTTATGGATGGACCACAGAATGGATGAAAAAATAGCTGAATGGTTTCATTCCAAGAGTTGCAGTCAAAGGCTCAGTGGAAAGCAGTGACAAGTGGTGTTCTTCAGGGGTCAGTATGGGAACTGAGTTTTTAGCATCTTTGTGGGTGATTTGGACAGTGAGATCGAGTAACCCCTCAGCAGGTTCGCTAACAATGCCAAGCTGTGTGCCATTGTTGACATGCTGGAGGGAAGAGATGTCATCCAGAGGCACCTTGACAGTCTGTAGAGGTAGGCCTGTATAAACCTCATGAAGTTCAATAAGGCCAAGTGCAAGGTCCTGCACCTGGATCAGGGCAATCCCAAGCACAAATGCAGGTTGGGTGGAGAAGGACTTGGGGGTGTTGGTGGACAAGAAGCTCAACAGGTTTCGACAATGTGCGTTTGGAGACCTGAAGGCCAATTGCGTCCTAGACTGCATCAAAAGAGGCATGACAGCAGGTCAAGGGAGGTGCTTCTGCCCATCTTCTCTGCTCTTGTGAGACCCCACCTGGATTACTGCATCCAGCTCTGGGGCCCCCAGCATAAGAAAGTCATGGACCTGTTGGAGCAAGTCCAGAGAAGGGCCACTAAGTTAATCACAGGGCTAGAATACACCTGTGAAGATGGGCTGAGAGAGTTGAGACTGTTCAGCTTGAAGAAGAGAAGGCTCCAAAGAGACCTTCTAGCAGCCTTCCAGTATCTAGAAGGGGCCTGCAAGAAGGAACTTTTCACAAGGGTGCGTAGTGATAGGACAAGAGGGAATGACCTTAGGGTAGGTTTAGATTAAGTACTGGGAAGAAAATCTTTACTATAAGGATGGTAAGGCCTTGGAGAGATTGTGGACTCCCTATCCCTGGAAGTGGTCAAGACCAGGCTGGATGGAGTTCTGAGTAACCTGGTTGACTGCAAGGTTCCCTGCCCATGACAGGAGGATTGGAATTACATGATCTCCAAGGTCGCTTCCAACCCAAATCATTCTATGATTCTATGAATTAGCAAGGAGTCCCTGTAAGTGTAAAAAGGGGAACATATAAGAGGTCAAAGCAACATCAGGTGGCTGTAGAGGAGTAGAGGGAGATGGGTATGGCTGACAAAGTCACAGCCTACCTGGGGTTTAACCTGGTGAGTGACTTGTAGATGCCCTTCTTGTTCTTCCTTCATCATCAGGAAGAAGATGACTGTGGGAAAGGTGGGACCTCTAAGCTGTGTGCTGCAGGGAACTTGGGAACAAAAAATAGCAGTAAACAGTGTCTTCTCCTGTTTAGTCTCTAACGATAAGGTCAGCCTTCAGGAACCACAGGTCGCTGCTATCCGTTGGAAAGACTGAAACAAAAAAGACATGTACTGCCAGTTTGTTTAACTGTTCCCTAAACTTGTCCTTCTCCTTAGTGGACAAAAGTCCATGGGATCTAATAAGATGCAATCACGAGTGCAGAGGGAACTGGCAAGTCTCACTGTTATGCAATTCTCAGTGATATTTGCAAGGTAATGATGGTCTGTGGGGAGTGTAGATTTTTACTGAGCATCTTGACTATATAAAAAAGACTTTTTGTTTTTTTCAGGGGTTATTACTTGTGAGAAATGCAAATACTTTGGATTCACATTCACAATAAATGTCCTTTTTGTCTCATGAAGTGCCTTGAATCTTGTGTAAGTAAATCTCTTGATATAGAAAATCATGCTGTGTTTTTACAGGCTATGAGAAGACAGAGGATGTTTCAGAGAAAACTTCCCTAGCTGATCAAGAGGAAGTGAGAACTATATTCATCAATCAGCCCCAGCTAACCAAATTCTGCAATAACCATGTCAGGTATTAACAAAAACACTAGAACATTGCATGATGAATAGCAAAATTGAAAAGATTTTGTTTATTCTGTTTCTCATTTCCACTGGCCACCAATGACAGTCTTAGACACTGGTCGGAGGAGTGAAGTGAAATGAGGAGACAAGTAGGCTCTTTCAGGACAAATTTGACCTTCTGAATTTTTGAATGGGTTGGGGAAGGTGCAGCTGTACCATCAGCATGTCCCTAGAGGACAGATTTGTTCTTCAGGTTTCAGTTTAGTTCATCTTTGAACCTATTCAGGGTAGCTGAATGCTGATGCAGATGTACTGCACTTGAGCACAGCATTGTTTGTGCTTTGGAAACACTTGGCTTTTTCAGCCAGCCATTAACAAAATGCTGTGGTTGCCTATGAGACTAGTTTTCACTTTCAGGGTCAGGCTTTAGGGACTTTGCTGATGGTTAATGCTGTGGTTCTTTCTTTGTTTTTAGATGAATTTTAAGTCATACAGTAAATACTCATAAGTAATGTATGTTTAGATCTGATAACATCCTCAGTTAAAATCCAGAGGAAATGAATGGCAAAGATACCTCTGTCCCAAGTAGGTGTGTTTTCTGGAGGTACTATGATATGTGCGGAAATTTTGTAGACATTGAGAATAATGGATTTTCCATTACCCTGAGAAACTTCATATGATGTTTCTTGGCGTATACATCTTGTCTTTTGCTTGGTTTCTTGACAGTGTTGAGGTCTTTTGCAAGATACATTCATTTCCCCTTATATTGACTATTTTATGCAAGGTCAAAGTAAATATGACTGACTTAAAAAAAAGTTAAAATATTCTTAAAAATCTTTTGCTTAAAAGGTTTTGGCATGATTGTTTTCACATTGTTTTAGGACCTTACATGGTGGTGGTCAGTTCTTAAATAGATGTAAGAGGCTGACACAGAGCTGGGAGCTCAAACATTTTGTGATGATGGCTTAGCAGAGATTGTTTTGCTAGGATAAATTACATTTTCTTCTTCCAGTCTAGCAAAAGCACACTTAATATCCAATATTTATCAGTTTAAAATCAAAAAGCAAACTGTTTCATTTGAAAGCTTGTATAACTGAGACAGAAAGAATACATTTGAAAATTTTTTTGTACTGTAATAATAGCATGTGTTTTTGTCTCTTCCTCTCAGCACTGCAAAGTACAACATAATCACATTCCTGCCAAGGTTCCTTTATTCCCAATTCAGAAGAGCTGCTAATGCATTTTTTCTTTTTATTGCATTGCTTCAGGTAAGATCAACAATAAGATTCTAATATTTTAAACTTGCTAAGAGAGCATGTATATTACAGACAGAGATACTGAGATATTAAGGTTTCTGTACTGTTCTTTCCAAGCTAGCTGGCCTATCAGAACAGCTGTATCATGTAGACATATCTTTAATAAAATGCTTGGGTTTGTGATTTTTTTACTCCTTGGAGATAACAAGATGCACTCAAAGATTTTTCTATAACACAGGTTATAGAAAACAGAAATTCTGTTGGGTGAAAAGGTCTTGTGAAAAGAAAATTCAGTTTAAAAATATCTGGCAAATACAGAAAACTGTTACCTGTAGTTGGCATTTCTTCTAGAGGGTAATACAGAAAACTGTTACCTGTAGTTGGCATTTCTTCTAGAGGGTACTGTTTAAAATCCTGAAGTCTATGAACTTTATTCCTGCAGACTCTTTTGAGGGACAGAAATTGCAGCTGAGGGGAATTGATTATTTATTCTTAGAGATAAAGACTGAAATGGAGCCTGGACAAAGAAAACCAGTTATGCAGTCCAATACTACAACAATTATTTCATGTAATCCAGCTAATCAATGTACTGGTTGGGAAGGAAGCACACAGTCTTTTTTATATCACCACTGTAGCTTCATTAAGGTGTATTTGTAGAGTGAAATCCCTGACCCAGCTTACTGAGACTTTTTTAAAGAATTACATAACATTTTGCCCATCTGTCAGAATATTTTAGTTTGTAATAGTTCAAGTTGATAAAGCAGGCTGTGAGGTTTTTGTATACTATTCTTTCAATCCATTAGCTAATGATAAATGAAAAATTGAACTGTGTTCAGGTGCAGTCGTAATTACCATTGACTAGTTCTTAATTTCAAACACGTTTGGTGAAGCCACATTTTCTGCACGATTTCAAATGCATTGTTTAGAACGTGTTGATTTGTCTGTTGTGGAGGTCGTTGTGTTGACACACCAAACAAAAAATACTGAAAAATGGCACACAAACTGCCATATGTACTTTTTCCTTCCTCACTTCCAATGTTTCTGCAAGTCAAAGTTTATTCCTCTGTCCTTACTCTGATTTCTTTGCTTCTACTTTAAGTGCTTGGGACAGTCTTATGATACACCTGCATAAATAGCTTACAGTTTCCTGAGGGTAAAAAGTTCAGGGTTTCCTTAGGTTTTCTGCCTGGAAGCCTGTGGCTTCTAAATAAATATCCTGCTAACCCCATTTGGCATCTCAGGTTAATCCAGTGGTCCAGCAGTGTTCCCTGTGGTGCCACTGTGCTCCTCAAGATAGAGCCACAGAATATGAGGTTTCAGAAATGTTAGGAAGTGGAGTGTTAGGACTTTAAAGCCCACCAGCATGTCAGGCTATCAGTGAGACTGCATTGTCAGGTGAAGGAAGTAGAGAATAATGGAATTGGAGTACAGGCTGGTGCTTTCAGATTTTGCCTGCAAAATAACATGCAGTTGCAATGGGAATTTGGACATACATTAGGAAGAAATGAAAAGGTAGGAATAGCTTGAGAAGTGAGGGATCCCTTTCCTCTGTAGCCAACATATAGTCACTTGCTGAACAGGGACTTTCTGCCTCATTTCCATTTAATTCCTTGAAAAACGTCTACAGTAACCTGGAAGATAGATCTATATTGGTCTTACAAGAAACACAGCATATGTGTATATAACATCCTCTTTTCTTTCAGAAGCACAATGTGGTGGTAGCAAAAAGAAATTTTTATAATTCATAAGTAGCACTGGCTGTTTTTCAAAACATTTTATGATAAATTGAGGGTCTCTTTTAACCGCATTGAGGCACCACTGGTTAGTGTACCCTTTTCTTGCAAGAGTTGTCATTGTCATCACACTGCATTACCCATAATAAGTCTGTTAAGGCAGCAATCTTTTCAACTACCAGTGTTGTCATTAAGAATTCTAGTCAATATAAAGATAATTATGGATAACCATCCACATATATCACATAAGCATCTGCATTTTCTCACAATTTACTTTACATACATGTTTGCTTGCATCACCTTACATACCTGGTTAGCAAAAATTAGGTTTTTTACAGAGTCTGACAGAAAGCAGCTACTTGAAATTTGTCAATTAGTATCTAATATGATTAAAAATATCTCTTAAGAGATTAAAACTAAAAAAGCAAAAATACCTTGGACTGGTGTCCACTCTAACAAAAATCTAAACTGGAAAGTTTAGTTACATTTCATAAAGATGTGTTTTAATTCAATTGTAAACACAGAAAAGGAAGGTGAATATTTTGCAAACACTAAAACCTCTGGAAAAAGTACCACTGAACACTGCACTGCTTAAAATGCAAATATTCTTTTATTGAATCAGTGGCTTTTGAATTGAAGCCTATAAACCTCTCTTGGAAGTAATGAACACCATGTCTTTATTTACACAGAGAGTACTGTTTCTTGTATTAAAAGAGTTTTCAACCAGCAATGCAAAATAATTTTTTCTCCTTTTTTTTTTAACAGCAAATACCAGATGTATCACCAACAGGCCGCTACACAACGTTGGTTCCTCTTTTATTTATTTTAGCTGTAGCTGCGGTGAAGGAGATAATAGAGGATATTGTAAGTATTTAATACCAGTATTTTGTAAATAGCTATCATATTTTTCATTTATAATATTACAAAAATGCTTCCCAGTTGTCAAATCCAGGTCCAAGCATTTGATTTACCTCTTTGTTTCTAATGTCACATGCATAAAATCCTTCTTATTGCTGTTGTGACTTTTCATGGTTTTGTAGACAGCAAGGGGAATAGGCCTTTTCAGTTTTTCCTGTCGCTCCAATCTGGTGCAATTCACTGTTAGCATTTCATATCTTAGTGATCTGCTGACTCCTGATGGCCAGGAACAGACACAGAATTGGTCCTTGTTAGGCAGGTGCTTCCACCTACGGCAGGCTTTCCTAGGCTCTTTCCAGTCACTGTCTGTGGTAGTGGTTGTTTTGCTTTCTTCTTGTGTTGAAAGAAAACTTTAAAAAGAGCTGGGACATTGTCAACACAGAAGTGTCTGTTCTGACTTACTTTATTTTGAGGGGACAGAAAGGAATTTCAGTCTCTGTTTCACTTCATACAAAAGATATTGAGGTTTTCTGAGTACCTTCCTGCCCTCTTTTTACTAAAAGTGTATGATAGAAACCTATCTCTCTAACTTGCTTAAAATAATCTAGTCTTTTAATTGATGTCTTTTATATCTGAGGAATTAAATTAATCTTAATTATTTACCAAATCACTCTAGATGCTGAGAATTTCTTTATCTGGTTTTGTTCTATTTTAGTTCTGCAGGTATGTTATGAGAAGGAGAGGACATTAGATATGTCATGACATGGCAGAGTGCTTTGTCCACTAGAGGAGTAGTGTTCCTGTTTGTGGGCTCTTCTCTTGAGTTTTAGAAAGGCTTGCAGGTAGTGTAGTCTTTCCTTGCACACAAATAGTAAGCTCCCTGGGAACATCAGATTTATTGTGTTTGAGCAGAATTACAATGCATATGCAGAAAGTGACCAAGAGGAAGAGTGCTGAGCTGCAAAGGAGGTTTGGAATGGAGGGTGATTGGTCACATGATGCCTTTACTCAGCTTTCTTCTCAGTTACCTCAGTGGATGGTAGGCAAGATATAGGCACCCTAGGTTGTATGAAGCTTCTGGGTCAGGGAGTTCAGTGGTCCTGCAAGACACAATGAGGTTTCCATTAAATATTTTTCTTCTATATGGCATTTCCAGTTTTTGCTGCCTTACAGTCAGTTTCTCCTTAAATGCCTTTGTTGCTTTCTCTTTACATAAACAAAACCCCTTTTGAAACAAGCCGTAAAATCAATTCATGTTCTTTCAGATATTTTTAACCATTCTGCTGTTAATGCTTACAGACTTGCACCATCTGTCAGAGTCTAGGCAAATATAAAACTGAGGCTGCTGCTGCTGTACAAAGTGTCCTTTTTAAAATTATCTCATCTCATCACTTTTGTTATTTCTACCATTTGCTCTTTGTAACTTGAAGTGTACAGTTTGGTGTGTCAGGAGAGGAAGACAGGGATCAGGTGTAGTGGGTTTTGCATATATCAGCTAAATAAAGTTCTCATTACCAAATGGTAGAGAGATACCTAAAACCAATATGGCTCTACTGGTTTTTGCTGAGAAAGCTGACCACTTTCTGCCTAGTAAAATATTCAAAGTGTTTTCCCTTAACTGTTAATTTTCATTATGTCTCAGTTTTTTACACAGTGAGATACTTAGGATCTCCAGGAATGGTAATCTTCATCTAATATTAAAGTTTTTGAATGGGAATCTTGTATATTGATATCAATAAATGTACTTATCAAAATAATACTTTTAGCTCAAGAACCAAATGTTTCTTTTTCTGGAATGAAATACCAAGAAGAGAAAGACATTAGCAGAAGATATTATTCATGAACAGCATGTGTTTTCCATATATGCTTAAAAGTTCTAACAAGATTGGTGACATGCAGTGCTAGATTGTCAGCTCTTTCCTTCAGTGATTTTCACCCATCATACCTCAGAAAACACTGGACATTAACCTTTTAAAATGGAGGACATTCACCCTGTGGGCAGACAGATTGCTTTGGATAAGTTATGCTTTCCATTTGATCAGGGGTGATTTATCTGTACAGTCAGCCATCTTTTTAAAAGGAGAATCTACTGGTAATCTGTGAAAATCCGGTAAAAATAATATGTCAATTTTGTAAAATTATAAGGTGGCCTTTTAAGAGCTGCTTGCTCAGAATCATATCAACATTTTATTGGCAATAAATCACTCAAGTAGCTGGACTTATTTTTCTTTCATTTTACAAGATTGCTTCTAATTTTGTTTGTATCACAAAGGCATGAATTCTGAACATCTGTTTAAAACATGTACCTCAACCATTTAGTTCTATTTAAATTAATTTTCTAAAACATATTCCTGCTCAGGAAAAACTGAGTTCATGAGTCGTAAATAGTGTGTTTAAACTAGTACTCTCCTAAGCTTTTTGTGTCTGAGTTTGGTCATCTCTTGAAAATGCTGATTGTTAATAGCTGTCTCAAAAGATTACTGTCAAAAGATTTCTCATGGCTATATAAAAACTGAGGGGCATCGTAGCCTGTTTGGAGGGATGTGCTGTTGATTTTTTTTTTTTTTTTTTTTTGGCTGTTTGTTAGGGTTGTTGAAGTCCGCAGGCAGCTTTGTAGAAGCGGGGTCCTGTGTTTACAGAGTGATTGCCTGCCTTCAGATGTCTGTATGAGACACTTAGATGAAGAATTGTTCCATGATTGCTCTGGTAGAATCATCTCCCAGTTCCAGGAAAGGACAAATTTACAGTACTGAAATGTTCCAGTTCCTTACATAAGGAACTTCTCTAGATAGAGATTGCCCACAGGAAAGGATATTGTAGTACGACACAGTTAGTCTGGAACTTGGTGTGACTTTCCTGGTGTTCATAACTATGCAAGTAATTAATAGTCTTTACTGAGTAGATGAGTGGGAGGGGTTAATAGATGTGGTTTTTATTCGAAGTATGAAAGCTTTACCTTATCAACAGAAATCTTTAACCACTCTTCATTTTTAATTTAGAAAAGGCATAAGGCTGATAATGCAGTGAACAAGAAACAAACTCAAGGTAGGAAATTTTTTAATCTTTTGGGGGGGATTGCCTTTTTGCACATGGTAGTAATGAAAATTTGAACTGCTGATGTGTAGTTGAGTGGGAAATTGCATGTTCAGAGTACTTCAAAATTTGTAATGTAAACAGTTGAAATAATAATTTGCAATGACATTAGCCCCACAAAATAGAATATGTTCTAGATTAAGGTTTTGAGGTTCCTAAGAAACTTGGACATTTACTCATTTAGCACAGGTGATGCTGTTGCTGTTAAAAGGTCATAATCACCTGTGTATTTAATGGGCCTACATTACGATTAAAAGTCTGCATCCCTGAGTACACATTTAATTTGTTTTAGCCAGCGATAGGAAAAAAGTATCAAAAAATAGAACTTTCCTTCTGTGCTGGTTCAAAACTGTAGATAAAGACTAATGGAGTTCTTTAGGGTTTGATTTGTTGGGTTTTTTTCATGAAATCAATATAACAGTTTGATTTGAGGTGATGAGATATTTAGTCAATGTACCCTAACCAAAACATTGGCATGTGATTTTTTTAATAGATTTTGATAAAGGAAAGTAGTATTAAATCAGGATTATTTTAGCTCAAAAAGTGAGGGAGATACTAGTATGTCCTAAACACACTTAACAGGTAGGAAGTCAAAAGTTTAGGTTCCAGCTTTGCTGCTCTTCAGCTTTTCGTGTTATTTGTTCTGAGGTACTCCTCTTTTGATGAAAATAGACCTGTTTTTACAAACAGGAGAAGGAATGGGTGTCATGTGAATTTGATTGCAGAAAGTGTGAAAAATACAACAGAGACAAATCCTATATGGAATCCTTTTAAATATATAATAAAAATAATTTTTTGGGGGAGAAATGTAGTCATTGGTTAAAGATAAACAATTGTGTTGCACTGCTAAATACTGGAAACACAAATTTTAAAGCCTACATAAATTGTATGTAAATCTTAACTGTAAAATTTATGGGGGCTGGGAGGGCAAGGTAATTTAGGAAACTATTGAGCATGTAGAAACTACTGAGCTCAATAGCAGGTATGGAGAGATTAGGATAAGGAGACAAAACTGTTGACTGAAAGCACAGGAAATAGAATCTTCAGAGGACAGAGAAACAGATATATTAAAAACAAAGGAAAGTTTAATGTCAACATCCAAAATTCATCAACCACTCATAGCTTTTGAGATCACAAACAACAGTTTGGGTGGCAGTGAAATTTTAAAAGGCCTTTTCAATTATTCTTTTTGTCCAGAGTGTACAAAGTTTTCTTAAAAGCCGTGTTTTACTCTCTTTTCTGACTGCTCTTCTTGGTTACCTCTCATCTGGGTCTTTGGTAACTGTTCCAAAGATTGCTGAATGTTCCATGCATGCAGAAGAGTATCTTGGAAGTTAAATTTGTGATGAGGATAAATAGTGCTAGAATTGAGAAACACAAATTTCATAAGCTAATGCAGGATTTACATAAGTGCAGCATTGATCCTAGCATCCCGACTAAGCAATTTTTAAATGTATTGTCAAATAAAATCTATTGTCAATGCAATAACTTAAAAGTTAATCAGTGTGGTACTCTCTTACTTTGTTTTCATGTATTCAGCAGTTCTGTGACCCTGAAAAGCAGTGATGTGCATAGTGTGTTGTATATCCCCCTTTGGTTGCCCTTTAAACACACAAAATTGTTAGTGGAGTGACATGTGCATGTGTAGATTCTGTGTTTGGGTCCTCGTTCAACTTTCTGCTCCTTAATGACGATCTATATCTCAGTTAACCTTATGTAGCTAACTTTCTAAATTTCTACTACTGTGAAAAAGCCTTTGCAGAGGATTTGGATGTATCAGGCTGCATTGGAGATGATTTTTGTTGCCTCAGGCTGCATACATACAGCAGGACACCATCAGACATTCTGACAGGATGAAATCTGCATTTCTTCAGTGTGGTGAAGTAGCCTTCTTTAGGGCAGATGGAGCATGCTTTTGAAAATTACTTGTTAGAGACAGCTGAAAAGTGGGAGATACAAATGTGAAAGGCTGCAGAAGGCTTTATGGTGCAAATTATCCAACCATTATATAAAAGATGCATAGCAACACCACTTCTTTTTTTCTTGTGAGAAAATGGATTTAACTGAATGTTAGTGTATGTTAATAGTGTTTAAGAGCTTACTGGATCATGCTAGGGTTAGAATACTCTTGAGATTTCAGATGGCTCAGCATGTTTTCATGAGTCTGACTCATCGGTTTGTGAACTGATTTTAACCAGTTAAACCAGGCAAAAACAAATCCAGAAAGGAAAAATTATAGTGTCCTTCCATGTAGTGGATTAAACTGGCTCCTCAAAAGGTCCAGCAGACCCTGGAGGCAGCATGCATAGAGCAGTGAGGGCACACACCTTGGCATGGGGTGACAGCAGGGTGGGACCTTCCCTCTACAGCCAGAAGCCTCTTCTCACAAAGCCCTTGGCCACGTCTGGGGACATACTTATATTTCAGACCTGTAGAACTCCAGTGGCAGTTATTGTAACTCTTTGTGAAACTTATTTGTCTGGATTGATGCAAGGTGTATTTTTTTATTGTCAATTCTTTCACCTGGTTGGTGCCATGAAAGCTAGAAGACACTGGGAAAGGGAACAATCTCTTAAAGTTATCTGAGTATTGATACATAGCAATGTGTTGCTATGTTTGCACATCCATCTTCAGTAACCAGGGCTAAAAATCTGGAGCCTTTATTACTCTCTGAAAACACAATCTTTGCAATTAACTAGCAGCAAGGCATGGTTTTTGTATCATAATAGTAACACTTAAAACTAGAACAGTGGAATGTGGTTACAATGTTAATTATATTAATATTAATTCCGACTACCAGGGAAAAACTATACTCAATACTACTCTAAATAGCATGGGGTACTTTCAGTATATTTGTGGAGGAGGTGACTGTAGTAATCCTAAAGTTCTCTGACATGCCAATAACAGCAGAATAGATAAACTCTGAGCCTCCTGGCACTTTTTATGAACCTTGAATATATGCCTCTCTCCCCCACCTCCCCAATAATTTTATAACTTTTTAACGTTGGAACTTTCTATTCCAATTACTGATTTATTTTGGAAAATAAATTATCAGAAAATCTATGTCAGATTTATTTGATTCTCAAGCCCTGTAAAAGGTTCTGACTTTGTAATAAGATTCAGTGGTACAAAAACTGTTATAAAGAGTATTTGCTATATATTTGAAATGCTTGATCTGAATTCATAGAAACAAGGCATACCGTAAAATATTATGTAAATGAGATGTGTCTGTATGGCTTTTCATAAGGAATCTAGCACATACCTTTATAGTGCAGCTGGATTGTATGACTGGAAAATTCTTTATTTTTTTCCTTTTTTTTTAGTACTACGAAATGGTGCATGGGAGATTGTCCACTGGGAAAAGGTGTGTCTTTATTGGTTACTTTTAGAGTGTCATGCATATTTAATGTTTGTTTTAATTCTCAAAGTAATTGTTAATGTTAAAAAATAATTGGTATTAGCAGAAATGTATAATCTCTTGTATTTTATTTTTTGTTTGTTGGTATTTATCTCTCAAAACATACTTTGAAGTCAAGTCAGTTTTGATGCCATGAGTTCAAACTGGTGGACTTTAAGTTAAGTGGGAATAATCTGAATAATATGATGACTGTGGCAAAATGACTGACTTCCTTAGTATTATTTGGTTTGCCAAGGCAGAGACATCTTTATGGAACTAGTTACTTTGCGTGTTTGTTAAACTTCATTGGCTTAAATCATGAGAACTTTAAAGACTTTTATGCCGTGGTCAGGAATGGACTCTTAAAGGTATTTTTCAAGCACTAAATGTTATGCTACCATCTAATCACTTCATTTTAGTAGTTTCAATACCTGAAAACTTGAAGAAAATTTGACCCACCGTAATTTGGAGGCAAGGTTTAGATGATACTGGCTTTTACGTTTGAAGAAGCAAGGATATCGTTTGATACAAAAAACTATGCCCTTAGGTGATACTAATTTCTTCTTTAATTAACTTCAGTCTTTCAGTTAAGTATTGTACAAAACCAGCAAAAGTAAAGAACTGCATAAAGAAGGCTATTAAAGATTAGGCTTATTTGGCTGATTAGGCTTATTAGAGATTAGATTTCCAAAGAATTACTATAACTTTTGACAGAACTCCAGTTGTACAATCTAACTTCTCTAAATGTGTGAGTTTCTAACAGTTTGGCTGGCAAATTCAGCAGGTAAATATTTACTGTGCTTAAACAAGGGGATAATACATTTTGTTTGAGACCATTAACCAATTCCCAGTTTTCTTTCAGGTAGATGTTGGAGATATAGTTATAATAAAAGGCAAAGAGTATATACCTGCTGACACTGTACTGCTCTCATCAAGGTAGAGATGCCCACTGATGCTTAGAGTGTAGAGGCTGGTTTCTCTACCCTGCATTTATTTATTTATTTGTGATTGCTCCAAGGAAATAAAGAATAAACAAAAGTGCTGCTGTTCTGAAGTGTTGTCTTTTGTTCATTTGGTCATTTATCATTTAAGGCAATGGGTTTTTTTTAAACTGTGACAATTGCAGTTTTGGAATTACACTGGCATTCAATTTATCCCTAAGAAAAATGTAGTATGTTATTTTGTTGATGGATATAATACAAAAACGGCTGATTCTCTGTCTAAAAATTGGACCTCAACTGCCATATTTAACCATGTTGGCTTTTTGATATGTACCCAACAAATTTCATCCTATAAGTAAATCAAAATGGATATATTTCAGGAAACAGAAATGGTTTTTAAATTATATAGTCTCCAGTTTGATAATTGAATCAGGAAAAAAGTGAACATGAGATGTGAATCATCAAATTAGCACTGTTTGAACACTCACTTTATTATCTAATATACATATATTATTAATAATTTCATCAGTTGAAAGCAAGACTTAATTTTTAGCGTGTCATGCTGTGACCGTTTTTACATGGACAATCAGAGGTTGTTTATCATCATTTCCTTGGACAGTTTTATTTAAGAAATCCACATCTTAAGTGGAAGATGCACGTTTTTCAACATCTATTTGATCAGGTCAACAGACAACATATTCTAAGAATCCTTTTCAATTAATAATATTTAAATGTGAATGTACTGTAATTTTTTTTTTTGTGGCACAATCAGAAATGTTATGTGTATGACTATGATTTAGGTATAAACCCTTTATGACCCCACTGAAGTTAATTACTTCACTCATGCCTACAATTAATAAAGTTAGGATTCTATACATTTCTGTTGACAGACTGTGGCATAGACTAGAACACTGTTTCTCTGTCTTCCATTTTATTTCAAAATCAAGTATAGCTTTTTCTAAAACACTTCCATTAAATTATTATCAAGTGTGAAGCAGTTTCCAGATAATACTGTAAATTTTCCTCACAGTCTGTCTTCAGTGCTTATTTTAGTCATAACTTAGCTTGTATCGGGTGTCCTCTGTAAACCTTTTACTACTGTACTTTGAGAAGCATTTATAAATTTTAATGGTGCTTCTCCACCAAGATCTTTGTAGGCAATATACCATGCAGCAAGGACACTTGTTCTCTTGGCCTGATAATAGTTTCTGTCATGCTAACCATAGTGTCTTGCAGGTGGAACAGAATACGTCCTCTCAGAGCAGCTTCTTCATAATCTTCCCGAGTAATCCCCTAAATCTGAGTACATGCCTAGGTGTCTTCACAGTTTTGCCCTTTCGAATTTGGAGGACGCTTGCACCACAGTTGTGGTTTACACACAGGGAAGTACCAACTGCCTGAAAAGCCTACTGTGTAATCCTTGTACCCCCTGAGGGAATCTTATGTCATGAGTTGACAGGAGAAATAATATTTAGCTGCGACTGGACTTGGTCAGGACTGTTTCCACTTTGTTTAGCCCCTCTTTGGTGCCCTTTTCAGGACACACTAAGCATGTCCAACTTTGACCATTACTCACGCTGAATTTTCCCATCAGGTTTTCTTCTGTGATCAGGTTTACAATGGGGACTCTTTGAATCGCGATTGCTTTTCTAGACCCAGTTCAGGTATTTCTTCCAGCTAAAATTTCTTCCCTAGTTATATTACTAGGATCCTATTTCAGCCTTCCTTCCAGGAGAGAACCCTGTACTACTACATGACCTCTAATTCTGCCTGCATCCTGGCATATGCTGTCCTCCATCTCTCATCTCCATGTGGGCATGTATTCTTCGGGAAGACTCTTATCAATTTTGCTTTCAAGTGTTTATTGATGCCCAGTTACAATATAGGTTCCAAAGGCAATGAGAGTCTGTGTGCCTGGTTTTAATTCAAACTAATAATACTGGGTTCTTTTCACCAGCAATAACAGTTTCTGGAGAACAAGAGGATCTTAATTATTTTGGGAAACTATAATCTCTTATGATGGAAGGATGCAAACCTCTGAGATTTAATTCTGTATGGTTCTTGCTAGTTCAGTGTACAGAGAAATTTATGAAACTGGAAAAAATATAAAGTAGTTTTCAGCATATCTACATAGAAAAGATACTTCTTATTTGACTCTTCAGAAAAGTTGGCAGAAAATCTACTGTGGCTCTAATTTTTTAATTGATATAAGGAGTGGCTAGAAACTTGGTCAGTTGAGAAATAAGTGTAACAGATTTTTATGTTTACAGTAAAATGTCGATGTGTTCTGCAGCTTGAAGTTTGTGCCTCAGTAAAATAAATGACTTGAGTAAAAATGGAAGTGATCTAGCTCTTTTCTTTCTGACCTGATTAAAATAGATTTTGAAAAAATTGTCATCAGACATTTTAATTAACATGTATTGTTTGAATAATAATTTCCAACTCTGTCTTTTTGTCTTTGTTCATTTGTTTTGTTTTGTTTGTTGTTTTTTTTTCCCTGTCACTTATTTTTCTGTTCTAATCATTTCAAACTGGGATGTGTAGGTGGCAGTAGGGGAAGTAGTGAAAGTGACCAATGGGGAACATCTCCCAGCTGATCTCATCAGTCTGTCATCAAGGTTAGAATAAAGCAGTTGCACAGGATATGTGTATGTGGGTCCTCATATACCAAATAAGAATAACACTGCCATGTTGATAATCTTTGCTTTGCTGTTCACCTTTCTTCAACAAAACCTATGTATTTATAAAATTAGAAAGGGTTCAGTTGATAAAATGATACAGATCATTAAAGTGTAAATATGCAATAACACTCCAAGAAATTAAAGTTGTTTCACTCCTCTTGTTTTTACACTATCCCCATGAAATTTTATCAAACAAGTTGTCATTGAATAACACAGTTAAACACCAGGGTAAATATATGTTTAAGAGGAATGTACATGTTTCTACCAACTCACTATTTTCAGCAAAGAGTATAGTTTAACATTGGTAGGACTGGTAGAGGACCCTCTGCACAAACTTGGATGTTGCACAATCTCTGCTGCATGTGATGGCAAAAGCAGCATTGTTCTTGTGTATTGTGACAAAATGCATGTTTGTTAGACATGTCAGCTTTATTGTCTGCACTCCTACCACACTTTGTTTTTCCCTAACCAATCAATGGGCCTGCCTTGATCTAACTGACTTACTTTGGAGGTCACTGTAATCTGCTACAGTTGTTGCAATTAAGCATGTGTCTCACTTGAAATGTCTTTGCTGCCTTAGTTTGTTTTTAAAGTGCTTTACAAAAATATTGTTTGGTTTTTATTGTTAACTAATAAAAATGTTAGAATTGTGAAAATGTCTTACACAGGTCTAAATTAAAGTTATTTATATTTTTAGAAAAGTTTGCCAAGAATAAGTAGCCTGAAAGCACCTTATGATAATTTGTCCCATTTTAATGCTTGTACTTTACAAAACTGTGTTGGAATAGCCTCCTTAACCTTATCCTGCAAATAGTCTAAAATTGTCACTTATCAGCAGCTACTGTTGCATTAATAAAGAAAATTTTAAAAATACATGAGACTTGAATTTCATGCTAGAAGGAAGCAAAACACTAGAAGCTTTAAAGTGTAGAGAGTAAACTTCTATTCTTTTATGTTTTAAGGGGTTTTTATTACTTATTTGATCCTTTTTCAGAATCAAAACTTCTTTCTGTCTTAAATCTAAGTAGTAGGTCTTCTGTCCTTATGCCCAGAAAATGGGACATGACTGGAGTAATTTAGGAATTTCTCGGTGTGTGTCAAATAGATGAAGCATTCAAGGAGTAATATTCTGTGTGAACTTAAAACTTTTAGTTTAAAAAAGCTTTTGAAATGGCAGAAGAAGGATATATTTCAAAAACTTTATGTTATCCATAATTTAGACTTATTTTATAAGAAAACCTTTTGCAAGGAAACTTAGTATCTTAAACTCCTACTGCCTGCTCTAGTAAGCACTAAGCTGTGCCCATATCATAATTTCATGTATAAAGATAAAACACTTGTTGTACACAGTGCTTTTATCAATGTTTCATTTAAGAAAATAGGATTTGGCAAACTTCACTGAAAATGTAAAGTACTGTTAGTTTTTATAGACTTGGCTGTATATTATTCTGGTTTGAAGATTTGATAGGACAAACCTGTTTGCATAAATAAGTATTACAAGACAACAGGAAGTTTATGGATTTTGCCATTATAATTTTAAATTCAGGATTTTTTTTTGTCTTAATAGTGAACCACAGGCCATGTGCTACATTGAAACATCTAACTTAGATGGTGAGACAAACTTAAAAATTCGACAGGTAGGTATTTCACTTTTGAGAATATTGCTAATACTATTTTTGTCTATTATTGCTTATAAAAACATTTTATTACATTAATGGACGTTTTAGAAGACACTGACATTTTAGTGGTTTGAATAAAAAGCTGTGGGTTATTGGCATCGTAAAAGTGGAGCAGTGAGTGGTACTCCTAAGTCATTCTTTGTGCTTTGTTTTCAGGTTTTTCCTGTGGGAAATTAGGTAGAATCATAAGTAGTTTTGGTATTGGCTTTGTTTGTAGAGAACAGATGATGAGGCAGAAGCCCTGCAGAAAGCAGCTGATGGGGCCAGTATTGTCCTTCAGGGACAGGTGGGGAATAGCAGATTTTGACTGAGTGCCCTGTCACTGTGCAGGGACACCCTTGCTGCGCTCTGTGATGGATTATGACCCTGTCTTGGGCATGGTATTTTCAGATGCCAAGGTGACTTTTTCACTGTAGCACCCAGTTTTGACAGGGAAGTGTAGCTGGCCCATTTTACTCCCATTAGGATGATTGTTTTCTCATCTTGCACTATCAATTTCATAATTCAAAGATTTTTTTATTGGATAGTGTTTTTAATTTCTTGACAAGTGAATTTTGTTTACAGGGTTTGCCACTGACATCAGACATAAAGGACACAGAAAGCTTGATGCAACTTTCTGGCAGAATTGAATGTGAGAGCCCAAACCGACATCTTTATGACTTTGTTGGAAACATCAGACTGGATGGGCATGGGTATGTAAATACAAGGAAGATCTGGGGAGATTCAATCTAACAGTAGATAGCTATGTGATCTTAAACTACTGAAGCTAAAATATGAGTAGTAAATCTTTTTTTACATATTCTCTGCTAGACTTTACTCTTGAAAAACTAGAGGCATAAAACCTTACTTCTAACATCTACAACTTGAATTGTTTTACTAGTTGTCCTTCAGAAAGCATTAGGTATTAATAATAGAAGAGAGTGCTAATCACATTCTGACAGTTCTGCAATATGTGCCTAGTAACTCAATTCTTAAGCATCTCATCTGTTACAGAAGCTGAATAGAAATGGTTTCTTGTCTGGTGTTTTTTTAAGTGGTCTTCTGTTTGTCTAAGTCTAGAGTGGAACAGAGTCCATTGCTAGATACCACCAATTCTTCTAATTTCATAGCTAAAATATGTTTAATACCTTAGTTTACTGAAAGGATATTCCTTTAAAAATAGAAAATGTGCACTTGCAATACACATGCTTGTACAGCTGCTTAAAAAATTCCTAAAATACTTAAATGCTTACCAAATACTGATATTCAAAGTTCTCTGTGGGTTCACAGAAGATTTATTGCTAGGTCTAGAATTGCTGAATCCTTCATTCCAAAGATTTACATTATTTCTTAGTTATTCAGTAGTTAGTTATTTCTCCTTATCCAATATTGTTCATGTTTGTGGGTTTAGACTGATACATATAGTACTAACTAATTACTAAATACCTCTTTTTTTCCCCTTAATATTCCATTTTTTATTTACTGATTTCTTACAGATGCATTCCGGGAGTTTTCAGTCGCAAGAGTGTGGATGTATTATAATTCCACTGTACTTGTCATTGAGAAGAGAAAAACATTTACCTGTAATTCTTCTCTGAAGGTAATAGTTATAACAGATCCACACATTCATTCTTCCTCCCTGGCTATAAGGAAAAACATACTTTCCTTTTTAATCTAATAATTTAATCTTAAAAATTTGATTTCAAAAAAAATTTTGGATATGCTGATGGCTATCATGCCTCAAGAATGTGTAGGAAGACGCCATCTGCTGGTCAGGCAATTTTTCATTTGAGAAATTCTGTTTTGGACTACTATGCATATAGTTCTTGTGCAGTAGGATAGTTCCAAAAGTGTGGCTCTAATATAATATTTACCTTCAGTGACAAAGAATTGCAGGTAAGTAACTCTTTTTGGATCCTGGCCTTCCTTGAACCTGAAAAATCAGTGATGTGTTCTTTTTCTGTCCATATTTGAGGGAACACAAATTAATCGAATTCATACTTATTTGTCCAGATCTTCAGACCTTCCTACCAGATTATATAGGTCCTACCAGATTATGTAGGTCCAGTTGTGATTTTCACTTGATCCATTACCATCTTAACATATTTGCAAAAGCAGTAAAGAATACTGAAAACATATCTCCCTCTTCTTTCACTTAATGTAAGTCATTGGCGTGTCATAAATGTTTTATCTTATTGACCTTTCCAATCTTTTTCCCTTCATGGGAGAGCAACTCAAAAAAAAAAAAGGAAAGGGTTTTCTTTTTTTTTCTTTTGGATACCCAGTATTCAAGGGGGTAGAACTCCCATTTCAGTTATTTTGCCTTTTGACTAAATCTATGAACTAAAAGAGGCAAAAGTTTTCTTGCTACCCTCAACCTTTGAGTGAGCTAACCGTATCACCAAAGTGTGCAGCTCTTTACTGTGCTCATGAGTATACAGAAGCATGTCAGCTTGGTTTTAGTCTATGAAGACATTTAGTAGAGAGAGGAAAAAAGTTCTTTAGCCTGGTTTATACAAAACTATGACTGGACAGTGGCTCAGAGAATGATGAGGACATGGTGCAAAACAAGGTCAGATTCTGGTTTTCCAGCCTTAAATGCTTCCCTGAAGACATTCTTAAAATTTTGGATAAGAGTGAAGTATTGTAAACAAAAACATTTTGGTGTGCAAGTTTTCACATGTGTTTCAGAAATTACTAGTTCTTAATACCTTTGGCAGCTCTGCCAGGAAAGTATTGTAAAAGCATCTTTCTCCATTGAGAACATGCCTTCCTGAATACAACCCAAGCACGTTGTTGAGAGTCAGTATTTATGTAAAATACAAGAGAAATCAGATGAGTTGGATCAGCTTTAAGAAGGCTGAGGCTGGGAAATAAGATACTTCAGATCTCTGTCAAGTCATTGCACCATCACTGTATTAGAGTGGAGTGTGATCATTGCACCATCACTGTATTAGAGTGGAGTGGGATCACAATGGTGAGAATTTGTCACATGACATCTGGCAGGGCTTTCCATGCCCCTGGGTGCTTTGCTGTCTGTTCTCATCTTAGTCTCTGTACCAGTTCTACTGGAGGCAATTCCCAATGTCTGGAATTCTATGCTCTTCTGATTGTCTTCCCAGTAAAACACTCTTCAGAATAAAGTCCTGTCCAAGTTGAAGAATGGTATTTGAGAGCCACTGTCCTGATGGAAAAAAAAGTCAGTGGATTCTGCAATAGAAGGGACTATACTACATATTCTCCACAGGTTTTAGAAAGCAAAAACAAAGAGAAAGATCAGGAAGTGGTAGAAAGAGTCTTGGAACTTACCTGACTCTCGAAGGAGTACAAGAATTTACCTGAAGATTTTGACTTCTGCTTTCCTCTTCTTTAACAGCAAAAGAGATGGAAAGCCTTTTGGCATTCCAGAGGAGGTCTACAGTTCAAAAAGTTTCCAATTTATCTATGGGACACTAGCATATAGCCTAGAAAGTTTTTTCTTTCATCTTCTGTGACATTCATGTTAGTGTTAATAGACTGAAAATACCTATTTATTCTTAGAATGGTAGGGAATCCACTCCATAACTGAAATATCTGTGTTGTATTGATAAATGATTCCAAAGTTTTAAAGTGGTTCGGATTAAGGAGTTCAAATAAATATAAGCGCAGAAGTGGCCTTTGATATCAACAGGAGTTCTTAATGATTCTTGAGTATATCAACTCCAGAAGTTCCTTTCATACTTGAAAGAACATTTAGTCTCCTAGTTTTGCCATGGTATGAACATATTTGAAATACAAGAGCAGCACAGTTCAGATTTAGAAAACAAGTAAGTATCACTAAATATACTTAATATCAGTAAATATGCCTTGCCATTTCAGTTTTCTCTTTCAATACCTTCTTTTGATGCAGTGCCTGCACCTGGAAATTGTTTTCCATGGCAATATCATTCAGCGTATCAGTTGCTGAGGTATACTTACTTGCTAGGGAGGAGAATTCCTTGAACAGTCAGTATGCTCTGTGCTACTTTCCTAGAAAGTTAAATGGACCAAGTTGGAGTGGAGTGGTGTTTGTTAGTATTTTGGCTTTTATAGAAAAGCACTCCAATATTTTTCCAGAATATTTTTTTTTCCTAATTTCTTCCAGAACTGATTCCAAAAAACTATTTGCCACTGTTAATTTTAAAAGAGGAATAATTCTACTTGCAGTGTTTGAATCTTAAAAGTTTGTGTGAGAGGAGAGGACGTGATGGTCCAGAAGAAATTATTACCTGAATCTCACTCACTGAGACTGACTATACTCTTTGAGTTACCCAAATGTTAGTAAATATCATGGCTTTTTCAGATGCTTTATATTTTATACATCAGAGATACAGTTGCTGTCCTAAATCAGTTAATTTGTGATCTTAATAATGTGTTGCTTTCAAAAAAGTAGACATAGTAGTCTTAGGTAAGAATGCCAAACACTAGAGCACTTTTGACACATCTGAACTGCTAGCTGGTATTTATAGGAAGAAAAGTACCAAAACAGGACATGTTTTTCCAAGGAAAAGAGTAATAATTATCTATTATTTTTGTATTTTAAGAAAAACTTGATCTACATAATATGTATAAAGACAGCTGTCTGAATTTAAGACAATTAAATGTTTCCAATGTCTTTTGAGGGTATGTTGCTCCTTTACTACACAGTTTTAAAAGAATAATGGAACAAAATATACCTGGTTTTGCAGTTAAAAGAAGCTGCATGAAATATTATTGTAAATGTTAAATAAGTGTTTTCACAAGGATGTTTTTTTCACTAGAAGAGTTAGCTAACTTCAGAGTTCACAAAATTATTTCATTTGAAAATTGCTTTTGAAAATCAATTTTTTAAGAGACAATTTAGGAAAAAACTTGGTAATCATAAATCACAGAAGAATTATATATTTTTAGTTTTGGTATGCCTGGTTAGTAGTACCATATTGAAATTAGTGGTCCATAATAAAAAATTAAGTGGTAAGTAATATTTTTGGAAAGTTAGAGTTTTGGCCTGGTTTTTACCTGTCAAGTTTTCTCTGTCAAAACTCCCAAAAAGTTAACTATGAAAATTAGGTTCCTAACATATTAAGGATAATCCTGTAAATTTTGAGAAATTAGCTTTAACAACTACTGATTACATGTATTCATTGACATTGTTTGGTTTTGTTTTAAAATGCAAAATTTCTTACTTCTAGTACTGTGCCTTTGGGATCTGATCAGATTCTTCTACGAGGAGCTCAGTTGAGAAATACTCAGTGGGTTCATGGTATAGTTGTCTATACTGGACATGACACAAAACTTATGCAGGTTTGTCACTCAGATTTTGTCTAACCTGTCTGTTTTATTACCTTAATTTACCACTCCATGGTACAGAAACATGGCTTGATTCAATACAGTAGTAAAATGTCAATAACAGAGCATCTTTCATATGAATTAAAAGCAATAAAAATAAAGCAATTTCTTGTCATTTTTAGTCACTTAGTCCCAAAGTATTTTTCTCCACTAGTAAGCATAATCATTGATTCTATCTTGTAGCTTGTGATTTGAAAACTATTTATTAGCAAGTTCTGTTATCACAGTTTGTCTTTTTATTTTTGACTGCTCCTAAAACTGTCCTCTTATGGGGCTTTCTTTCAAGTACAAAGATAATCATTCTTGTCAGAAAGCAAAATGAGGAGGGAGGATACTGAAATTACTTTGCCTAATGTGTTTTGAACTACCAAAACAGAGATGCACTGTTGTAAGGATTCCCCGCGGTGCCTCTCCCCTGAAATCCTGGGGGGAGGGACCTCCACAATGCACCTGTTGAGAAAAAAGTATTTCAGATTGGTCATTCATGTCTTATTGCTTTTCTAATTTGTAAAATAGTTACTTGAAAAAGTGTGTTTGTATGAGCAACTGTCTTTGTCCTTGCACTGACAAGGTGTATGCACATTCGTTTTTTTAATGTTTATTGTTAACTGTTGGTGTTACCAGTGTCTGTGTGATTGTTTAAACTTCTTATTCTAAAGCTCTGATTCATAGATTTATAAGATGCTGGGTGGTGTTTTTTTAAGTAAAACATTTAGAGCATTTATGATGATGGTGTATTTGGGAAACTATTTAGAAAAGGATATCGTAACATGTAATTTGAAAAGCAAGAACCGTGTTATCTAATATTTAATAGCCACTGTTGGTTTTTGTCTTTTGCAGAATTCAACAAGTCCACCTCTTAAAATGTCTAATGTGGAACGAATTACAAATATTCAGATTTTGATTTTGTTCTGCATCCTTATTGCCATGTCTTTGATCTGCTCTATTGGCTCAGCTATATGGAACCGGAGGCATAATGGAAGAGACTGGTATCTTGATCTAAATTGTAAGATTTAAAATATTATATTAATATTTTAGTATTCAATTGCCTTTCATATTTGGAAAGGAGAATGATTGCCTTCCCTTGCACAATGGGTTTTTTTGTCTCTCTTCTTTCTTTGTTGGCTAAAGTCATAAAGCTAGGTACATCGCAGCAGGTATAAAATTTGCCTTACTGTGCCATCGGAGCTCTTGCTAAATTCAGGAAGGGTGAGGTGCTTTAACTCTACTTCTTTCAGGTACTACATCTCTGCAGCTCAGCAAAGTCTGTGTCAGCATTCCACTGGCATAAACAGTCAGCTTCCGAGACATCAGACTAAAGCCTCTCTGAGCTGCTTCTGATAGGTGACGTTTTAAGCTGCAGTGACTTTCTGAAGTTTTAATCTTGCTTGTCTTAGAAAGTGATACTGTGGTTTATAATTTTTAGTGTGCAGGGATTTAACTAATTAGTATCAGAACTTAATAGACTTCTCCTAAAGAAGATAAAAGAGGCATGGGAGGTCTCCTCTAACGTATTCTACTGGGCAGCTGTTTGTAAGGTGAGTGCAGGGCAGTGTGATATTACACAGGCCTTCATGGCAGCATGCAGCATATTGACATAATCTGACTCTCTGTGGGGAAATGTAGGGTCTGACAGGGAAACAAGATTTAAAAGAAGTTTTCATGAATATACTTTGCAGTCAATTATTCATGTTTTCATCATTTCTTATGGTGGGTCTAGAGCCTTCTTTACTTAGGCAGAACCAGAACTGAAACAAAGCTCCTGAGTACAAACCTTCTGAATGTAGTCAGCAAAGTGGGGATTTTTGGGGGTTTGGTAAGTTCTAAAAGAAAAATCTTGAAGTTCTGATTTGAAGGCACTCCTAACATTTCTGTGTCTGTATTTATGATGAGCCTTGCTTCCCTTCTTTTTGATGCTGAGAAAGAAATTTTTTTTTTTTAAATTAAGAAACTTAGCTTTCATATTCTCCTGGCAAGGTAAGAAAAAGTGAAATAGTTCATAGAATATTCACGTTTTTCAGTATTATCGAAGAATGGATTCGTTGTGCTTCATCTGTGCATTTTTTTTCTTTTCTGGGAAATATAAAAGTTTTGAGAATATGATGGCTATTATATGGTTAGCACAGTAGTGAAACAGTTCATAAATTGTTGTTATTCCTGAAACAAGAAGCGTGAAATAGTGGCCACTGATACTTTGGTTTGTGTGTTCTCAACTGATTATCCATGTCAGACTATTTTCTGATTAATGTCCCATGATTAAATGAAATTGTTTTGGGTTTGGTACGGTATGTTGTTTTAGGCTGTATTCAGCACATATTTGTTCTGATACCAGATGCTTTTAATATATGAGAAGCATTTTATCCCCCTTTCTCCTTAGTTATTTAATTTTTTAGCTCCCTCGTCTTTCAGACTAGGACTTCCTTTGATGATGGAATTGATATTAATGAGTCTCCAAAACCTTCTTTCCTGGATCTTAGAGTAATAACCAAATCCACATTGGACAGACAGTTGAAACCTATCAGAGGCCTTTTTTCTTTGAGATACCTTAAATACAGGCAGGAAGGCTCTATCTTTTACCCTTTTGCTGTACTGTACAACAGACTTTCCCATTTGCATCCTCTCTGAGGTGCTACTGCTAGAGTTACCTTTAAAAGGAAAACTTAAAACTTTAAGGGAAAAAGCAGTATAAAACTACTTGGTTTATATGTTAATATTCACATTTCCAGTTGTTTAGAACTTTCATTAAACTCTCTCATTTCATCTCTTCCTTTCATGGGATGTGACTTTACCTTTTTCATAATATTTTTGCCCTGAGGGAGATTATATGGTTGTGTGAGTGTGGATGGAGAAAAAATGCATTCTGCTATGTATTTCCCCCTTTCAAAATGTAAAACTGTAATATTTTGAGTTTAGAACTTGGTTGCTTATGTAGATATTCCCAGATTTTGGTCTTAAAATGTAGCAAAAGAGGAAATCGCTGGTAAGTTTGCTCTTCAGAAATTGGAGATGATTGCAAAGATCGCTGAATTTGAACTCTACTATTATAAAATAGAGGTCCTTAACTCTGATGAAGGTCTTATCTATAGGCAAGTGATACTGTAATTAACGCCAAAATTTATTCTTAGAAGTCTTTAAAAATCAGCTGTTAATAAAATATTCTGAATACAATAAGTATATATACTTCTAAGTACAGTCTCAAATGTTTATTGTTTACTTTGGTTTTTGGCAGATGGTGGAGCAAGCAACTTCGGATTGAATTTCTTGACTTTTATCATTCTCTTCAATAATCTTATTCCAATCAGCTTGTTGGTTACGCTTGAAGTCGTTAAATTTATCCAGGCATATTTCATAAATTGGGTAAATATTGTTTTTATAATATGCATTGATTTCTAAAATCAAGTTGTTCACAAGTAAGTGAAATGATGGATTGCTTGTCTATGTATACATTCTTTTCAGACTTTTTCTAAATGCTGTTTATTTATTATTAGTGGAATCTGAGGAGGTAATAATAAATTATTTTATTTAGTGGTCTTATATCTGCACCAGATTGATTTTTGGAGCATATTTGTTATGATCCTCTAATTGTAGAGGAGCAAAGTGAGCTATCTGTGGATTGCAGATAGAAACTTCAGGTTCATATATTCCCCAAAACCTGATTAAAACCAAATGAGGTTAAATGTTGATACCAAAAAAATGATGTATTTTATTTAACAGTAAATGAGTGTGAAAGAAGGAAATAGAAAAAGAGGTTGGGGGGCGGGGGGGGGGTACAGGAAGAGTGAGAGAGACAGATTAAGTAGAAATATATCACCCCTCTGTGGCTCCCAGTGATGTGTTGTTGGTCCTCCCCATTTGGTCTTCTTGGTGGTGAGGGTCCCCCTCCAAAATGCATGGAATTCAATGGATTAATATTTAATTAACCAGCCTGGTTTGGGCCAGGTGGAAATGCCCAGGGCAAGTTTGACACTGTCTCTGGCAAGACTCTGGATTAGTTGAATCATTTTGCATCGTGTGCAGTGCTCTGCTGCAAGGCCTCAAGAATGAGTCTGGGGAACGCTTTGGGGGTCTTTGGTGGATTCTAGCACCCCCTCAGCTGCCCCTCCCATGAATGTCCTGTGGATGGGGCTTTCCTGGGGTGGTATGGGGTTGTTTATCAGCTGAGCCAGTTTGTGTAAGGAAGGATGGGTGTTCACTGCCTTTGACCAGAGGTTGCACCACACTCCCAAGATCTTCCTCACCCTCCGCCCTTGGTGGGGGCAGAGTGTGCAAACCTGGCAGCAGGAGATAAGCTTGAGAGCTATCACCTTCCCCAGCCTGAAGCCAGTGAGGGGTGATTTTCAGTACAGCTACTGGGCTTGGCCCTCCCATGAATGCTCTCCCAGCTTTATCTGTTTCTTCCCAGACCTGAGATGATTGAACAAAAGTCCCACTTTATCTTATCTCAATTCTCTTAGCTGGCTTAACTTACAGTCCAAGGTTTAAGTCAGGGGGCTCATTCAAGGTGGGCTTTGGTTGTGCTGCTTTTCACATCAGTGTTTAAGCCATGAACTATAATGTCTCAGTCTCTGACAATGTTCTTGTGCTTTTTACTTTCTCGTCATTGATAGTCAGGTATCAGTTTCATTCAGAATGATCAGAAGACAGTGTTTTGCAGTGCTGGGGAGTTTTGTCCAGTTTCATAGTTTCTTTCAAGACTTACCCCATGTTTTGGGATGTTTTGGCATTTTGCTTTTTGTTTTTTTCTCAAGCACAACCATAGTTTAATGGAGTGGGGTTTATTGTACAAAGAAAGTGTCTGTTAGTATTATTTCTTATGAAATAGATAAAGATCATTTTGGCATCCTTTAATTTTTTTTCTTAATGAATTAGTGGGGGAAATGAACGTTTTACTCTGAGGTGGAAGTGAGCTATTTTCCTTAAAGCCATCTAAGCATGCCTTCCATTTTTCAGTTTTTTCCCAAATGTAAATTTATCATAGCATTCTGAGCACTTTAATCTGATTCCTTGATCCAGTGTTTGAAATAGATTTGTATGTGTGAGATATGTCATGGAGATGTAGATAAGAATGCTTGTGAAGTAGCAGGTGAAGAACATGCTTGATTTTAAAAGTTAAATACTTTCATGAGCAGTCAGCTGGTTTCAATCTTTTAAAAATTTTTTGTGCAGTAAAACAAACTGTTAACAAATTGGAAAATGTAATTAAATTCTTCCCTAATTTTCTGTATTTTAAAATAGATATTTAACAAAGACCCGTTTTGAATGCACAGATTTCCACTGTTTATACAGGAAATCAGAAAGGCAGTTTTAACTTCTCTTCCTGCCCCAGTTTCTGTTTATGAGGGATTAGTTGCCTTTAATTTATCCTTATCTGGGACTCTGGACATTTATCTTAAATAATATTTCTCTTTATGTGTAGATTTTATTTGTAGGGAGATGCTGGTCATCTACAATCTGTTGCACTACATTGCCATATTTGACATTTTAATCTTTTACTATATTTGAAAACAAGCTCTGATGTTTATTTAACAAGTAAGAGAAAAAGAACTCACACCATGTGAATTGTATCTTAACGTTTATTGTGTACTTTCAGATTTATCTTCGTGTTTTTATCTCAAGATATATTTATCTTGCTATTTAGAAATGACTGGTTGTGCATACAATAGAATTAGGTAAGACTGACTTCTCCCTAAGAGTCACAGTGTAGTATTTCTGCTTGTTGCTAAAGTCATTTTAGATGTGTGAGTCAACAGTTTTTCAGTAATACAGATCACTAGAAATAATCTGAGCAAAATCTGCCATGAGAAAATCTTATTTCTTCTGGGGGTCTCTTGGAAGTGATCTGATAGTGTCTGTGGCTTCCCATCTTGAAACATCTAATCTTAATTAGATCTCTTCATCTTTGGTCTTTTCTTCTATGCTTAACTTTTCTATTTATGTGCCAGGTATTTTGCAAGAAGTTTTGGAAGACTGATTTTTAAATATATGTACTTTTTTTTGTCTGTAGGACATAGACATGCACTATGAACCTACGGACACTGCTGCGATGGCTCGTACTTCCAATCTCAATGAAGAACTTGGACAGGTAGAAAAAAAAATTACTGGTTCTAAGTCTGTGTATTGAAATTATTCATGTGAGGATTTATTTTAAAAAAATTATATTCTTGCCTTAATATTTGCTTATTTTTATTCTCCTCATTTTGTCAGATATTTTTAAAAATACTTTGCAATATAAGTGAATTAAAACCAGTATTAAATGAACAATCTCTGTATCAATGTTCATGTGGTCATCCCAGAAGATTGAAGTGTATCAATAAAGTTAAAAATCAAAGGAATTTTGAGCATTAATGCTGTCTGTGGCACAAAATTTAGTCTCAGTATATATGCTTACGATAATGTGTGTCTTCAGTATGTCATTTTTTTTCCACATACTCTGCATTCCTCAGAAGAGACAGGGACTATCTTAGGGTTGAATCACAGTTTATATATGTCCTCTTTTCTTGCCACTAAAGACTGGAAGCCATGAATAGAATAGGTTCTCATGGCTTAATTAAATCATGAAAATTTGGGCTTAATTCTTCTGTTTGATTTGGACTTCTCTTTGAATACTGTAAAACCAGTTTGACTTTTCACAAGAGATCACTTGTTGTACGTTGTTCCTATTAAGGAAGTATGACTTGGTGTGTGTCTGGGACAAAGGGCGTGCTTTTAGAAGCACTATACATGGTGTTTACTCTTTCAGTCAATTGTGTTTGCAGTCTTGCTTTAAAACCATGCTGAGATTTCTGGTACACTGATGATGGGCAACTCTTACTGTGGAAAATAAATTACATGCTCATTTAATTGAATTGTATTATGAACACAAGTATGCATGTTCTTGCATTTCCTAACCTAGAAGTTTTCATAACTAATTCTTTGCTTTATTGCATGGGAATGTAAAAGTTGTCTCTAGCTTTCCAAAACCAATAAATAATAACTTGGTTTTAGCCATATAGCAAAGCAGTCCTAGGGCCTAATACTTAAGAGATGTGCCTTTTGGAAAAACCAGTTGAAGATTAATGTGTTCTGTGACTGGTTTATGTAGAGGAGTAAAGTGCCTTTGCCTGCTGGGTTTAGCATGTACATGCAGAAAATTTTATTCTTTTCCTGGATTTAAAGAGGAGTACAAGCTTCTGTAGTGGGGAAGATCTTTGTTGAATGTGGATGCTGAAAGCTTGGTAGACAGAAATTTTCCAGCTTTCTGCTAGCATCCATGTGGAGGTTTTGCTTTCACATGCACTCTGGCTGGGAAGAGGGGCTTTTGTAAACCAATACTTTTATCTTGCAGCTACACAGCTTGTTATGTTACTGACTGGAAAAATATTTTGAAATGGGCGTTGTAGGGTTTAACCAATCATTCTAAGAGGTGGATGGTCAAAGGACCAATAGCCTTATGCCATTCAAGAAAACCAGGTTATACAAATGAGTTTGGAAATTAATAAATAATTCCCTTCCTCTGGAGTATGTCGCTTTTCTTGCTGTCCCCAGTACAACAGCGACAGTTGAATCTTAGCTTTCCTTCTGTTTCATTTTACACTATCTGTTTTTTCTATCTCTGCAGCTAGTTTGTTATTCACATGCCCAGACACATTCTTTCCTTTTGCCTTCAGTAGTTTTTGTCTTCATTTCTTAGGTTTGTCATCAAGTTCTCCTTCACCATCAGGAGCTAGTCAGACTTCTTGGGATTTACACTTTCATTTTTTTGACAGATTCTTAATTTGAGCAGATTTTTTGTAGGGAGACCAAAGGACTGTGCCAAAAAGAGCAATTTTCTTCTTTGAAGTAGATGAGGGCTGCGCCTAAGGAAGAGAAGATTTCCCCCAAGAGATCTTTAGTTTTTAAGAAAGGCACAACTTTGGTATTGGGAAAAAACTTGAATTTTCTTAGCTGCAATTCCCACTTTCTCATTGTGCCCACACCCAACAAAAACAAAACAACAACAACAAAAAAAATTGCAGCATAAACCTGACACAGAAAGCAGATTTCCTCTAACTGCTGATTTGGCTAAGTCATAATTCCTCAAAAACATTTTTACTAATACATCGCTTTATTAGTCCTTGGTATAATTTAGTTAATTCCTAATTAGGAAACCTTGGATTTATTTTTAATTAGAAATAAATTTTAATCAGTTGAAGTTTATCTGTGACTCATAGACATTTTCGTTCATTACAGATGACTTCATTTCTTCATACATTAACTTTTTTCTTAAGATTGGGTTTAAACAAAACTCAAAAATATCACGGGTTCATGTACTTCAGCTTTGAATTTTAAAATGCTTTACCTAGTAGTTTCTGGAACACAAGGGTTTATAATTCTAGGGAAACAAGAGATCTAGATACAAAAGGAATGTATTTCTTCTTTTCCTCTTGTTTGGCATTTCTGATGTGTTGCTCTTCTACTAACATTTTGGCTTTAAGAAGATATTTTCGTGTCAAAAAGATGGGTTTAGAAATGTGTATATATATACTTTTCTTACCATATGGCTTTCTGTCAAAAGTTTAATGTTTTACTGGCAAAGTCATTGGTCTTTGCTAGTTTCTTGCACTTCAGCAAAATGTAGAGTGAGGGATGGCTAACTGTACCACTGTGCACTGAAGAAAGCTTAGATGTCCTGACATCTCCATTGATTGATTTCTTTGGAAATGGGTGTGAAGGCTGTACATCTGCCATGTTTATGTATTGGTTTTGTTGTTGGCTTTTTTTCTATAAAATGTGAAAATTGCAGACCAGGTAAAAATATTTCATATGTTGATAGCTACAAATGGTACTAGATATGTCACTAACTGCTGAATGTTAATGTATACTGGATTTTTTCATTCATTTAGGTCAAATACATATTTTCTGACAAAACGGGTACCCTGACATGCAATGTCATGCAATTTAAGAAGTGTACTGTGGCAGGAATTGCATATGGGTAGGTATTTTTATGCATTTCTTCATCTGTGTGCCTCTGCCTGTCCATATGTACCCATGCATTAATACTGCAGTTAGAATAAACTTACACCTGGCAATATCTACAGCTCAGTCAGCTTTTTGTGACTATGAAGTGTTACTTACAAGAGGTGGGATCATTTCTGTCAAGACATCTCTTTTTGCAAGGAGGAACAGAAATTGAGGTACCACAGGATTTCTGCTGTAAGGCGTCTTCCATATGCATGTTTTTGTTATTGTTTACCCTGTTTAATGTTGTTACAAAATAAAAGCCTGAGAGAGACTTGCAAAAACAGGGTTTGTTATAGTTTATGAAGTCTCAATAGCAACATCATATTATTGCAGTTTTCATTGCAATCTAGAAACTAGCAAAATAGTTGCAAAAAGGGGTTTTTTTGGTAATGTTGTTTGATTAGCTAGCTACTTTTTTTAATACGTGATCCAATTTTTTAGCATTTGTGATTCTTTCTCCTCTCCCTGTTCTATTTTTCCCTTGCTTCTTATGCAGCCATTGCCCTGAGCCTGAGGATTATAGTGTTCCTTCAGATGATTGGTAAGCTCTAAAGATCATTTAGCTTCTTCTGTTTCTTGAAGGTTCAGGTTTAAAAACACTGAGCAATCAACTTAAAAATTGAGATAAATGTGAGATAGTTTACAACTCAGAAATTCTTTCAGCACTGAATTCATGCAGACTGACCATCTTACACCCATTTATGCTATCTGAATTCTATGGCATTAGGTTGCATACTCAGGAATAGAATCTCTGATAAGGTCCCTGAAATACAGGGCAGTCATTCTACTGACAGTCCTGGTGCAATTCAAAATTACTTATTGGAGAGAGAGTTTTGTCTTTTGTTATCTATTTGGTACTATGGTAACTTCAACCACACTGCTCTACTGTTAGTCAGTAATATGTTATAACATATTACATATATAATATAACAATATACAATATAACATAGCAATGATATGTTAAAATAAAATCGGTATTTGAGAGTAAAAAAATATGTAACTTATTGTTGCTATTTTACTTCCTTCAGATAGTTTTAGAATATTAGCACTACATAGTTCTTAAATGGAACTGAGAGCACCCAAATACACTCGTGACTAACATTGATGTCCCTTGACAGGGACATCAGGAAAGATAAAGTTCTGACTTCCTTTCTGCTCTTATTTTCAGGATGCCTTGTACTTCTTCATTATACTTTCTTAAACTAAATATTTGCAATACCGTTCAAAGTAAGCTTAGGTACATCAGAGAAAAAAATGTCATTTACAGCCTTTAAATTTTCACTATTTGTTGAAAGTGGCAACAAGGCAATGTCACACAAAATTGGAATGTATTGTCACCTTTTGTTGAAAACATTTGAAGGGAAAAAAAAGTATTTTCTAAATTAAATAAATACTGCTTTGTTTAGATAAAGACCCTCAAACCCTGAAAAATTCCTCTCACAACACATAAAATGTAGTACACATGCACATCCCAAAATCTTACCTGACCTGAAGTCATCGTTTGATGCAGAAGGAAGATGTTTCGTAAAGATGCATAAGTGTGCTTAACTGCATACAAGTGGTTTCATTAAAACAGTGCAGTACTTCCATGAAATTAAGCACCCTTGCTTATAAGCTGTTAATGAAAAAAGAGTAGTTTGGACTAACACACATAGAAATCTTTTTGAGCACATCTGAAGTGGATAAACTGATATCCAAAAGAACAAACCCAAACCTTTTATAGGCAAAGAATATATTAGAAATACATATAAAATACAGTACTTGAAATTTCTTGGTGTGTAAATCTGTTGCAATTAATAAAATCTATTTGTGACAGTAACATTTCTAGCACTAGCATGACTAATATACTAAATCCCAAATCTTTTATATTATTATTATTATTATTATTATTAGAAATAATTGTTTTCCATTTTGTTACAACATATACCTGCAAATATTTTTCCTTATTTTAGCAGTGAGAATCTGGAAAATTTACATCAGAAAGCTTTAAGCAAACAAAAGCTTAAAGCTTAGACTCTAAACAAATATAATGTAACTGAAGATGTTAATATTTGGCACTTCAAGATCTATTTGCTTTGCATTTAAAAAGAAATCTTCGTGGAGGAGAAAGCTTCAAATTTTTCACTTTAATTGTAGTTAGAAAAAGTAGTCTTTGCACTCCTTGTACAGAGGAGGTTCTGCATTTTGTATCCCTCCACAGCAGTTACTTCAGGACTGAAACAGCTCACTTTTGGTTTTCGTAGAGAATCTTTAGACTGCCTTAGGCTTATTCTTCAATTTAAATCACCAAATGTATTTATTCTTTTGTAAGATTGTGCAATCCAAAGCAAGGCTCAAAGTAAATGGGAAAAAAAAATTCGTTCAACTGGATACACCTTTCAGTACTGTTTTGTTTCACTCAAATTCAAAGTCATCTAGATACTCAGCTGTAGTATTAAGACTGTAGCTGTAGTCAGCTGCAGTAACAAATCTTCTAAGAAGTATCTACATTTTTGTGTTCTCACATTCAGCCAGAATATTTGAGCAATTCGGGAGATGTTAGTGTATGGCTATTTCTCCAGAACCATCTCCTCCTTGCATCTCTTGAGTCCATACTTCACCATTGTTGCTGTGTCTTCTTTATCTTTCAATTTATGTTTCTTTCTGATCATAAGTAATAGAAAGCAAACCCTCCACATGCAGACTTCTCTGATGTCTGAACTCATTTGTTTACCTCTTTCAGATACCAGACTTGCTTTTCTGCAAACATTTACAAGCCTATCCCAAAACTGCTAATTTCTTGTTGATAGGTGATCTCTTTAGGCATGTATTTTTGTGTCCCTTCTATGATCTCATTCTAGAGATCAGAAGACAAGAAGCCTCAGTCTTACATTGTAGATATATTTTCACTTCATCCTTCATTACCTGAATTCAGCAGAGAGACTTTGTTGGATTTAAATGTATTTATATAAACCAAGTTTTCTTTAAATTAAATAAGCTTTGGAAATGTGAAAGAACTACCTTTTCAGTTTTCTCACAGTACATGATCGCAGCCTTTATTGTAGCAGCTATAGTCCAAAACTTGTGTTTGGATGATTTGTATATAAACTGTTAAAATCATGCTAAGAATGATCTCTTTTTCACTTAATTATTTCTAGGCAAGGCCCACAAAATGGAGAAGAAAAAACATTTAGTGATGCATCATTACTGGAGAATCTTCAAAACAACCATGTAAGTTACACAGAAACAATTACCATTGTTTCGTGAGATGAAACCATTGCTTCCAGTGATTCAAAAGATTTTGTCCTTTGAGGGGAAAATAAATAAATTGTGTATTTATACAAAATCAGTATGAATTCATTAATATTTTTGTAATTGTTGCTGATATATGTTAATTACATTCAACCCCTTTTTTCTTCCCCTTCTTTTTTGTTTTGATGCTATGGTTCAGATGTTACGAGTTTGAAGTAGTCTCATGTACTCCTCCTGTACTCCTTACTGATACTCCTGTGGTTCAGATGATGTCATGACATCCATTGAAGCTTTTAGGATAAGCCAAGTTATTTTACATCCTGACATGACTTACCTGGGCTGGGACGGGAGTCAGGAGTTAACCATATGCATTGGGTTTGTGTGCGTGCTTCCTTGAGGTTAGTTCAGATGCTGAAATGAAAGAGGCATTTCAGAGGCTGTTATTTGCCCCAAAGAGACAATACATTTCTCAGGAAATGAACAAGTTAGTTTATGATCTGATTAGGAATCAGTGCCATCATTACAACTTTCTGGCTTTTGTTTGTACAACAGATGTTTTTACCTAGTCATAAACAGCACCCACTTTAAACAGTGTAACTATTTTTGCTCTTTTTAAAGAGTGTAAGTAAATTGCTCTTTTATTTTCTTAAATTTTGTCTTCCCAATAGACTAATTCCAGTTTAACTGACAGACAGTGAAGTATCTTTTTCTTACAAATGGGGCAGTCTTTAATGGTAGACATCTGAGAGCCATTCTCAAGTGTATCTAAAGCAGAGGAGACTCTTACACATCCCTGCACAGGCCATTTATATTTGCAATGCTAGTAACAGGGAGAGTAGCTTATTTTGAAAGAGGCATCAACTGTTATTGCTGTTGTCAAAGTGTTCTTGGTGTGCAATTGTTGAATCTCCAAAGTTTTCTGGTAGATAGTATTAAGTATATATGTAATATGAGCATGCAGGCTATAAAAATATGTTTGTATGCATGTTAAAAATTCAGATACACATTCAAAGAGAGGTTTCACCTTTGTATTTTAAATGTCTTCTGAAGTGCTTTGGAAAAGAATTTCTGATTCAACCTGTTGAGGTGACTGTGCCATTTCTGAATGCATCTTAGAGGACTTGGGGCCCCTCAGTGGAAGAGAACAGGAACCTCTCCCATTAGTGTTTCTGCACTACAGAATTAAATTAGGCTTTCAAAGATAATTGTATTTTATAGAGTAATTGTAATGGTAGTCTACTACAAATCCAAAATACCATAAATATGCTACAAGAAACTCTCAGCTGAGGTGGCAGCTGCTTTGAGCTCACTTACAGGGAATGCTGGGTTTTCTTTCGGGAGTCAGTTCATTCATTTTGCAAATGCCAGCTGTAGTAATAAGGTTCTTAGCTGTATTTTTCAAGTCCAGTCAACCATTTTGTTTATATATTTATATGTTTATTTCCCCTCTTTTAGTTAAATAATTTTAAATTGTTTCAGCTTTTTACACTTCAAAGTGCCTGATATATTCATTTAAAGGTCTTCTTGAAAAGCAGTATGATCTTGCAACATTTTCTATTTGATTTTTGCTGTTAGATGTTACGTTTGCTACATCTTTCTAAAGGTTCTTAAAGAGCATTGTCAAATACAGTATTAGAAAAAAGTAAAAGAGATTATTTTTTACTAAAAAAGACAAATTTCAAAGAGACTTCTGTGAATAAAGTAGAATTCTTTCACTACATCATTCATACTTCCCTAAAAAATGATTATTTGGACTGTTCTATGGTTATCTAATTTTGATTGTTATGATAGCAAATGCCACTAAATTCTATTTATATAACAAGTATGTAAGTACAGCAGAAAGAAGTTACCCTGCATGCTGATTAATGTACAGGTGGTTTTTAAAGAAAACAGGAAGAATTTGTCATTAAATTTTTGTGGGCTATTATTTGTCTATATGTATTAGTACATTTTGGTTATTTATTGCTTAAAATATTAATCTTTTTTTCTTAGCCAACTGCACCTATAATATGTGAATTCCTGACAATGATGGCAGTGTGTCATACAGCAGTTCCAGAAAGAGAAGGTGATAAAATTATATATCAAGCAGCATCTCCAGGTAAGACTCAAATAACTCAGTGAACATATTCTATCAACTCAACAAGCAAGTTTTATCTGGTTCATTGTTTTTGAAGTATCTTCCAAAATTAAAAAAAAAAAATCTATAAACCCTATCCCTCAAAAAAGTGTTGGTATCAACTAAAATCAATTTTGTAAAAAGGATGTAGACTTTTTAAATTTTCTTTAGAAAATACATCTGAATGTCCTGTGGATTATGTTAGGGCAAATAAGCAGTAACCATACAGCACTACTAAGGTCAGATCTGTTGTCAGATTGCTGTGGAATTCCAAAGGAACGGCTCAGAAATAAATAATAACCAATCAGGAGACAAATTGATGTCCTTGCTTGTGAACCTATGCTGTACTTGGTAACCATGAGACTGTGTAATCAAAACAAATATTTTTAATAGGATAGAAGTTGTGATAAATTCTGTTAGAGATTTACAAAAGATTGTAATGCAAAAATTCAAGCCTATTGTGGTTCATGGACAATTTTTGAATTCAGCAAGTGATGAAGCAAGACAGAGTGATTAAAATATGTTCAGCTCTGCTGTAATGTGTTACAAGTTATGATGGTAAAAATTACCTAAAATGCAGAGGTTCTTCCCTGACTGCCCCAGCTTTTAGGTGCCTACCTCTCTGAGTCCTGTCCTTCAACAGCTGAAAGACAAGGGCAGAGGTTGGCCCATAAATAAAGTTAACTAGGTCATGGCAATGTTTTACTGGGCATTGCAAGCAAATTCCGTTCTGACATCCTGAGCCACTTGGAGAGAACTGATGGCTACTGGAGATGTGGTTGCTGGTTTCCTGAATTAGACATTGAAGTTACCTCTTATTTACAGGAATGACTTACAACTCTTCTCGTACAAACCAGAACTTAAACCAAAAGCAGTGTGCTTTGTCCGGTGCCCTGCTGAGGAAGGTGCTTCACAGAGCTCATTACTGAGCTGAGAGTGTTCCTTTCAGGGCTTATTTTCTCTGAACTGTAAACTCATTTCATCAGTTTTAACAGGAGAACAAAGAGTTGTTTCCAGCACCATATCTAATCTTAAAATCTATAAAGAAAAAGGAAATGTGAAGTAGAAAAGCCTAGACTATGTTGATTAAATCATGGGGTAAACTAACAGTTTTCTGGTACATTTGTAAAATAACTATTTAACTTGCTGCAGATGAAGGAGCATTGGTCAGAGCAGCCAGGCATCTTCGTTTTGTATTCACTGGAAGGACACCTGACTCAGTAATCATTGAGTCTGTAAGTACATTGGATAACATTATAATTCACTGTATTTGCTTCTGCTTTAGTTTAAATAATTGAATAACTGCCCTTTTTTAATTTTTTTTTTTTTTTATTCTTCAGCTGGGACAGGAAGAGAGATATGAACTGCTAAATGTCCTGGAATTTACAAGGTAACTTTTTACATGGTGTCTTTATGTGAAAATACTTAGAAACTTCTCTCATGAATAAAAATGTTTGCATTTTTTATATTTTTAGAGGCAAAGTATGCAGGTTGTGTTGCTTTCATTTGTGTAATATGTAAACATACTATAGACAAAGCAAAGTACATGATTAAAATTACACCTCCTGGTTTATTGTAAAACATTTTTGGAGGCTTTTTATTTTCCTTGTTTTTTACATTGAGACTAATATTTTTTGCTTTTGCCTTTGCTCAAAGATTAAGAAAACCTTTGATCTTAAAACTTTAAAAAAATCTGTGAAAAATAATATAGGAAAGTACTCAAATGTCTAAATGTATTTCTGAAAGCCCTGGCACCATATGGTTTATTAAAAAGCAAGTGTATTTATCATGACTGGTAAAACTAAATTTTGCATTTGACCTTAAATACACTTGTATAACTGTAGCTTGTTTAAATACTCTAGACTGAAACTCGTTAAGTTCTTAGCAGCATCACTACAGCATTGACCAGTTGGTTTACTTGGAATATGAGTTCATCATATATTTTGCTTTCAGTAAAAATTTGGTGTTAAAGTTCTTGGAGTTATAAATGTACCCATAAGAAAATACAAATGCAGTTTCAATTCTTATGTAGAGCTGTTCATATTTTATCTGTGTTTGCTGTCTGTGTTATAAATGTTTGTGTAGGTCCATTGCGTACTTTGGCACAGGATAAGGAAAGGATTTGCATGTAGAGGAAGTTCCTTTTTATCTTAAAATGATTACTCATAATTGTGCCTGTGGAAAGTGATTGTTTTTTTCCTTCCTGTCCTGTTATGTTTCCCTTGAGCTTAGCTAAAGAACAGAAAAACGAAAAATAGAACAATCCAGTGCAATGCTGGAGAGACAAACTGAAGATGTATGAGTTGGGTGAAATCAGAATAGTTGCCTCTAGCTATGGTAATAGCAATAATAATATGAAACATAATGAAAGATGCAACAGAAATTAGTTTTTATAGTTTTGAATGTATTTTAATGTCTGTTTGCAATTAATGTTCGTTTTATATATTGTAGAGGACATGCATGAATTTTTTAGATTTATGTCATGGTTTCATTTTGTTTGCAGGCATTGCTTGCATTTTATTTTCTTGGAAGTTACCGAGTATGTACTGCGAAGTGCATTGCTGTTAATTTGGCTTCTGTGGAAGTTCATACTATGTTTCTGGAGTTGCAGTGGAAGATTGCTACTTTGTTTCTGGTTTTCAGCTTTGTCTTGATTTTATGGATTTTTTTTTTTTAATTTCTGTGTCAGTCTAAAATTGTAATTTAAACAGTGATACTTTATGGAAATGGGAGAATTGCTTTTTCTCAATCTTTGGAGTTTTTTTGGTGGATACTGATCACAGAACTTTATGAAGTATTCAGTTTTCATAGATATTTGTGTTCTTATTCTGCAATATTTAGCTATGCTTTGAATTGACTTGTTGGAAGCACTAGATGTCACCCGTGTTCCACAGCAAGAGAAATTTTGGCTCCAAAACAACACCATTTGCATGGGTAGGAGCATGTAGCTTCTGAGAAGTAATCTGTTTTGAATAAACTGTAGAGTTAAGAGTTTGCGGGTGTTCCAAGTTTTTCCCAGAAAAAATGCAAATAAATTCCTTGCCGGTTTCCAGTGCAGGCTAGATTACGACTCTTCTGCTAGTAGAGAGCAACAGTGTCAACATTTGATAGGATAGTCTTTGGGAAAGCATGTTACAGAAGTAAAACTTGTAGGAGTACTTGGTAGACTTGGCACTTCTGGTATTCTGTTTTTTTGGTGATTACACCTGTGCCTGTGCAAAGAGAAGTAGACTTACAGAACAGAGTAATTATACTTTGTTCATAGCAAGGTGAGCATACTGAAAGCATGCTGAAAATACTATACTGATAATTCTTAAAATTAGCAAATAATGTCTTAAAAATATGTGCTGAGTTTAAGTTGCCTCCAGTAGATAGTCTCCTCAGTTGCCACAACTGCTTATGGTAACTTTAGTTCAAGAAAGTGAAGAGTTGTTCAGATTCTCTGCTGTTCAGGGCTCCCTGTACTATTAGGGAAGGAATTGTGCAGTGTTGTGCCTGTTCTTGTATTCTGTCACCTAGTACTGTATCAAATAGAAAAACTGCAGCTGTCTCTTGGCAGCCCAAACAAACTCCTAGGGTGTCTGCAGGGCACGGGAAAGCAAGGCACTATGTCAAAGATGCAGAAGCATGGAACATCTTATGTTTGACTATGTGCACTGTCTTTTCACCTGGGCTAGTTGTGAAAATGAGTAAGATTTTGAGTGTCTGACTCCTTGTGTCATTAAGTATAAGCAATGCCCACTATCAGTGCCGAAATTGCACATCAGTCCTTGAATCAAGATGTCATGGCTAGCAATGCTACTGAATGAGGTTTTGATTTGTATCTGATTGTTTTTCTTTTAGCACCAGCATTGATTTCACTGGCAAGTATTGAGTACATACATAGTAATATTATCTCAATATCTGGAGTATGTACTATCTATTGATTTAATGACAGATCTTCATTTATATCCCTGGGGCATACTTCCATAGCCTGGTAGAAACCATCTGTGATAGTTGCAGTTTAAAGCTTCTTGTCTGAATTCCTATATTTTTGCTTTCCAATGCCAATGTATTTACCTGTAATTCATACCTTGACTATTCTCTGCTGTGTGATCACTTTCATGAGTAATCCATGTTGTCTTAGCTGTTATAGTGGGCAGACAGAAGGCATCCTAGATCATTTGAGGCCTTACCCTCTCACAATCATTCAAAGAGCTCCACAATACACTGACTTTATGACTGAAGACCTGATACTTCTAAAAGTAAAAAAAAGGACTGGCTGACAGAGGAGGTACCAAAACCTCTGTAGGGGTATTTGTTTTCTGTGGTTGTTTCTTCCTAAATGTCAGGTTTTAGAGTTACTGGACCTATCAAGATCTACTTCTGAAAGCTGCAAATCTTGTGACTGAGGGAAGTATTTCTGTCCCTCTAAGATGCTATTTATAATCCCATTGCAACTCCGTGGGAATTACCAGCTATTCTGCCTCTTTGTAACAGCATAAAGGGTTACCCAGCCTGCAGGGACATAGAGATCACAACAGTGGGTTTGCAGGATTCCATAGCACACAAGGACACAGGGGTACTTCTTTCTACTTTTTTTTTTTTAATTGCAGATTATTAAAAATTACTGTTAGTGAAGGAATGTATACTAACACATCCTGAGGATGATTTGCATGGAGCTGGCTCTTAAAGAGGCCCCGTGCTGGGTACAAGTAAGTAATTTGTCTGGGGCGCAGAAATAAGGGAATGCAGGACACCACTACCTTCAGCAGCCAGTAGATGCTGCTAATTTCTGTACTTCCCTTGGGATAGCCAGTAGATGATGGTGTGTTCTTTTCTCCCAGACCAATTTTTATTTTTCCAGATTTTTGTCAATTCCAGATTTTTATCAATTCCTACATTCACATGGTATTTTCTTCCTTTTACAGACAAAAAGTTCTGGTTACAGTTTCTTGGTTTGGGCATATTGATGGTATCTCAGGATGTCTCCAATTTCTAGGATTGCAGGCGTTTTCTCTGTCATTATTTCAGCAAACATCTTCTGTTCAGTGTTTTTCCCATTAAAACCAGGTCATCTTTATGGGTGCTCACATCACGTCTACAGTGAAGAAGCAGAACTAAACAGTGGTCTCACACTGACAGTTACTTGTAGTAGTGCAATTTAGTGGCTTACTGTAGTTCACCGGGAAAAGGAAATAAAACTGTCACTGCCATAAAAAGGCTTATAAAAAGTTAGGAGTTCTTGACAATAACTCTTGGTCATTAGCTTTATTGCAGCTTTACTAAGAAAGTGTATGTCATTCAAGATTCAATATTTGTCTGTCCAGCTAAAGTTTCAGAATGCTACAGGAAAACATTGGTTATTCTTTGATACATCTTCAGTAGAATAATATGATGCTCTATGCAGGAGTTCAAGGTTGCAGTCTTCTGGTATTGCAAAACAAGTACAAAACTGCTGCATCTTTACCTGGCAAGGGCAAATATATCAAATTATTGTTTGTACAACCCCCTAACCTGCTGTAATTCCTCCACAATTTCTGAGTTGAACCTTCAGGCAAATGTAATTAATTTAAGCAGGCTTTATAGTCTTGGCAGGTATCAATGTGAATCTGTGGCTTGCTTTTATTTTAGGCAGCTTAACTGTAGTTTAGATGATCTTAATTTCTCCAGTGTTGTCTAAGTAGATCCCCAACTGGATACTGTCTAAAGTTTTTTGGAATTCTACTTATCTGAGGTTTTTTGGATTAGAGGTGAAATGGAAAAGACATTGCAGTAGTTAATAGCTTTATATGCTCTTGTGTGCAATATTCATGGTAACAATGTAGTGTTGTATTGCTGTTCAGAAATTTTTACTTGAAGCAAAGTGCACACACAGGCAGAATTAGAAAATGTTTTCCTGAAGATACTCTTCAGCCCGTTACTTCACCAGGAATCATAAAATTCTTTCCTTCACCTATGTCCACATTCCATTTACAGGAATTTCCTTGGCAGTCTGAAAGTTCAGGAACCATTCATACAATAATGCTCTTTGGTGATGTATAAATGGGTCCAGTTCCAACAGGAACCAAAATTGTTTAAGAACCATTAACTTCCATCTCTGTTTTAGTGTAGACTGTTGTATGAGAAATGTTTTGTTCCCTGAATGGTTTCTGTAGATTTATTTCTAAAGTTGAAATTTGAAAGACTTATGATAAAAATACACATCTTGACAGGACATGATCTTGCACCTAAAGAATGCTTTTTGGCAAACCTCAAAGGGAAGAAGACAGAAAGCAGACCGTGACAGTCTTCTCCATGCTTTCTCCAATTTCTACCTCAGTTATGAGGACAAAAAGAAAAAATAACTTGGATTTTATTAACAACTGAGAGCCAGAGAGTAGTTAAAATTAGTTCAGCCCCTTTCCAGTTCTTAGCATACTGAAAAGTTTGCATGATAAATGAAACTCTGGGATGACAGTAATAAGATTACAGCACAGCAGAGTGTACCAGCGATTCTGACTGACTGGGAAGGAAGAAAAAATTGAAACAGCCCATGATACACTACCTCTTTATGATATTGATGATAAGTGCTTTGTTCTTTATGGTGGTTTTTTTGTCATCAGTAGACAGTATTCAGATGGATGGAAAAAAGCCCTACAGAAGTATGCCTAGAAAGATAGCATTCATTTTAATTGTTAAGCAGTAAACTGTTTCCATTCCAGTCAGCTGAGAGCATCAGAATAGATAGCACTGACTTTTTATCCTGTGTGCAATATAGGATATATATTGATATTACTCGGTAAAATATTGGTAAATGCTTGTATTTATGAACTACCTTATAGAGAGCATTTATTTCTCTTTCAGCACTAGGAAGAGAATGTCAGTTATAGTTCGCACACCATCAGGAAAGTTAAGACTCTACTGCAAAGGAGCTGTGAGTTTCATACTGTTTTCACTGTAACAAAGAATACATGCTACCAATACAAATACAAAAGTAAAAGATTGTTATAACTGCAGTCAAAACATTGAAAATGTGGGGGAAGGAATGTCAATGTACCTCTTTCAATTTATATTGTTTTGCTGTGTAGCTGTTCAATGTGATGGACCAGTTAATGTCTTTTTTTTACTAAGTTCCTTAGAAGGTATGATGGGCCTGTTCATCCTGTTCTTTGTATTGGGCTAATACCTTTGTACTTCCTATTAATTGATTCCTTCTGTACTCCAAGAAAATGGATGAACATGTAGATGAATGTATAATTACTTGCTGGAGTAGCTGAGCATGGATCACTACATAGAGATAGTAATCTAGAATAAGTGACTAGATGGGAATTTTAACCAACCATTGATATTATACAGAAGTATTTTTTCCCAAAAGCAGGACCTGTGGAAAGGTATCCTTATCATAATGCAAATGGGGATGGCAGAGTTGCTCTTTAGTTCTCAGTCTGTATGTCAAGTCAAGTTTGAAGGGGAAGGTGATGAAATCTACTTCCAGAATGGTTTAAGAAAAGGAAGTTTGTTGAATATAAATTTCCGTTTTTAAAATCTCAAGTGAAGAAAATAAACTGTTGTTAATATTCTGTATATTAAGCTGCCTACAAAAAACCTGAAAATGGCACTTATGAAGCACTAATTTTATTTTGTGGGCATAATATTAAAAGAGAAAGACAGCATTTTGGCACTTTTCAAAATGAGGGGAAATAACATCAATAAATGTAGAAGAAAAAAACTGCATTATAGCAGAATTTATAAATTTAGAAAATCTAAGGATTAGAATATCCTTTTTTAACTTCTAGAATAAGATTACATCTAATTTTTGATGCTTAAATAATACAGTTCTATTTTTCTGCCATTTTCCTACATGATTTGTATCATCTACCCAAAAAAGAAATAATTTTTCTGTTAAAGTGTTCTGAGCTAATTTTATTTGTTTTGTAGGATACTGTAATTTATGACCGTCTTGCTGAAAGTTCAAAATACAAAGAAATCACCTTAAAACATCTAGAGCAGTTTGCTACAGAAGGTGGGTGGTATTATTCAATATAGAAATAAATACGAAATTCATTTACTGCTCAACTTTCCAGCTTTTCAATTTTGTGTTACTATGGTGGTTTACTCATATTAAGTTTGAAAATTATGTTTGAGCCATGTCTCCTTAAGAAAAATCTTCCTGAGAAGTTTCAGTAATAACTTCATGCTTAAAAAAACCCAAAAAACAACCCTTCACACCCACAGAGTACACAGTGGAATCTTTTAACCAAAATATATTTTTCATGAGAGCAAACACATGGTACATTGTTTCTGTGGAGATCTCATTTCCCATGGTCGCTTTCATGTCCCATACCCAGTGAATGCTGTAGGGACGGCACACAGGAAGGAGTAGCCGAAGTAAGGATGGTTGGAAATTGTTAGTGTTGTGCTTTTAAGGTAGCTTTTAGCTGTATTGTTTCTGTCACCAGTCCCAGTAAGTCCCAGCATCCATATGGTGTGTTTTGGTGTCTGCAGTTTTATCAATCACTTATACAAAACAGTTTCAGAAGCAGGGGAACCTCTCTGTGAGGGTTTGTGAAGTAGGAATAGTTAAAATTGTAAAGGCTCTGAAATTCAGATGATTGGCACAAGCAGCCAGTTAGTCATTTATTTATAGTGGATTTCATAGTACAGACACGAGCAGAAAAGCAGACTGTAGAAAGGTTTCTGCACAGTTCCTAGATCTTCAATGCCATACCCCCCTTGGTATCTCAGGAAAGGATTATATTGCTGTGGTCTGCAGTATCATAGTGTTTCAATTTATCAATGAGTTGATAGAGAGTAGTTGAAAGCAGAATTTTAAGAGTTAGGGGAATCTGAACTGCAGAGCTTTTGCATCTTCATTTTTCAAATACACTGCTCCTAGAACATTAGCATTATCTTTAATATGTCTTTAGAAATAAACTTATATTGGAAAGCAGACTTTAGTAAAATATTTTTCTTCTAAAAAAAATCCTTACATTTTGTTAACTGATCTCTGGCCAAATCTTTCTTGCTGTCATGAAAGGTTATTTTTCTATCACATGTATGACTCCTCTAGGTTTTGTCTTTTGGTTTATTGTGGAATTTAGAGTTTTGACTACTGTATTAAGCAGCTTCAGTCTCTTAGTTCTATCAGTGACAGTAGAAGCAAGTCACAGATCTGTTTCTTTTGTTAGTTTTTCATATCAAGATCACTGTAGGAAACATTTGGTTTGTCTTAAAGAATATTAAAGTAATAAAGTTAGAATAAATTATACAATAAAGCTGAAAGCATAACTATACCCAAACAAATTTGACTGATGGCACAGCCCAAAGCCTCAGATACCCTATGGGGTTCTAGAAAGGCTTAACCAGAATAAATCAAGGAAAAGTTACTTAGGTGTGAAGTTAGTTTGGGTCATATGGTGTATATTTGGTTACAGAAAAGACAAAATTAGATCACTGTCTGCTGTCCCGTGTGAATTTATGAGAAAATTTCAATCCAGTTCTTAATTATTGTTCTTATTAAATCAGTAATACAATTCCTTAGCTGACAGGTTGCACTGAATGAGTCAACATAAAATGTAAAAATTGCACCTGCTTTTGAACCACTGTACATATGATAGAATTAAGAAGTTTGTTCGAGTGCTTTTTGTATCCTTCTTTTCAACAGATGAAAAGATCTGCTGTTCAGAAGAGTGAATTTCTAACCTTTTAAAAAGCATAAAATTCAGTCTTATAAAAAAATTACGTATCCCTGGAATCGATTAAAAAATTGGTATTTATTTTTGCTTGAGATTGAAATTGCAGCCAATGATGTTGCAAAGTTTCTCATGAGTATCCTTTCATGTGGCAGGACAGTATGTCCTTGGCATTTGCTGCCTGCTCTTGGTGTGTTGTTCAAAAATGAAGTGGTTAGCATGGCTGGCATTTACATGTAAGCGTTTATTAAGCTTGAGTGTTAATGCCTGCTTGGATAAATAGAAAAATTGTGTGTAATTTTCCTGTGTTGTTCCAGTCTGTTAAGAACGAGGCTTAATGATACTTTGTTTTCCACATTTTATTTGGAAGAGTCTTTTAAATCACAATGAAAAGAATCATATTAAAAATAAAAAAAAATAGTTAGACACTGATTTTAAAAGAGAAAGCAAATACGTTGAAAAAACCATTTGCTGATATTCCATACACTTGGATTTCTTTTTTTCACTTTATTGTCTGCAGAAAATATGTTGAAAGCAATGTGAAAATAGTATCACTGTTAGACAAAGGTTCCTTTCCTCCCCTTTACCTATATTCATTTCTTTGCACCTTGTTAGCATACCCTTGCTATGCAGAGAAAAAAAAATCTGTTGTCAGCCTTGAGTTTATTCTTTTAAGTCTAGATGGTGAGACACTGTCCTCCTAATGCTGTTTAGTTGTCAGGGTACTAGGATTACACATGGTTTTTGTCCTGAAGATGCTAAATTACTCCTATATCTAGGACACGTATTATTTCATGCCCAGCCTCTTAACCGCTGCTGGTACTAAGCTGCATGCTCCAGAAAGCTGTGAACAAATAAAGGTTACATTTAGCCATCCCTGGTTATGGTGCTGCTCATCTCCTAGAGCAGAGTGGGCAGGTGACCAAAGGGTAACTACATTAGTCCTGCCTGCCCCCCTTCTAAATCCACCAGCCTGCAAACTATGGCTAGTATATAAAGAGTTAGGTCAACTTCATTCTCTAGAAATGGGGTAATATGTGAAAATGAGTTGCTAGAAAATTCACACCTAGCTACTTAAATTGAATGTAAATGTGTGTTGTCAAAAAACAGATATTTCTTACAGTAGTGCAGTCTCAAATTCTTACTGTAATGCTTAATTCAGATTTCTGATGAAGGAAAATATCTGTTAATAATAACAACTAGCTCAAAGGTTGTTAAGTAAAATTGCCAAATGGTACATAATGATTTTATTCTGAGAATTTGAGAGCTGAAAAAATCTGTGAGATGGAAAAATTAAATGAGAGGATTCAAAGTTGGCTTCTAGATGATAAACTTCAAACTAGAATTTCCTAAGAGTATTGAGGAGGGGTGAAGAAGGCAGTTGTAACCTTATGCTGGCATATTTTAATTTTACTTCTTTCCAGCATAGCAACATTTAATTTTGTAATTTTTTTCTCAGAAATACAATCCAGTTTTACAGTTTTAATACTTCAATGTACATACTTGTTCAGCAAGTGTTGGGATCACTTCATGTCTTGTTTACAGTTTAAACTAAGTCAAATCTTACATAAAAATTCATTATCTTTTTCCCCTGAAATATATCATGAGTATTACATTCAGCTTTTTTGAAACCGTTATTCTGTTGAATAAATTTCTATTTATAGCACATTTTTACTTATGTATATTTAAAAAGTTCTTCAAGATGTGCAGCAGTAAGTTGTAAATCAGGCATAAGCATGCATAAAATACAGAATAAATTCAGCTTTCAAAACTTACTCCTTGGAGGCATATCAGGGAAGGGACTAACTAATACTGAATCATTATCTGCTTTCTCTTTAGGCTTAAGAACTCTGTGTTTTGCTGTTGCTGAGATTTCAGAAAGTGATTATCAGGAATGGTTAGATGTCTATCATCGTGCTTCTACAGCTATACAAAACAGAGTACTCAAACTTGAGGAGAGCTATGAACTAATTGAAAAAGTATGTGTTGCTTGATGTAGCTTTCTGGGGTTTGGGTTGGTTGGGGGGGGAGGATGGGGGTAGGCAGAGGGATGAGCAGAGGAGTGGGTTCTTAATGATTGTCTTATTTTCTATACCATGAAAAGTGAATCACTATTGAGGAATAGCTCTTAGACAGAAAAAAAATTCTAGAAATATACTGACAATTGTACCATGTAGTCCTTGCAGTTTAGATAATCAAAATGAAGGTACAATTAATCTGACAAAAGTTTTTGCTACAAGTAGCTACCTTGCTTGAAAATGTCAGTTATGGATTGAACTACTGGAAGGCTTTTTTGCAGTTTTTCTAGCATGTAAAAATGTGTAATAACAGATAAAGAGCATCTGCTTCACTATATAATGATCTTGGAACAGTAGTCAAGATTGGAAGGGACTTTGAGAGGTCATCTAGACACAAATCCCTACTCAAAGCAGGACTAGTTTTGCTTGCCCAACACTTTGATAAAGTTTTGAATATCTACAAGGAGGCATTTCTCCCAGCTGCAGCAGGTAATTGTTTTTGATGCGCAACTTAGTCTTTTTTCCTTTTTCTGAATTAAATTTTTTAGTGCTGCAGAATGTGATTGTTGCCTCTTTCACTGTGCCCCATGCATTTTGGAGAAGGATGGCTGTTCTGCAAGCTTCAGTTAGCAGAAAGAAATCCCTCCCTTAGTCTTATTTTTTTCCCACATTAAACTCATCCTGCTTCTTCAAATAAAATTAATATAGAGTGCTCTGGACCCTAAGCTATTTTTGTGTCCTTCTGTTGGATTTTCTCCACTTCATCAACCTCTCTTTTACTGAAGGCCTCCAAAGTGAGCTTGTACCCAGATAGAGCGTCACAAGAGCAGAGCCTTAAGTTTCCAGCAACACTGCTTCTGGAGTAGCCAAGCATGTGTTTAAGACTTCACTGCCTCAACAAAAAAAGGTCCTGTGACTATTAAATTTATAAGAAGAAGGAGTTCATGAGATCAGTAGTGTTTGAAGTTTTGATGCTTCCATTTTGAGGGGGTTATTTTGGGGTTTTTTTCTTGGTAAGTATAAGAGAGATTAGATTGATGTAACTGCATACAATTCAGAGCCTCGAGAACCCCTGGTGTTTAATTCATGAAAAAGAAGGATGAGAGTATATAGCTTCAGTCACTAGTGGACATTGCTGAGCAGTTTATGTAGATGTGACAAAACAGTCTTGAAACTAAGTAATTTTTAATGCCGTGACAACCCTGCTACCTTTACAAATTCTTGTATTAGCTGCACAAGTACTTCCTCAGGATGTAGTATGCAGGCTTTAGTGCTACCAGGATTGCACACTTTTAGATTTGTAATGGTGTCTTTAACATTCAGCTAGTTTTAAAGGCATGAAAATAGGAAATATAAAAATGGCTGTATTCACAAAATCTGTTTAAATTAGTTCCACAGGAAGTTAAAATCAGACATGAAGAACTAAGATTAATTGACAGGTGTTTTGAATTTTTTTTTTACAAAGTGAAGAAAAATCATTAAAAGAGAGAAGGCATGGCAATAGCACTCCTGAAGCCTTCAAATCAGAGAGGTACGCCTCAGGAAAAGGTAGCTGTTGGTGAACAAGCTACTGAGCTTGTGAATAATTGAAGTTTGAGTGGTCACACTGTGTAACTTTGTCAAGCTACACAGATATCGAAGTTAAAGCTCATAGGAATAACCTGGAAGTTCTTTATCTGATTAATGAGTTTAGACAGCCTTACTCTTGTCGTAAATACAGAGAGTTTAATAAATGGAAGATTGAAATTGAATTTAAACCAAAAAAAACCCTATATGTACAAAATATTTTATGTTCACAGAATCTTCAGCTGCTTGGAGCAACAGCAATTGAAGATAAACTGCAAGACAAAGTGCCTGAAACCATAGAAACACTCATGAAAGCAGACATAAAAATTTGGATACTTACTGGGGACAAACAAGAGACTGCCATTAATATTGGTATTATATTTGCATTTATTTGGTGGCTTTGTCACAGGTTTAGAAATAATAGCGGTTGGTGCCGTAAATTTCTTTCAGAATGGAAAGTTGTCTTGTAAAAGTAATAATATTAAATGTCACTCCAGAATATGAATGTGAACTTATTTTTTAGTCACTGATAGGTGGAGGGTAGGGAATGGTGGATTCTGCCTCTGTTAAAATACTAAGAGCAAGAAAAGGTTATGTTAAGAGAAGAGGCAGAAAAATAGGCAATTGTACTCTTTTATAGCATAGGAAATGAATTAGAAAGAATACATTGGCTTTTGACGGTGAGAAGGAATAATATTAAGAGAATGTAAGTATTCTTAGTTTCCCTTCTCTATTTTTCCTTCTTTCTAATAAAGATGAACTAAAGTACTATAACCTTTTAAACAGAGGTTTATTTTTATTCTTTCATTTTATTATAAAAGATGGGAAAAAAGACTGATTTCAACAATGATAAATCTGTATTTTTAAATAGTTATACATGAAAGCTGCTTTTAAGATTTGATATTCTTTGCATCTGACCATATCTGCACTTCCTGCTGTAGTGTGGATACATGCCCTAAATAAAGCCTTACTTTAGTCATATGGATCCTTTTTATTGGGTGTTATTATTTCTAATCATAAAGAACTTTCCATATGCACATGATACAGTTGATCTAAGGTTATTTTTCTTAGTACCTTCACATTTGAGGCAGTACACATAATACCAATATTTCTGATTTATTAAGAATGTTGATACATATTTTTGACGAGGCAGCCTACCCTCGTTAGCACAACATGCATCCTGTTTAATGCAAAGAATAAAAGAAAATATTGGAACATATATGTATGCAAGTTTGGAGTGAAATGCAAGTTGCATTCTATAAATTTACTAGGCTCAGGGAGATCTATTGTTTTCTGTAACACTCTTTAAAGCACTTGTGAATAAGGTAGAAGAGTTGCAAGTTGCAGCAAGGGAAATTCTAACTGTTCTTAGTACCTGTATATACTTGTTTAGAATGCAGTTGAATTTTTTTTATCATTGATTTCAGCTAGGGAAATCTTATTTTTAATGTTGTCTGTAGTTCTCTTACAGAAAAAAAAATGCCTTTTTATATTATAATGGATTTTGTGGAACAGATTTTTGAAAGCAAAATCTTTTTTAACAGGTCACTCTTGTAAACTTTTGAGAAAGAACATGGGACTAATTGTTATAAATGAAGGCTCTCTTGACGTAAGTAAAACCTTCAAAGCTCTCAGTTAATGAAACATTGGTTTACTGCTTAAAATATCGAGACATCATGGTGGAGATGGTGGAAAATTAAGTTGGAGTGTCTATTTTTCTGGACAAACATAGAAAATTCTGCCAAGACTGTGATTTGGGGGGATGTTGTTCATGTTTGTTTTGGGGGGTTGCTTTCTTAATTTTAGTATTCCATGCTTGGAAGACTGTATGGTCTTTGTGACAGAATGTTACTGAATAACTGGAAAACAATTTACACGTTCTGAAATCACAGTGTAGCTACTGCACAAAGGAACTTCACAACTGTGAGCAAAAAAACTCAATGTAGTAGATTTTATCCATGCAGGTGCAAAGCCAGAACCTTCACATTAAACAAGCATTACAAATGAACCACTTCTTGTGTGATGATTCAAAAGTTCAATAAATATCTATCAAGCAATATCTTTTTGTAGAAAATTTATATAAATATAGTTCAAGATTGAAAGGTAGTAGCTGAAATGATAGCTACACTGTACTCCTTATTTCAAACTGGAGTGTCTGGATCATATAAAGATTGAGAGATCCTTTCCTTACATGCCCAAAGTACAGAGTACATAAAGATACAAATGTCTTATGGCAGCTGAATTAGTATATGCAGACTGGTCACTTGCAAATCTGGTTTTGGTGATTACATATATAATGGGTTTTTTCAGCAGCAGGTGAATTTAGTCTGAGAGACAGTTCAAAAAATAAGTGTAGCTGCGTGCAAGTATTTTAGCAAGAGACTATTTACAAAGTTTCTGCCTCATTTGATGGTGTGTGCATTTTACTGTTTGATGAACATCTAACTTGTGTACATCTTGTGTGTTTGCTTGCTAGTGTGGTTGGAATGACATGTCAGTCTATTTCAAGTGTGACTGGTTGAGTCAAAAATTACCTTGAAAGTTCTAATAGTGGAGTGGATCAGGTCTCAGGAAATGGAGAGAGGGATGGAGTGCTGTGATTGCAGAATGCTGAGTTAGTGCAGCTGCAGAGGTGGATCAATTCCTCTTTCCTTTTTGCATACCCATAACAGTTGGCAAGAGACTCTTAATATTTAATTGGAATGTTTCCTAAGAAATGCACACAGAATGAAACTTTGGGTTTTGAGTAGCATAGGTCTACCTCTTGTGTTCTGTGCACTCATTAGGCCTGCTGGGCAGCAGTTTCCTCAACACAGGAGGAACTGAGCAGCCTTGAAGAAAATAATCCCAGTGTAGTGGCACTTGTGTATTTGGGATCTTTGGGCAGAGTTGCTCTATGGCAGCTCTCTCCTCCTTGTCTCTAAAGGTATAGCCTATTGGCTATATAAAGATGTTGATGGGTTCCCTGGACTTAGGGAGGTTGGCTTTTCTTGGTCTGCATAGTCTCCTGAAAAACACTAAAACATTGCACTGAGAACAGTGGCATTAAGTGGATGCTTCTTCCCCTTGCTGTTTAAATAAAGCTACATGTCCATTGAATACCAGCAGCTTCTCCTAAAATCCCTTTATGGACAGGCTGAGTCCCCTGTCTCTAAGACATGTCAAAAAAAAAAAAAAAAAAAAAACAAATACCTCATCAATTTGGTCATTGTTATGACTTAAGCGCTCAAGAGAGAGGAAGTTAGAATAAAAAACTGTATTTGTTCAGACTGTATCCCAGCTCTGTGAACTGAGCTTACAAATATGCTAAAATAAAAGATCGTCTTTCACATAAACAGGCACCCTTATTTACAAAATTAAAAGAAAAATACCTCAACCCCACCCACCTCCCCTCTTCCCAATAGGCATTAGCTGGTATAGAACTGAAAGCATTTACATGTCTCAACTTTTTGCAATGTTATTTGTTTGGGGGCTCTAGGCCCATTAACATCTGCTTAGCTTCACAAACAAAATGTTGAGTTTTGTTAGTCAGTTCTTATAGTTGTAATAAAAAAGCACTGGATTTTATTTGCCTTCATATTAACCTAATGGACTGCTAAATTTCACTATAGTACTGTTAATCATAGACAGAAGTCATAACATAGCCTTATTCTTTTAATTGTGAATTTAAACTGGAACTAGAAAATAGTTTGATTACCATTCAGTTTCATTGAAAAATATTTCATGGAAATGTTGTCACATGAATAAGGGACATTTTTAATTTGAGACGTGATTTCAGCATATGGAGTATGCCCACAAAGGAATTTTAAATATGACAGTTTTACAATTGGGGTTTTGTTTTGTCTTGGGACAGGGTTTTTTTTTTGTTTAATATGTAGTATTCTTGAAGCTACCTGATGGCATTCTGCTTCTGATGAAAAATTAAGGTCAGTTTAGACAGAAGAGTTCACCACTAAACAATATCCCCAAGTGCCACATCCACAAGTGTTTTGAATACTTCCATGAGTGGTGACTCCACCACTTCCCTGGGCAGCCTATTCCAATGCCTGAGCACCCTTTCAGTGAAGAAGCTTTTCCTAATATCCAGCCTAAACATCTGCTGACACAACTTGTCCTCTTGTCCTGTCACTGGTTGGCTGGAAGATGAGACTGACCCCCATCTCCCTACAGCCTCCTTTAACGCAGTTGTAGAGAGCAGGAAGGTCCTCCCTGAGCCTCCTTTTCTCCAGGCTACACAATCCTAGCTCCCTCTTCTGCTCCAGACTCTTCCCCAGCTCCTTTGCCCTTCTCTGGACATGCACTGGCATCTCAATGTGCTTCTTGTACTGAGAGGCCCAGAACTAGACACAGGATTTGAGGTGTGGCCTCACCAGTGCCAGGTACAGGGGGAAAATCACTGCCCTGGTCCTGCTGGCCACACCATTGCCGACACAGGCCAGGTGCCATTGGCCTTCTTAGACACCTGGGCACAGCTGGCTCATGTTTAGTTGCAGTAAAACAGTACCTACAGGTGCTGTTTTTACAGTTCTTACCCAGCTCTATAAAGGTCTTTCAAAAAGAAAGAAATGCAACAAGCAATATTTTTTCTCCTTCATGATACTCCATGGTAGAGCTGTACTGTAGCTAACTACACGTCAGTGACCTTCCCAAAGCAGACTGCTGCATAAATAGAGATTAATGTATTGTCTACTAAGCTGGTGTTCTCAGTACTGGATCACAAAATAGTGACTGGTGTAGGTATGCTTCAAAGTCTCATTAGCAATTGAAAAATACAGAATATGTTCCTTTGCATAACATGTACTTGATGTTATAATTGTTAAATTATCTTAAAATATGATTTCGGTTTTTTTGGCAGAATGCAAGAGCAGTCCTACACAACATTTCTACTGTGTTTCAATAGTGCAACTATTGCTAATTTTCTTTCCACTTTATAATATTTGATGGCAGAATCAAAAGGCAATATCCTCAAAAACCAAAATGTTAGTGTTTCTGATCACACTTGAAATTTTGGATTCAAGAATATTAAGAATTAAAAATAACAGAGACCATTTTTTTGTGCAACAGGGAACAAGAGAGACACTCAGCCATCACTGCAGTACTCTCGGTGATGCTTTAAGGAAGGAAAATGATTTTGCTCTCATCATTGATGGTAAATCTCTGAAGTATGCTTTGACATTTGGAGTAAGACAGTATTTCCTGGATTTGGCTTTGTCATGTAAAGCTGTTATTTGTTGCAGGTAAGGTTTACGTTATTCTCTCTCTATGCTGATTTTATTGACATATAAAAATTAAGAAACTGAAGTTATGAAATACAGTTATTCAAGTGAAATATCACTTAAGCAGTCTGTAGCAGAGTGTACCTGTCAAAGTCACTCAGATTGCATATTTCCAGAAAAATAATTCATAATCCATTGAGAGTAGTCTTAGCGAGGTTGAGACACTAGTCTTGGCCTTGAATTGATATTACAGTTAACTGCAGGTTTTAGCATATCTGGAGTTGTTTGCAGATCTTTCTCCACAGACTACTTTTCTGTAAACTGGGGATTACACTATATAAGAAGTACACAAAAATGTGAAAGGTGCTACTCTGGGTGCTTTTTATTTCCTGAAGCTGGTGGAAATGCCTTTTTTAATCATTATTATGATTAATCATGATTTTTATGGGGTTCTCTTATACAATTAAGCCTTTTATCCTTTTCTGTAAATACCAACTATTACAGCTATAAACTTCCATTGTTCCATTAAAATAAATCAGATTCATCTGAAAAAATCTGTTCAAAATGGAACTAATTTTCTGCCTTGAAAAAGGACACAGCAGAGGAAATATTATACAGTATCCAAATAATCATCAGGTTTGCAGTCTTTCCATCCTTTCTGAAAAGCAAAGTCATGCTACCAAGGGATTTCTTAATTAATGTTTTTGTGGTTAAGCTTTGTAGCCATGCTTCAGCCTGAAACAGTTTGAATTCCAAACTAAGGTTTTACTGTCATTTATGCTGAGATCTTACACTGATGAACAATTTATACTGTGTGTAAACACTTTCCTCATGGCAGTAGTCTTTCTGACAGGCAAGTTGGAGTTTTGTGGTTGTTCTGCTAGGTTGAGTTTTGCTCAGTACAGTAACAAGGAGATGCATGTAGAACTGATCCTTCAAAGCTGTATTTCTTTGTCTTCTCTTTCCTTGATTACAAAATATGTTTTATGCCATTGGAAGAGATAATTTTGCTGTTTATGTTGAACTGTGGAACCATTGAGAGGTATTGTGTACATAGAGCTGTCTTTTAGTGTTTGCAGTTTTGTGATGAAACAACAGTGCAAAATGGAAGTTTCTGTTCTAGTAGCATTCTTTCTGCCATTTCTTCATTTTACAGTTCCATAATATACTTAGGTCAGTTGGCTTCAATGCATATCTAGATATGTGTCTGACATATTTTGTGGTTGCTTAAAAATTGGCTACAGGTTTAAAATACTTGCTCATAACACTCACTGTTTTAATGTAAACATTTTTAATATCCCATATTTCCCAAAAGACAAAATTCTGCCAAAATATTTGTTTCTGTTAAATGCTTTGTCTTTAGTAATAAAAACTTCATTTCCTTGTTTATGAGCTTGAAAATAAAGCTCATAAATTTAAATTGTAATTTCTAATTAAGGTAAATAAATTTTAAATATGTATATATATATATATACCCACTAACCCACGCAGTGA